>VXBO01009787.1:399947-425852 GCA_013400135.1 Rhinoptilus africanus | reverse complement strand
CTGGAGCTGTGCAGTGCCAGCGGCGGGAGGGAGAGCCCCCTGCCCCGGGAGCAGGCCGCAGCGTGGCAGCCCTGCGTGGGGGTGATGTCAGGGCTGGTGTTGGTGGCAGCTGGAGCACATTTCAAATCCTCAGGGTGTTAACACCCCGGCGAAGCTGAGCCCTAAATACAGAAGCAAAACAGTTGCTGCCGCCCTACCTGCTTGGCATTCGGACAACTATCCCTATTTGAATTTGAAACCCTTCAAAGCAGCTGTCCCAAGCAATTTGGTTTTGCTTTTTTTTTGGTGAAGCAAGTCATGGATTTAATTATCTGAGGACCTTTTGTACCTTCCATTTGCTTTTCAGAGTTAGCAGCCTGTTTCTTTTTTTGCGGAGAGGGTGTGTCTGTTAGATAAAGCCACGTGTTTCTGTGTGACATTTCTGTGGGACTTTAAACTTCCAAGTGTGGCATTTCTTCTAGTCACATGTAACTCAGTCTGCACACTCCCTTAAAAACATAATCTGTTTGTGCAGGTATGTGTGGCACCATAAAGGAATTTCTTAGTTGTGTTTAATTATTTAAAACACAAATGTGATGCTTTTGAACTAATGTCAAAGTATACAAGGGAGTGATTATTTTACTATGTATGTTTGTAGTCATGTCTGAGAAAAACAGCGGTGAAGGTCTGAAAGAAGAAGCCTCTTACGAAGATGAAAATGAACAGAAAGCAGAGGAACCTGGCTGTGCTGAGAGCAATGAAGAGAGAGAGCAAGAGCTTGAACCTGTGCCTATGACTCGGAAAAGACCTGAACCCAAACCCCCAAGCCAGCCTGCTGCCACAGAAAAGCCTGCAGCTGAAACCCTCAGGGTATGTTCCTGTGCTGGTTCTGAATAACGTGACTTCATGGTTTTCATGGCTTTATGCATAGGAGAATTTTGACCATAAGCCTCACTGCTTTATTGAAAATCCACATTGCTGTTTATCTGAAAAGAAAAAGCTGCACAAAAGTTATATGTCACAGTCTGCCGGTCCGGTGTTCCTCTCCTCACCATAATATCTGCACCACTCTCTTCTGCTTTTCTTCATTAAAGGTCTCCGATTCTCCTACTGCAGTTCAGACAGGATGGGGGTACTGGGGAAGCTGGGGGAAATCTCTTCTGTCAACTGCATCTGCTACTGTGGCCACTGTAGGTAAGGTTATTTCTGGTATTTGATAAATATTTTAACCATATTTCATGTCTCAAGCTAGTGCTTTTGAGCTTGTTTCTAGAGAAGAGAAATTCTGTTATAGAAGCAATTATTGGAAAAATGTCAAGAGAATCGTTCAAGTAATGGGGAAAACTTGTACCAAAAGGTACAGTGAGATTAAGGAGATATGCGCAGCCAAAATTACTTTCAGGTTTTTAAGGTGTTAGCATAATTTTCAGATGGTACTTTAAGTGGGTATTCAGCTGGTATTTACAACTTTATTTAAAAGCTGGGAGGAAACCTAAGTTCATTACATTGGCAAGCAAGCTGGATAGTAGGTTTTAGCGCTGGGTGAACTGTCGCAAACAGGAGGAATGCAGAATGATAAAAACCAGTGCAGCCCTAATCCTGTTTTTGTTCTGATTTCTGTTGTATCTCATGGTTAAAGTAATGCTGCTGTCTTCTCTAGGTCAAGGTATTTCAAATGTCATAGAAAAAGCAGAAACCACCCTTGGGATTCCCAGTCCTAGTGAAATATCTTCAGAGACTGGAGATGCTACAAGAGGTCAGTTTTTACTGTGTAAGAACAACAATGAAATGTTTTTCATAACATAATCGTTCCCAAAATAACATCACCTTGCTCTGCATCTTGCATATTGAGGTAGATATCTGTATGCTAAAGTAATACACTATTGGTTAGTTCTGTTATCTCTGAAGAGTAGGTAGGCAGATAATCCCAATTCTAGCCCTGCTCCTGGCTGACACTTTGTGTTTGTAATTTTCTTCACTCTGCAGCTGATGGAATCTTTTTTTGGGGAGTGAGGAAATTAATTTTCTGCCTTCTAATGCAGGAAGCGAGAACGCTGGTGCTAGCAGCACAGATGCAGTTGATGATGGCAGTTCCTTTCCTATTGCTGGGGCCCTTGGAGTTTTATCAACCATCTCTACTGCTGTCCAAAGCACAGTGAGTGAGTTGGGAATGCAGGACACAACGGGTTTAAGAGAGCATTGGGGTTTTTACCTTTCATCTGAAACATCATAAGAGGAAACTTTTAATTTTGACTTTTGTGGGATGAATGGTGAGAAACTGTTTCAACCTTCAGACAGTCTTTAACCCGTTGATAGTTCTGTAGTGAATGTTGATACGTAACAAAAAACCC
The DNA here is from genome assembly GCA_013400135.1 of Rhinoptilus africanus. Classification (NCBI taxonomy): domain Eukaryota; kingdom Metazoa; phylum Chordata; class Aves; order Charadriiformes; family Glareolidae; genus Rhinoptilus; species Rhinoptilus africanus. The sequence continues at coordinate 423,522 of VXBO01009787.1, read as the reverse complement.
CTGTGGACTGTGTGGTGTTTGCATTCCCATGCATGTCAGCTCTGTACTCTGCCTGTCTCTGCTCCTTTCCTTTAGAATATTCAGGTAAATGCAGGGTCAGACTCATTCCTGGAATATTTCCATTGATTTCCACAGAAATGTCTAGGGATGAAATCCATTCTCCTCTTCAAAAACTTTGGTGAAACTAGCCCAAATTGCTTGGAAATGAGCTTGCTCCTGTGACCATGAGAAATGCACTTCAAAGAAACCCATTACCCTTAGAAACCGTGCTTTTGTGATCTGCTGTCTCGTCAATTTGCCCGTGAATTTGAAAGAGCCGCAGATGGAAAGCTTGCTTCTGCTTTTAAGGCTTGAACAAGCGTTAGCAACCCACAGGTCTAGTATTTTGTGATTGGAAGGATGAGAACTAAATACTCTAATATTTTAATGTGGTGAGAACCAGCTTGTTCACAAAATAAAAATGTATTTCCCGTCAGATTGCTGCAGCTGTCTGAGTGCTGTGTTAAACTGTTGGATGATAGCATGTTGTGCCTCTTTCCATGTCCTTCTGCGATCTGATCTGCGATTAGGGTTGAATTTTAGGGTGACGAGGACCAATTTGGCTTGTATGTGAATGTCTGGTGTAGCATTGCTGTATAAATCCCCCAATTCAGTGTCTTCAGCTGTATAGTCTTCTGTGACTTTTATGCGCTGTGTATATCCAAATCTGATTCCTAGGGCAAAAGTGTTATTAGTGGAGGTCTGGATGCCTTAGAATTCATCGGGAAAAAGACAATGGATGTAATAGCTGAGGGAGACCCTGGATTCAAAAAAACAAAGGGCTTAATGAACAGAACCTCTACATTATCACAGGTATGGCAGTTCCACATCAGCTTTTCTCTCATTTCTTCTCCCTTCTTTTGTGGTCCTGTCTTTAAGCAACCATTTACTATTGAACCGAAAGCCTTCTCCTCTATATCTTCTGACACTGACCTGAGTTCTCTGCTTTTCTTTTTCAGGTCTTACGAGAGGCAAAGGAGAAAGAAGAGCAGCAGACAGCTACTGAGGTTACCATGGCTACAGAGAAGAAAGCCCATTATGGGTTACTGTTTGATGAGTTTCAGGGTCTTTCGCATCTGGAAGCCTTAGAGATGCTTTCCAGAGAGAGTGAATCAAAGGTAATGGCCTTGAGCGATTTGCCTTCTATTTTAAGTTCAGCTGAGCAGGGCAAAAAAGATGAGAAATATATGTATATACATGTAAAATCAAGTGCTCAGAACTTGCTATAAAATGATTGATTACACAACTTCACTTTGACCTCTGCATTATGAGCTGGTGTTTACCTTGGGTGCATTATGGCCTGTCGTCAGCTCCTAGAGCTATTCTCTTTATCTAGCTAGCCTCAGTTCCTTCATACCTTCAACAATTTTTTACAAGTTACTCTCTCATCATACCCACTTGGTTACTGCCTTGGTCTGGAGAAGCGGAGAGTATTGTAAGCACAGCAGAGTTTGCCCTCTCTGCCTTGGGGTAGGGAGGAGAGCAGATCAGCGTGCAATTTCAGAATTCGTTCACTTTTTAATGAAAGAAAGTATTCAAATAACTCCTTAAGAATCCGTTATTATCTAATGAGACTTCAGAAATAGGTCTTTTTCCTTTTCCTCCTTCCCGTTGGAAAATACCTCTTTCTCATTAATATCAATCTGGTGGTTTTACGTGCAGTGTAAACCAGTGCTCCATCTTTCATCCTGTGTCTTTTTCATGCTGGATTTACGATTCTCTTTGTGGCTGTGCTGCCCCTCACTAGGTGAAATCGGTTCTAAATGCCCTCTCTGGAGAAGAGTTGGACACAGTGAAGGATGAAATGGAGCAACTCAAAGAAGCATTTTCTTTACCTGAATTCTTTGAAGAAGAGGAGGAAGAAAAGAAGGGTAAGAGGTTCTGGGAGGAGAAGCTGGTTCTCAATGAAATTCTCAGTGTAGAACCAGCCAGCCCTGAGATCGCTAGCAATGGGCATGATGCCAAAGTTAAGTTTTTCTTTAGCTGGATGCTTAATCCTAAAGCTGTCTGTGGCCAGGAGCATGACAGGTAACTATAACCTTCATCTCTGGAAAGCTGCTGTGCATTAATTCTCTAGCAGGAACAATTTCTTGCCAGACCGGGATTAAAGTTGCTTGACTCCTGGGCAATATGTACAACGGACCTTGAGCCAAGATGCAAATTCAAAGAGATGCTGGGTTTCCCTGACCTTGAGGGAAAGACTGTGAATGGAGTTGTCCAACCTGTGGGAAAGCAAAAAGCCTTTTTATTTAATTTTTTTTAAAATGAGAGTTGGCCACACAGACCAAAAGGCTCAGAGGTGTCTCGGTACACAAGAGCCATCCGATTCTTGAGGATTACACAGCCTTCAATGTAAATTTCTTGCATTGCTTTTACCTAAATGGCTCATCAGGAAGGGCTTACACACCTGCATTTGCTACCAGTTAACATTTAATGTACCTTTTATATTTGCACATGATGGATCTCACAGCCTTCTCCCCCCGCCCCCCATTAACATCTGCCCTGCCATATACAATAGAGACATAGGCTTTAAGTGATATTTCACATTCTCCAAGGTGATGTGCAAGTTAATGCGTTGTAAAATGCTGCCTGAAAAATAATATTTTTTTAAAAAATGGAGTTACCTTATCTACAAAACCAGCATTGAAAAAGCAAAAGCTAACCTTTGGTCACTGATGTCTCCACCTTTTCAGAACTTACCTTTTAAATTGTATTTAAAAAGAGCAGGTTTGGTGCATTCTTGCCTGAGGTGATGATTCAAAGAGAAATAAAGGAAGCAGTTGAGAGACTTGTGCAGAACCAGTTGGGCATTGAAGAGCTGCTTATTCCTGTATCTGTCCTTTATGTGGATTCTTCAACCTTTCCTTTCCTTTAGGAGATGAGGAATTCACAAAAGAAGTAACAGAGTTGTTTTCAGAATTGCGTATCTGCTCAAAGCCAGACAAACTGATCATGGTGAGTTTCTCATCTTCTCATCTTCTAAAAGTTGAAGGGATTCCTCGCAGGAACTGCTACCCAATCCTGCTTTGCTTGTGAGAATATCAAAGGCATGAAACCAAGCTGTGTTTTAGAACACTTGACAAGCTAGGCAAAAGAGATGGGCCTTTCCCTTTGACTTTATGGCGCAAAATCATATTCTGTCATGTCTTTGGCTCTGAATCAGTAGACACCAGTGTGTCTTTGCCCTGTCAGTGGGCAGTAATCGGTGGTGGCAAAGATAACCGGGAGCAGTAAGCCTTCAGCCAGCACAATGAAATCAACACACGGTCGTGAATTGATGCCCTCCTCTTGGTATGAAGCAGCCTGTTTTACTATGTTCAGAAGTTGGTTTGCGGTAGAATTGCCTTTCTTGCCTTTATTTCAGTACCCTTCAGATCCACCAAGTGGCAGCAGCATTCTGCAGACATGTTTTTAAAGCACCTCTTAGTTGTGGTCTTGCTGGTAAACTACAGCACCAAGTGCCAAAGAAATGACTGCCCTGGACTACATCAGTGCATCCAACTCTCTACAAAGTCCTGAAGGCACTGGGACCATTTGTCCCAGTTCTCCTCACCAAATCAGGAGTTGTAGCTGTTTCCTTCCTCTAGAGAGGTCCAGTGCTCCATGTTTTGGTGTGTGTGGGTGGGCTTCATTCCAGTCATTAAGTACTATGTCACATCTTCATCCAGGTGAGGACGTCTGCTCATGAGTGGATAGCACGATTCAACAATAGTCTTCCTAAAGAAGAAAAAGAGAGTGAAGAAAACCAAGACGTGGGATCTGGAGATGATGACCGTGATGCTAAAAATTCAGTAGAGGTAACTCAGTAATGAAGGAAGAGAATATCTGACCGGAGAGTGTTTATCTGGTGGCTAAGTTACAGCTGTGATTCCCAGAGTTTATGGGTTTCTATTTCTGTGCAGATTGTGAAAGGGCGGTGTAGTGATAGTATGTTGTGTGATTCGCTTGTTTTAAATAATAAAAACTGCTGGGTTTTATATGCTATGGGGGAATCTTTTTAACCTTTGCAGGATATTCATGCGTTTGCCATAAGAAGTCTGGCTGAACTGACAGCATGCTCCATTGAAATGTTTCACAAAACTGCGGCTTTATTTCTACATGGTCAGAAACAAGAGGTGACAGCCACAGACAGAGCCAAGTCCCTTTCACAGTAAGTTCATCTCGTGGTAAATGTGTAGCATGTAATTACTCACATACTGATTAAACTCTCTAATAAATCCATGGGATGCAGCACTTTGGAATTCTGCGTATGTGTTCAAAGTTGCAATGGGTGGTGTCACTATCTTTCAGCAGAACTCAGCTGTCTCTTTCCAGCTTAAAGACCTTTCTTGATAGGGAAGAGGGAACTACTTGAAAGCTTTTATAGAGCCAAGAACGTTTGCCCTAAGCTTGTGCTAGTTAGTAGATAGACATTTAAAATATGACAAAGCAGTTGTATAAAAGTGCTTCTTAATTACCTTTGTTAATCATTTAGTATGTTAGGTATGTGATATTGTTAAATTACTGCAACTAATTAGTAGACTGGTCTTACCAACAATGCATAACAGAAGATTGTTCTTCTCTGTCGGGAGATACTTGGCAGGAATATGAAATATGCAGTACCTTCTATGTCAGAAAATAGTCAGGCAATGACACTCGTCAGTAAAAAAACCCAACAAGTTAGTACTGTTCCTTCTTGAATGAATATGTCTGTCGTCTGAATGCTGTTTCCTGTCTTCAGCTTTAATTGTTTATTTTTCCATCTTTCCCCTCCCTAATTTATTTGGGGAACTTCTAGATCCTCAGACGCTGTTTATATGCTCTATATCAATTTTGGTTTAATGTAGCTTTATATGCCTGGAAACAAGGTATTTATGTTTTAGAGGAATGCGAAAAGAAAGTTATTCTTGTAAACTGTGATTACTGGACAGTTTTCCTACTCTTCTTCCACAGAATGACAATTGTGCTGTGTAGAGAACTGTCAACTTTCTCTAAAGAGTTCACTACGTGCTTAACGACTGCAGGGGTAAGAGTTAACACTGTAGTTCTTAGGAATAAGATGTGGTTGGTTGATTACAGCTTTGGGATCTTCATCGTGAAGTGCTTTTTGTGTTTGCGCATCTATATATATATGCAGTTTTTTGCCCTGTGAACTGATCTTCTAGGCCGATGTTCCCCAAATTGTGATAGCTGAACGTAAGCTGAGCTTCTGAATGCCTCCTGCCGCAGTCAGCCTGGCCCAGAGCCAGGTGGGAATTGGTGCTGAGAGTACTAAGGAGACAAAAGAAAATGAGATTTGGGATCCTGTTGTGGATTTTCCAAAACACTCGGGTGTTACTGAAGATAACATCATTACCTCTAAGTTCTCCAGTTGTCCACAGTTCATTTGAAGGTGTAACGTGTGTATTCATGTACAACTTGTGCTGGGCATATGAGTTGCTTTGTTCTTATTTGCATGCTACAGGGCAGGTGCTTAGCAGTTTGTGACTTAGCTTTCCGGTTGTCGAGGGAGCAGTGGTGATTTTAAACTTACTGAGGATTTAGCTTTATCTTCCTTGAAGAAATGCGATCAAATTTTCAATCAGGATAATATATGTCTGATCTCTGCAGGTCAAAGAGAAAGCAGATGTGCTTAATCCCTTAATCACTGGAGTGTTTTTAGAGGTCAGTTATGCTAAATTAAAACTTTAAGCTTATACTTAAAAAATAGATATGCTGGTTTTTTTCCGTTTCAGTCATATGCATGTCAAGTTCTCTAACCCACGTTGTAATATTCTGCTTACCTATCTAATAACTTAAAACTTTTAATAAATGTCTGTAGATTTGCACAAGAGAGGACTGACTTAGTGAAGAGTGGGCCCTATGTGGTCTCAGCTGACACAGAAGACACATATTAAATTCATCAGGCTGTATTTCTAGAATTTAAATGTCCAAAGTCAAACCTTAGACAAGCTCATAAATTGGCTTACGAGAGTCCCAACACTTCCCAGCTGTTAAGTTGGTTCTCAACGCTTGTAAACTTCTGAGGTGTGGTAGGAAGCGGGTTTTTCCTGTTGGTGTGTTCTTCCTTCCTACCACAGCATGTGTGTGCTTCACTTTGAAATAAAGTCTTCTCATCTGCTATGGAAAACAGAATCCTATATTTGGATTGCACCTCATCTTGTTTGGCAGTTTTTAAGCCAGTTGTTTTTTTGCCTAGTGGCATAAAACCCCTCAAAAACTTAAATTGATTTCTAGAATGAAGCCTTAAGAATCTGACAAGCACTAGGCTTCTGTTTCTTATGTGCATTAATCAATGCTGTTTGAAATGAGTATGTAGTTAGTAAAGCTGATTGGTGGCATAATTATTCATGCGTATATTTTGATTTTTGTTTTCATAGGCTTCAAACAGTGCGTCGTATATCCAAGATGCCTTCCAGCTCTTGCTGCCTGTACTGCAGATCTCTCTTATTGAGGCGAGAACGGAACTACCACAGCAATAAAAATCCTTCTAATTAAGAACTTTTTGACCTTCCCACTTCGTAGTTTCCATGCTGGAGAATGATGTAATAGCTCTTATTAAAGGGAAAAAGATTAACTCTGATCGCTGCTGCTGCAAGAACAGTGATTAAATGCAGTCTGGCGATGACAGCTCTTACAGCACATTGTGAGATGTGATTAGCATAGTCCAGGCTGGTGGACAACGTGACAGACCTAAAGTGCGGATTGCTTCTCTGTTTTCATGGACTGTCTGTATCTTTTCCCTGAAATCCCTCTGCTGTATGTGTTAACGAGCTCTTTGGAGAAGCTCTCTGGACTGTGAAGACAATGCTGGAGAAAAGAGGTAGCAGCTGGCTAGTTAAAGAGTTAGCTAAAATCATGGTGTGATTTTTAAGTCAGAGAGACATAATTGGGTTCCTGATAGCTCTGCATTGGTCTTGAAATGAATATTGCGTAGGAGGTGCAAGAAAAGGCAAATATTTATGATTATGAACCTTGCAGTTCCTGGGCTGCAAAGCATACAGCAGAGGGGATTCCTTATCAAGCTGCTGTTTGGGAAGCGAAGCCCTGGCTTCCTGAAGATGTCTGTCAGTGTCTCGGGGATGTGGGAAAGGGAGTCTCACCAGGGTGCTGTTTCTCGTTCTCTTGCAGAGTGCTTGCTTCAGCACGAGCTGGGAAAATGCTGATCTGGCCCTAAGAATGTGGGTACTTTGCTTTATAGCAATAAATGAGAACTGGCTAAAAGGGATTGATTGGTGTTTGGGCAATTTAATGAGAGAATTTAGCAGAAGGACTCCTCTTTTTCTGTGCAGCTTGACATGTCAGCCACAGGCTGTTCACAAACTCGGATACTGCTTTTCTCCAGTTTCTGTGTAAAAACACTACAATACAATGCTCCTTCTTGGAAGTTAGATTAACGTAGGGGGAGAGGAAGCAATTTGGTTCTGTTAGCGGGAGTCCTAATTTGCCTCAGAAGCTGCTCCGCACACCGTATCTGTTTCTTTGTGCTGTGAAAGTTCCCTGCTTTGTTCCTTTTTGCAATTTTTATCTTTCGAGCCTGCCCATTGGGAGGGAGCAGCCTCTGTTGGAATCACAAGAGCAGAAATGCACAGCTAAAATGGAACTTTAAGGAGTCCAGAATAGCTAACCCGAGGTGACCGAGTGTCGCACCTGCCTCTGTACTCGCTCATTGGTAACAATGATGTTCAAATCCCCTTTTGAAAATCCTCTGGGTTTTAGCAGGTCTTGCACATTTCTGCTGTGCTGAAGGCTTAACATTCTTCTGCTCCATTTGTGCAGTAGAGAAATGTTTTTATTATTAGAATACCTTTTGGCTAATGCTCCTCTGATTTTATATATATGGAAAAGCCTTGCCTTAGTCCTGGTTAGACCCATCAGATCTCTAAAGGGGGAGCCTTCTTTTGCATCTTAAAGAAAACTAGACTTGAAAGGAGGGTGTCTGGGGTAAAAAAAATCCACACTACAATAAACGCTATTTTTTTTTCCTTCTTTACATTGATAGCATTATTAAAGAAAAGATTTGTTTTGACAACCATGTGGGATAAAAGCTATCAAGAGAGCAATGGGCGCAAATGAAATGAGAAGAATGAACTGTGGTTTTGGTCTTTTTCTGAGGTTTGCAGGGCAGGGCTGGGTGCTGCTTTGGGGCCGGGACTGCTGGGGCTGTTCTCAGGACAGGGACCGTCCCATGGGAAAGAGGGCTCTGAACCCCGGCTGGGGAGTGAGAGCTCCCAGTTCCTGCATCAGTGCGAAATGGCAGCTTTGCTCCTGCTGCAAAGCCAAAATTGACAGAGAAGACAAGAAATAAAGATAATGGGGTTTTATGAAGCAGCAGCTGCTCTTCTGGCAGATAAATTCTACTGACCTGTAGTGCTTTCGTGCAGAGTAGTTTAATAATTAAAGGAAATAAGGTGATTTTTTATTTTTTGAATATGCCGACAGTAATTCTTTCAGTCATATGCCCACCTGCACTTTGTTACGGCAGCCAACAACCAAACGTGCACCAGTTTCACTTGTGTACCGGCACAAGGACTGCGGGAGATGGCCAACAAAAGCAGTTCCCCGGTTGCTGAAATCTTCTTACCGAAGGATTCATCAGAATTCAGCATCCAACTGTCTGGAGGTCTTATTGCTCGGCCTTGCCTTGCGCGTGAACCTAATGAGAGCTGGCAGTAATTTGAGCGCTTCTGGTAGTGTTTGGGGAGGTGAGAGGTGGCTGAGAATAGATAAGAGTTCGCTGAGATGCTGGCAGTAACTTGGAAGGGAAGGGGAAAAAATAAAAAAAGCCTTCCACAATTATTTTCTTTCCTTGGGAGAGATTCTGTTACTTGCAGCTGTAAAAGCTCCTTCCTGGCAGCTGCTGTGGAAAGGTTTAAAACGTAAAAAAGGCTTGGTCCTCCCGATGGGTTTCGGGACTTGCTCACAGCCCTTGCCCAACCAGCTTCCCAGGAACTCATTTTTCATTATTAAAATGCGCACGTTCCGGAGCAGCAAAACCTCTGACACGGGCGGGATGAGCAGGTGTCCTCGTTTGGAAGAAGCAGCAGCTACGTTGCTGCTGATGGCCCCGAGCAAGGGGACAGTTGTCCCAGGTCACCCGCAGCACAAATTAAATGCTCTGACTCAGAGGCAGGCTGAGGGGGAGCGGCAGGAGGAGGAGGAGAGCTCCGGCATTTCCTTCCCAGGGGTGCACACTGGGTCCTAAATAAGCAGCAGTCTACGATGATGTGATTTAAGCAGAAAGATTGATCTGCTTTAGCCAAAGGCTTCTTGGCACAGAAACGGAGGACGGCAGTGCCCCGTACTGTGCTCATTAATGTTTTCTGGGAGTTTGGCTAGTCCCTGGCAGCTCGGCGCTGTGACAGCAGCTTGGCGGTGGCCCTGCGCTGGTGTTTCAGGTCTGGCTGGCAGGTTCCTTTCCTGCCTTCGAGGCAGCTTTGCGCCCGCTGCAGGGAGAGAGCGGGGCCTCTGCAGTTTGTGGGCTGGGAGCTGCCACTCTGCTGTCCTGCTGGGTGGTGGCGGCCACCCCTCTGCTGGAAGATGCCAGTGGCCTGGAGAGATGGCTTGGGGAAGGCCCTGCGAGCCAGTTCCTTGGGGTGGTGCTTTGTGTCCCCGTGTCCAGGGAGCGATGGCAGGGCTGTCCCCTGGGCTGCTCTAACTGGAGGATGCTGCAGGCTTAGGTCCCTCACATGAGAGCACTGAGAGCCTGGCTGGGGCTGGCAGGGAGCGAGCAATGAGATCACCAGTTAAAAATGAGGTTGAGCGTGGTGTTTGTGGGGGAGGATCCTCCAAAGGTGGTTGGCAGGAGCTGCTCAGAGGAGTGGGAGTGGATGCCAGCTGGTCCCGACACCAAACAGCCTCCCTGGATCTGGTCCAGGGTCCCATCCCGTCTTGACTGACTTCCTGTGCCATGAGGAGGTTCCTGTGCCTTCTGAGTTCCCCAGCTGCGTCACCCCGGGATCAGGCAGGATTGCTGCCATCGTTTACCCCCAGACTGAACGCTGGCCACCGGCAGTTCCCCGAATTATTTGCGTATGAGCTGAAGCACCTCTGCTAGAAAGAACCACCGCCACTGGTGGTAAAATTGGCAGCAACAGGGACTCTGCCACCATTTCGGCTGAACCACTCCAGGGTTTTTTCACCCTTGCCCTTAAAACCCATCCCTTATTTCTGATCTAAACCTGCTGAGGGGACTCCTGCTCTACAGCTGGGGCCAGTGCAGGCTCCAGTGGAGAAGGCCTGAGGTGGCCAAGTTTTTGGGACCAGCGACTTCTGTACAGCTGCCTGCTCCCTGCTGGGTTACCCAGGGTTAGTCTTGCTCGGTGGGATGGGGCTCCACGCCTCCTGTAAATTTAAGTAAAATGACTGTGGGAGCAACTTTGTTGTAGAGTTGAAGGTTTTAAATGGGGCAAATCTTGCGGGAGAGGTAATGCCTTTTATTGGGTAGAGAAAACAAATTAGCTTTCAGGTACACAAGCCCTTCTTGACATTATTGTTACTGTCATTATCCCATATTGGTGCTAGTGGAAATGAGGGCATTGCTTTAGAGGGGGAAGCACATTATGCAAGTGTTTAGACCTGCTGGTAACTGCTCTCTGCTGACGGGTATTTGCTTAATGATATGTTGGAGTGAAAGCCAGCAGCAAGGACAAGCATTGGAGGGAGCTGGGAGTGCTGAGCTCTGCCTGGTCCGGCCTCGCCTGGACCTCCTGGAGCAGCCTGACATCTCCCACCAAGAGGGGAGCAAGGACCTGCTGAAGGTTTGTCCCACCTTGATCACAAGGACACTCCCAAATCCCCTCTTCTCTTCTTCAAACAGGATCCTGACCATAGCTCATTCCTGGATTGAGTCCCCAGTGCCCGCCCTCATCCCAGGGCTGGTCCCCGTGGATGTCTGCAGCCTCCAGATCTGCCCTGGCTTGCTTGCAAAGGGTCAGGAGGTCTTTCTGCTCCTGCTTGCGCCGGAGGCAATGTCTGTGAGGCTCTTGCAGGTATGAATGGGACTGGTCATGTTCCCGGTGTCATGCGCTGCCCGTGACGGGCGGCAGAGCCAGTTTTTCTGCTCTGAAAGTGGGACTGGGGAGGAGACCGCAACACTCAAATACCCAGATCCCTGGTAGCTGCCAGCCAGGCATCGAGGAGGCCACTTGCCTTTTCCAGCTCCAGGTAAGGCACTTTTCTGTCTCCTTCGTGTCATTGAGGGTATTTACGGAGTCGCTTATCAATTAGCTGGGCTGGAGAAGCAGAGCGGGAGGGCAGGCTGCAGCAGAGGGTGCAGCAGGAGCATCCCTGGGATGGCTCACACTCCGTGCAGTCTTGGGGATGGGAATCGGGCACCATGCCTGAGCCTCACGGAGAGGACTTCAGTCCTCTGAGGGAGATGGGAGAGGGCACAAACACTGGGACCGGTGAGCCCGTTGTGCCTGGGGGGTAAGGCCATCCGGCCTATTACACCTGGTGGGGTAAGAATAGGCTGGTTTGCCTCATTAGTCAGAGATTTGATCCATGTGCACCTCACGCTTTGCTTGGCCATGGAGAACAATTGCAGCTTGTCAGTGGGGACCATCGAGCTGGTCACTGGGGTTTGCTGGTTTGCCTGCTTGGGCTTTCGGAAACCAGCTCATGTGGGGCAGGGAGACCTGCCTGCCCAAAACACTGTGGCTAGGGCTCCTGAGGAACAGGCAGAACTGGATCTGCTGGTCTGGGATGGGAAAAACAGTTGAGCGTTTACAGCTGTCATCTGAGCCATCACCCACGGCGGGGCCACACAGGGTGCTGGGTGGCACCCCTGTACAGGACCCTGGCAGAGCCTGGGATGGGGGAGCCCACCCCACCTCTTGGAAACCCTCTGGGTTGGTCCCCAGGGACAGGGTTATCGGTGTGATGGGGAATTAAAGGGTTGTAACACCCCCCCCCTGCTCCGTGGTGGCATTTCTTAGCACGCGTTGGGGCAGCACTCCCCCTTCCCAGCCCTGGCTGCTGGGCTTTGGTCTGGTTGCCCATCTCATAGTGCAAAGTTTGAGGTCCACCTCTGTGTACCTTGTGCCTTTCCTATCTGCTCACCCCCCTCATCCCACCCCCCGCCCCTGGCAGGGAGGGCACAAGGCAGGAGCATTCCCCACGGATTTGGGGCTGGGCACACACACTGAGAGCTGCCGAGCGGCTTTGGTGCGATAGGACCTGGGGTCAGAGCATCAGCTACATCTTCTGCACCCTCCCAGGGGCTGCCTTTTCTTTTGTTAATGTTTGATTATTTTTAATGATTTTAGATTAAAATGTAATTATTTTCAATTAGTAGTTGCACTTCTTAATTACAGAGATGAATTAGATTACTGTTCATTATTAATTAGGTTTTAACTTTGCACTGATTACGCCCTTTATCAGCCACTTCCCGCACTCCTGCCCTCCCCGTCCACCCTCCCTCTCCCCCGTTGCTGCCCCAAACCCCACTGTTTCCCGCTGTTCTGCAGCATCCCAGGCGTTTTAAAACCTGTCTAGAAAATACAAGTCAATGTTGTCGGCTCAGAAACTGCTCTTTTAAAAGCCCAAATGCCAACCAGATGATGTAATTTTGTGGCTAAAAAAAACCATTAAAAGAAAGAATTAATATCCTGCTTCCCTCCATCAATGGCTGGAAGAGAAACTGTTTCCTAATTACCTGCTGCAGCAGCGACCCTGCTTTTCCCTGCAAGCAGAAGGGACCCGATCCCTCGACCCTGCTGCCTTCCCTCTGCCCCTATCTCATGGACTTTGTTTGGTCCTGCTATTTTTAAAGCAAGCTGTCGTCTTTATTTTCTTTTCATCCGTCACCTTTTAGGCACCAAATCAATGCTCTTGCCGTTGCTCTCCGTTTCTCTTCTGCTCGCTGCTGCTTCCATCTCCCTTCCTGTCCCTGCCCTGCCCCAGGGGAGGTCTCCTTTCTGCTGAGACCTCCTGGGAGCCCAAAACCTGCTCTGTATTGACTCATCCTCATTTAATTTTAAATATTTCTGTAATTTGCACCTGCTCATGAGGGAGTTTGAGTCATTTCCCTGCACATTTTCTGTGAGATTTCTCTCTCTGGCTCCATCACTCCCTCCTTGCTTCTTCCCCAGGCAGAGGGCAGTGGGTGCTGCTTGGGTGGGTGCAAGGTCTGGTCCATTTTTTCTAGAGGCCACAGACTGCTTTACCCTTTTCCCTGCTGTTTTGAGGAGTAGGAACTGCCTCTTCTTGAGTGGAGAAAAGAAAACCAAGTGGTGGGGTCCAGGGAGGTGTTTTCATCCCTGAAAAGGTCCGGTTACTCCACTCTTCAATTACTCTTTCAGGTCCTCTCTGTGCTGTGGGTGTGACAGTCTCGTGCTCCAAGCCCCTTTGGCTTCGCTGAAATGTCGACAATCCTAAAATGTGAGTGTTTGGTGTGAACCCAGGGGGGACTTGCTCTGTTTGCCTGTGCTGGATGCTGCACGCTGGCAATGACCCTCCCTCTGTGCCCTGCCACAGGGTTTGGTCGGGAAGATAAGGAGAAAGAGGACAAGGAAAAGGACAAGGAAGAAGAGAAAGAAGAAAAGGAAAAGGCTGAGGGAGAAAAAGAGAAGGACAAAAAGAAGAGGAAGAAAAAGGAGGAAGAGGACAAGGTAGGGGAAAAGGACAAGGTAGGGGAATGATGGAGTTTTCTGCAGATTGGCTGCTGAACCTTTTGCCGGAGGTTTTTCCAGCCCCAAAGTACCCAGAGCGACGCTCAGGGTGTGCCCAGCACCTCCCAAACCATCTGATGCCGGGGGGGCCGTGCTGGGCCACCCCTGGACCGATGCTGTCTGCACTGGCTGTGCGGTGTCTGTGGGGCACCCTGAGCACCCTGCCCAGCACGGGATGGGATGGGGCCAGCTCCTGTGAGGACAATCGGTGTCCCAGGGGACACAGGCAGCCACAGAGTAGGGCCACCTCTGCAGGTGAGCGTGGCGCAGTGGGGACGTGAACGATGCAGAGCCCCCAGGTTACCACCCGGCCCTGTGGAGAGGATGCTTGGTACAGGCAGGGAGGGTGGCAGCCGGGGTTTGTAGGGTGTTAGAAAGCACCAAAAGATTTACATCCTGGCAGTGAAGGGAAGCGGCGTCTGACCCGCGGCAACCCCACACCTCTGGCTGATGGAGCTATGCCATCCACAGCCTAGAAATCACACCGCGCCTGTGGCTTTCCTATTGAGAGACATCTCTCTCTCTTTGCTCCTAATATTCCTAGTTAGTTATCCCTCCTTTTCCTCCTATTTCAAGCCAGATGAGATGCTCCTGTGGACAGCGATGCTGTCTGCCCCGAATCCTTGCTAAATCCTTGCCCTTGGCTCTGGAGGTCTCTGCAGGGGGTCCACACAGCACCAGTGGTGCAAAGCCTGGCTCGAGATACCCACAGGACTAGACATCTCTCTGACTTGAGGCTCTCACTCGAGCAGCAAACGGGGTGTCAGGGTCCCCAGCGATGCTTGTCCTTCTCTCTTCACCTCTGCAGGGAGACGGGGAAGAGGACAGGAGCAGCAGCAGCTCCGACAGCGACGCGGAGGTAACCACGTCAACAGCTCCGTGCTGGGGCTTGGGTGGCCCAAGGGATTTGCACGTGCAAACCCTTGCGTGGGCGCTGGCTGCGGGTGCTATGGAGCAGCTAGAGATATTGGGGGATGGAAAACAAAACACCCAGCACCCCCCTCACATGGTGTCCCTTTTCTTTTTGTTCCTGCCCCAGGACCATGGCAGTGACAAGGATGAGAAGGAAGAGAAAGATTAGCCTTTCCATGCCGGAGCGGCAGCGCGCGCCCTGGACACACCGAGGAGGTGGGGGTACAAACGGCAGCGCGTGCTGGAGGCGACCTTGGCCACTTCTAGCCAAATAAAGGTGTTTGTGGGCTCCAAAGAGAAATGCTATTTATTCATCCAGTCCCACTGCCTCCCGAGAAGGAAACAGCCAAGGGAAGGGAACAGGCAGGGAGCCGGGTGAGCAGGTTGAAAAATCCGCGAAGGAGTCAGGAAAGGAATCCCAGGGCTCTGGCTGCCTGGCTTTTCACAGTCCTCCAAAAATAGGTAGTACCGCCATCCTCCTTGTCCCCTCCGTGCCACTTGCTATGGGATGGAGCAGCCTGAGCGAGGACAGGCGCCGGGGCTGTGCTGAGCTGTTCCAACGGACTGTGATTCCAAATGTATCAAAAACACACGAAAAGCAGTTAGAAAGGGGGGGGGGGAAACCCCAACAAACCCCTTCCCTCCTGCAGCGCTGCCCCGGCGCGGGGGCTGAGCGTGTGCGGAGCCCGCCTGGGGCTGGAAGCGGGCGCGGCGCCAGGGAAGCGGGGAGGGGGAAAAAAGAGGGAAATCTTGGGGAAAAATGAGCTGGCACCGCCATCTGCCGGGAAGGGGACGAGTGGCAGCGGGTCCCTGGGTTTCATAACCGCCCGGCTGTTTCGTAAGGCTCCCGCAGGGCGGCCGGGGGCAGGGAGCGCACTGCGGCGACAAGGGACATGGGAGGAGGACAGTGCGCCCTCAGAGCAGTGCCAGCATCCCCGGCTGCGGCGGGATCAGGCCAAGCCCAGGAGTCCCACCAGCAGTGACGACTTCAATGGAAACTTGAGCAACGAGCTCACCCCGCTGGGTCGCTGCCTTGATTTGTTTTCCTGAAGGAGTCTATTTTTAAGGGCATTTCCCCCGAGTAACGCAGATTTCAGACAAACTTGACTTTAAGAGTCAGCACCGCGGAGGATTTTGCTTGAAACCACAGAGCGTGGCTTTTAGATCTTGTTTTCATGGAAGAAATGCAGCCGGCTCTTGTATAATCACAACAAACAGCAGGAAAGATGCTGAGGAATGTTGTCTTAATTATCCAGCACAAAGATTAAAGAGATAACATGAAGACGGGGGGAAAAACAAACAACCCCAAAAGCTAAACTGGTTTTCAATGAGCTGGTTTGGCTTCAGCAGGGAAAGACTAAGTCTAAGTGCCTTATTGCTGTATGAACAAAGGCGCTTTAATGTAAAATAACCCTGTGTGAGGTTATTTTACATATTTTACTTTCCCCTCCAGGCAAGTATGCAGGACTCTTGCACAAGACACAACCTACTTCCAAATAGTATATGGCGTTGCGGCATTTCGCAGTCTGCTCAAGCCATACTCCCCCAGCACAGGAATCTCTTGGAATAAATTCTCTGCGTCTGGATATGAAAAGGGGAGGCCCTGCCTTTGCTTTTTAAGTTAAAGGCTGGAATCTTTTCAAGGATGCTGTGCCAGGCTACTTTCTGAGGCCAAGCGTGCCTGTAGATGCTCAGCTGGAACTGAGAGGCGTTGCATGTCAACAGAGTGAGATTCTGCTTTTCGGCTGATGGCAGATATCTTGCCTGACGAGCTAAAAGCCCTAAAAATGTCCTCTGCACCTTGGGCCTCAGCTCCCGAAGTGGGTGAAGCTCACAAGTGGCTGTCTGCAGCTGACCCCACCAATGTGTTCCTCACAGTGCCCAAATCCCAGCACCTTCATATCCTTGGAACCAGCGTGGGTGCACCCTGAGCTGGTGGGTGATGGCAAGCGCCGAGCCAGGCGAAGTTTTACTGTTTGCTGTTTGCGTTTTATGGTCCCTGCTTCTGGCCGCTCCGCTAAGCTCTGTGCAAATCTGACATGTGCGCCCAGATCCCTGTGGCACAAGAGTAAAAAGCAAAACACGCCCAGGGATCGGCTGTGCGAACATCCATGTGTCTCCTCCGGCAGCCGAGGGCTTCTCCGTCCTGCCTCCAGCACCTCGCCCTGCATGTAGCTCGCTCCCCTCTGCTGCCTTGATTTGAACCAGTCAAGTTTCCCTGGAAAGTTGCAGGGGTGAAAACCATTTCAAATTACCTGGCGTCCCCGCGTCCTCGTTGTGTCTCAGCCCTGGCTTGAAGCCAGGCGACGTGAATGGGCACACAGCACGAGCATTCGCGCCAGCCTCGGGGATTACGGCTCTAAAAACGCTTAGTGGAGGAGGCAAAAAAAGCAGGTGGAACATTTGGGGGATGCTGAGGACCCTTAGCGGCAGGGGGACAGTGGCTGTCGTGTGGGACGCGTCCCCCCAAGCGTGACATCGGTGTGCCAAGCTGGGTGCTTGCCCGCAGACGTGACAGCCAGCAGCTTCCCAAGCGCTGCTGGGCATGAGGTCTGACTTCAGCCGGGAGTTGAGCCACCTCATTTGCTTGAAGAAGCATCCGTGAGGTTCAACTTGGGGCTCCTTGGAGCTGATGTGCCTTCAGCCGGCCAGGAGAGGAGCGCGGACACCCATCACGTCAGGCACGCAGAGGGGTGGAGTAGGAAAAGACGACCAGCGAGAGAAACTGGCAGCCGTGGAGTTACTTAAGCAAGTCTTGTTTACGCGCATTTGTTCCCCTTTATATAATAACCTCGGCTGGTTCTCGGGGAGCCGGAGGGATTGTGCTGTCCCTGCTCATAACATCTGGGGGGACCCGCAGGGACCCCGCACGGCACCTGGCCGTCCGGGCCCTCATCGCAGCAGAGATACCAAGAGAGCTTAGGCGTGGAGAAAGAACTGATTTCCATACCATTTCGGGCAGAGATGCCACCAGATGAAGGCCTTTTTCTATAAATGCCAACAATTTCAGAACAGAAAGGTTGGACCTTTATTTTGCAGTGAAGTTTTTTCATCTTGCATCTAGAGGCTTTATTGTAGAAAGTGTCCTATTAGGGAAACGAGCCTCTCTAAGGTAGAGATCAAAAAGAAATCTTTCCTCTGTTCCCAAGTGACCTTCTTCATGGGAAAATTCAAGCTGCTTTTTCATTCCACTGAAAAATGGAAACAGAAATCCTGACTTTCTCAGAAAAGCTGATTCCTGCAGCCCTGCTTATGATCTGCTAATCTCTGCAGAGCGCCGGGCAGAGGTTTCCTATGAAAAAAACTTTTCTATTTTTTGTGCTGAATAATAAGAAAAGCAAAACCCAAACAGAACCTGAATTTTGCAAGCGAAGGGTGTTTTGGAAGGTCAAATCCCCGCTTCTGCTCCCGCTCCCTGCAGAGCACTCACACTCGCTCCTCTCTGGGCTGCGTCCTTCTGCAGCTCCTCCCTCCATTCTGAAAATCTGTAAATTAAGACCTTTAGCTATGTTAATTAGCAGTTAAAAGTTATAGCAGAGCTTTATTCACCGAACTGCTTGGGATTCCTGTTCGTAAGAGCGACTCTAAGGACACACAACTTTCACAGCACCCTTCTCTCTGCTGCAAACCTTCCTCGGACTCCGGCGTTTGCTCTCTCAGCAGAGCAGAGCGGGCTCTTTACTCCCCAAACCTCACTGCAATAACTTTCCTAAAATCCACACAGAAACGGAGCCAGGCTTCTTGAGAAGGAAAACCTGCCGTTTGCCGCAGCAGATCCGCCAGGGCAGGTTTCTGGGTGACAGATCTTTCTGCTGAGTCCTAACAACCCGACCTCTTTACAAGGCGTTCCCACAGGGTGCGCTGGCGCGGGTGACTCACCCACCCAAACACCATCCACCTGCCCTCGGAAGTGCAGCGAGAGGTGGAGGCGAAACAGCCCCTGGAAAAAAGAAAAAATAAAATGGACACAGCCGGAAAGACTTGTCTGCTCCCTGCCCAGGCCACCACCGCTGCGGCCAGCCAGGGAGCCCACAGGCTGCTATTTGTAGTCGTGGTAGAGACCCGGCCCTGCTCATCCTGGTGAAATCCAGCCCAGTGCCTGTGTCCGGGGCTTCGCACTGGCTGGCTGTGGGGAAGGGGGGCTGCAGGCAGAGCCTGGGCAGCCCCCTGTGTTGCTCCCCCAGTCTTCAAGGCACTTTGTTCTCCTCCATGGTCAGACATGGATCTTAGCTGGAATTCGAGCCACTGGCTTTGCAAGACCTCTTTAGTCAACAAAAAGGACATAATTCAATCAGGCTGGTGGTGGTTGGAGATGCTGGAGCTGAAGGAATAAAGACCAGTGCAGAGGATGAGGAAGCTACACACAAAAGCTCATCTGGAAAGACGTCTGTACATGAGCCAACACCAACGGAAGAGAGAGGGGGAAAGATCTGCAGACCCCCGGGCAGCGCAGCTGGGGCCAGCACCCACCCGGCAGCTCTTGGCTGCTGGGGAAGGAGTATTTATGGAGGGGATGGGCGCTCAGCTGCAGGACCTCGCAGCTTGGCCATGATCACCCTGCACCACCACGCTGGGATCCCCGGACAAACCCGCTGGCACCGGCAGATTCACTCCCAGTGGGTGCCCTGGTGAAGGGGAGCCAGGCTCCTCCACCAGTTAGCACCCTCCTCTCACCCAGTGAGGCACTGGATGAGCGGGACAAGCTGGACCCTGGGCCTGACCTGACCAGGGCAGGATAGAGGCGTCACTGCAGAGCAGGCTCTGCCATCTACCGAGCCCACCCGCTGTCACTTGCAGCCTCCTTTGGCAAAGGGAAAAGGAAGCGCTGGGTCCCCGCCAGCCCTGCTGGCATCTTTGTCAGGTGGGTGGGAGCTAAACAGGAAGAGTAAAAAAAGGAAGAAATGAGCCGGCACGTACTCACTTCTGGCTGGGGCAAGGAGCCAAGGCCACAGGGGCTGGTGAATGAGCAGGGCAGGGCAGCCTGGCACGTCCCCGAGCTGCGGTGATGGGCCACCACGGCGTCACCCCTGGCCACATGTCCCAGGTCAGCTTGTGAAGCCAGTAAGTTTTCTCTGAGCCTGTAATTACAACTGATTACAAATCAGCTCTCCCCATCCAGAAGAGGCAGTGGGTGATGTGGCACCTGGGTCTGGCCCGCTAGGATGGAGCTCCCTGTGGACACCGAGTCCTTTGGAAGTGGTGGAGCTTGCTGCAACGTAAAGGTGGAGTCATGTCCTCAGAAAGTGGGTTCCATATGGCTTGTCCTGCTCTAACCGCTTGCTTATGTTATCCGTGCCCTTATGCACTCCAGGATTAGATGGTGCTAAATGAGCCGTACGCACTTTAGGCCCCTCCATGAGATCTCCTACAGATGGAGGATCTTCATCTGCCCTGGAAGCACCAATGAAACAATTGCAACACATCCAGGCAAGCTTATAGCACCCTGCACCTCAGACCATGGTCTTGTCGCTCATCCTAGGGCTTCCCCTCGGATAATGGGAACAATTCTGACCTTGCTTTTAGCCATACTGCCTTCTCAGGAGTACGTGGCTTGTACATGACTGCCCACGGAAAAGGACATCTCCATGCATTTTATGTGGGACTTGCTTCCAAGACTGAGTGATAATGTTCTGCCAACCTCTTTGCCAAGATGTTTGGCCCAAGAGAGCAAAATGAGCCAGACACGGATGTGGGCTCTCCCT
Source organism: Rhinoptilus africanus (assembly GCA_013400135.1). Taxonomy (NCBI): domain Eukaryota; kingdom Metazoa; phylum Chordata; class Aves; order Charadriiformes; family Glareolidae; genus Rhinoptilus; species Rhinoptilus africanus. The sequence continues at coordinate 403,217 of VXBO01009787.1, read as the reverse complement.
CTGTGACTCTCCAGTTTGCAGGAGTTCAGGCATAAGCCCAGTTACATGAGCAATGAGATAACATTACATCGCAGCTCTGTGCCCTGCCAATCCATGTGATAGTCAACTCATTTCTCTAGGAATGATGATGCCTCAGGCAAAGCCTGTATGACTCAGAAGGGAAAATATTAAAGTTTTCTTTAAAGGAAAATATTCAAGTTTTCTTTAATTCCCCAACCCTGTTTACATCTGATCCTCCTTACTGAGAGCGTCAGGGCCTCTCTGAGCTCTCAGGCAGCAGAGTTTCAGGACCCAGGAACAATACGGTGGCCTCCTTAGCACAGTGCAGCCCTGGAATACCAAACACCAAGGAGCCAGTGAGGCAATTTGCTTGCCTCTGCCTGAGAGAAAACCAGGCATGGAGCAGCTCCCCTTGCTGCATACAGAGACCTGAAAGAAAAGGTGCTTGTTATAAAAGACGAGCCGTGACTGCGGACCAGGAGTCTCCCACGCCACCTGCTTCCACTTCCTTTTGCTTCACTTGCCAGCTTTGAACCGCGTGTGGCAAATGGAGAAACCTGCTGGTTGGATAACATCCTGGATCTGGAAATGTTATGATGCAAAGAAAGCAAAAATTCCAGGAAGCTGATGTGTTTGTTGACAGGCTGGGAGGGGTGTGATGCAAATAACTCCCTGCGTGTTATTTGCACGTACCGAGGTGTAAAAATAATTCCTTAGACCAACTCTTCAGGCTTGCAGACAAGCCGGGATCCAGGCACAGCGCTGCTGAAAGGGTGCTGTAAGCCTTGAGGTCAGGAGTGGGTCTGCACTGATGCTGAGGCTGGGTTTGGCCCTGGCTCTTTGCCTAGTCACCTAGGCAGGAAAAAAAAAAAACCCAAAAAGAACTGGAACCTGATCCTGTGCAGGCTTCACTGGCTCTTACTCACCTTCCTTCTCAGCTGGAATGCCGACACATTCCTCCTTCCTCTGCTTTTGAAATTGGGAAACTAGTTTTACTTCTGTGCAACAGGCCTTTCAGGTCTGATGGTGAGAGTCTCATCCGCGAAGGAGGAGCTCGGTGGGCAGAGCAGGCACAGCCCCCTGTAAAAGGCATCACGACATTCCCGCTGCATTTTCCTGTTTAACAAGTGCTTATGGTGCCTTTGAAGACACCCGAAGGAGCACACAGGTCTCTCCTCTGCACAAAAAAAGGCACCACTGGGTAAGTGCTGTCACTCCGAGCTGCTTCTTAATCCCTAACGTGTCACAATCAAATGTCAACGTTTGCAACAAATGTTTACGCACCAAGAACAAGGGAACACAGCCGGGGTGAAATCCCTGATCCCCATGTTGCCCTGTCAAGTGGCTGGACCGCGTCAACGAGGCTCTCCTCCAGCAGAAGCACAGGCAGCGCCTGTGGCTGGGAGCCAGAGGAGGAGCTGGTTTCTCCTGCAGCAGCACCTGGAACTCCTCACCCTGCGCTGACCCGGGCTCTTTCCCACCTGTAAAGTGAAAAAAAAAAATATTATAAAATAAATCCTATTGTGCTTTGCAAATAGTGGCTAAACACAGTGTGATCTGTTCTGCGTCATGCAAAATGTGAAGTCCACATCTGGCCAGCAGAATGGTTAGCAATAAGCATTTAAAGTTTTTGCTTTTTTTTTTTTTGTAGTTACATACTGAGTCAGCACAAACACACCAGTGACAAGCGAAAGCATTTGGAGTTCAGAACCAGCTCAGCTCTGGATGGAATGAAGAAAACAAATTGTTCTTGCGCTGGCGCTAATGAAGCCTGGTTTCCAATGGACTCGCGTGTCGTGGTTGATTGATTTTTAACTGCATTATGCAAAGGCAGCGGCACGTCCTGTCCTCGCCGCTTACAGGGCGCGGGAGAGCCCACACACGTGAGACAGTTGTGGAGTGAATCAGGAGGTGAGGAGAAGAACGAGGCGGGTCCCAGGGAACAGCCCGGTGTCTCCCGGAGGATCTGGCTGGGGTGATGAAAGATGCTCCTCTGCTCTCCTGACTCCCGCTGCCCGTAGCAGAGGGATGCTGCTCCCACGCTGAGCTGCATGAACAGGTATGGGAGTGCTCTTCAAGAACATTGCTGCAAAGTTGGCCATGATGGCTAAAATCACCCTCACTTCACAGCTCAGGAGCCACAAACGCATCCTTGAGGGGTAACCTGGAGGTAGGACCTGGTGCCAATCTTTTGTTTAAGTGAATTGTCAGGTTTTGGTGGAATAACTAGCCAGTGGAGAGTGGTGTGAACGAGCCCTGACCATCTGAGGAATGCCCATGGGCGTACTGCTGGGGGAAGTGATGTGGCTGGTCCCTCTGGGAAGAGAAGCAGAGGCTGATCCTGCGGATGGGGAACATGGAAAACGTCCCCCGTGGGGCAGAGTCTGTGACAGCCCCGTGACGCTCCAGGGGCAAGCGTTGTCCCTAATGCTGTGCTCAGGAGGTGTTCGGGGTGGTGCTGCTAAACAGGGCCTGAGATTTCCCCAGTCTGAAAGGACCACTGGAAAAGGTAACGGAGCAAGCAGCGAAGCCTTCCAAGCCCACATAAAATACTTAGTTGTTGCGTTTTTGAAACCACTCATGAGCTGTTTAATGTAATCACAGCAGGTTTTGAAACAAAACCTGCTCCACAGCCCAAACCTCCGCCAGCCACTCCCGTAGTGGGGCACGGGTTTCACCATCACTCATGTCCTGATGGTGATTTCCCTCCCTCAGCATCCCTCCAGTGCGTGCGTGGGTTCGGTTTGTTTTTGGGGACACACAAAAGAACCCTGGGGGAATGTGCATCAGCCTTATATAAAGTCTGATCTACTAAGCTCCAAAGTCGCCACATTTCATCTGTTTTCCCCAGCACCTGCTCTGCAAGCGAGGGGGNGGCTCCAGGGGATTGGCACCAGAGCCCCCTAACACTCCCAGCACCCTGGTATTCCTGTCTCCAAGGGATCAGCTCCAGAGCCCCCTAACACTCCCAGCACCCCAGAATCTGCCTCTGACCAGCACCCCTGTGTCCAGCTCTGGGGTATTGGCACTGGAACCCCTCAACACCACCAAGACCCTGGTGTCCTGGCTCCAGGGGATCAGCACCAGAGCCCCCCAACACCACCAACACCTTGACATCCCAGCTCCAGGGGATTGGCACCAGAACCTCAAACACACCCAGCACCCTGGAATCTCTCTCCAACCAGCACCCCTGTGTCCGGCTCCGGGGGATTGGCACTGGAGCCCCCCAACACCACCAAGACCCTGGTGTCCCGGCTCTGGGGGATCGGC
>VXBO01009787.1:355348-395627 GCA_013400135.1 Rhinoptilus africanus | reverse complement strand
GTGTCCAGGGCCGTGGGCACGACTGGGCGCGCAGCCCGTGTCCCATCGGCCACATGCTTCTTTCCGGAGAGGAAAGAGCAGCGAACAGCTTCTTGCATCTTGCTGCCCAGCAGTATTTCAGGGTCAGAGGAAGAGCTCTGCCGGGGGGGGGGGCGTTATGTAAAGTGGTTGGGACTTTTCCAGTCCGGGACAGACGTGTCCTTGCCCCCAGAGCCTGGTGAGGACATAGCCTTGGCTGAGCTCCTGTGCCAGCCCCGTGGTGCAAGGCACAACCCCCCCTTCCCCTCACCTCCGTCCCCCTTCTGACACCGTCTCTGGCGAGACATTTGCCTGCAGGGTCAAGACTGGGCCCACAGGGGATTGATCTGCTTTAACGTGTGGCTGTAAGTGGATTTCTTGGAAAGTAATGCTTAAATAAAAGGGGTTATACAAGGCGTCTGGAGCAGGGGGTTGGGGCGATGGAGGCAGAAGGTCCTTTCTCCGCTGGCGTTTCTATGACAGCAGTCAGCTCTCCTCCTGCGGCGCAGACACTTACTGCCTGCTGCGAGTCAAGTGCCAGAGGTTCGGGGTTTGCCTGGACCCGAAGGGCTGAGCCGGCTTGGCCGATGCTGGTGCTGGCAGCAGAGAGCAGGTCCCTTTATGCAACCTCCCGAGGCGCCTGTCTCACACCCTGCACACCCGTCCTCCGACACAAACGCATGTGCACAGTCCTCTAGTACCGTTTGCTTTGCTGCCAGACTTTGATTGGGGCATGCAATTATTTATCTCTTTTTAAAGAGCCTCTGTGAGTGTAAAGAGGAAAGGTTGCCAGCTCTGTCCTTGGTCTCCCCTGTGTGCTCCGTTCCCTGAAGGACAAGGGAAGTCTGGCTCAGGGCAACAAGGAAATTGCAATCACAGCCCCAGCTCCCATAAACCTGTGCTTGCTGGTGCTGCTGGGGCTCAGCAATGTGGGTGGTGCTTTCGGGACGTGTTTTACAACTCCAGCAGCCTGCAGACCGCTTTCAGGCTACACAACTTCTTATGGGCTCCCCTTCTCTTTCAAACTTAACCACGGATAAATGTTCAGCCCATGAGAATGGGGTTTTTTTTTGTTGTTCAGCATTGCACGATGCGCCAGTTTGCAGTGCAGCCTGCAAAGCAGTGCTCTTCACTTGGGAGAAAATCAATTGTCAACTTTTAATCTTCTGTTTTTCTAAGCGAACAAAAAAATGCACTGTAACGCGTAACACAGGAGGCCTCCCAACGTGCCTGGAGCCGGGAGGCTGGGGAGCGCTATCAGTCATTCATCAGCTGCCGGGGCCGCCAGCTGGCTGACGTCCCTCATGTCTAATGATATCATAGATCAAAAATAGCTGCAGCAGAAGAGAAAAGCAGAATTCATAGCCCCATTTTACACATCTTGTTTTCACCGAATCGGTCGCTTTATTGCCGGGCTGTGCAAATGTTTGAATGCATTTGCCCACATGGAAGATAAGCCTCTAGACTTTGTACCCATTTGTTCAGCTCTACCTGCCGTTAGGGGCTGGAATATTTCATCGTTGGGTGTGTGCTTGTGGGATGGGGTACCAAGCAGCAAGTTCCCATGCTTCCTGACTTGACCCCTGATGTTCAAGCTAATGTTATAAGTGAAAATAAGCTCTGAGGGATCAGGTGTTGCTCTGCTGCACAACTCAGCATGGCCAGGGTACTTTGGTGCAGGAGCGGCTGTGGCCGGGCTCTCTGCTGCTCCCCAGGTTGCGGTGACACCTTGAGCCCCAGGCAGAGAGCAGGGTCTGCCCGTGTTCTGTGCTGGGCATGGGGACAAAAGGACGCGATAGCCATGGCAGAGCTTCCTCCTCCATGGTGGGCACCTGGGCACGGTGACAGCGGAGGCAGGCAGGGGTGCGAGCAGACCCCAGCTTCCTGCACCCGTCTGGATCTGCAGTTCCCTGGCAGAGCTGCGTCAGCTCCGTGTTTGAACCGGGGCAGGAGGAAAGGCTGCCGGGGTTGGGAGTGCAGGAGACATCACCAGCAGTGCTGTCTTCCAGTGATCGCTGCTCAGCGGCTGCCCAGCCCCCTGGACGCAGCTTGCCCCACTGGGAGCTGCTGGCCCTTCAGCAAGGAGGTGCTGCCAGCCCCCCTGCAGCACCAGTGCCTGCAAATGGTGCTTTATTTATGATGCAGGTCTGGCCTCAGAGCCAGCATCCTGCTGGTGACGGTATGGTTCGATGACACTGGGATGGGCGCATGGACCTGTTGCCTTAACTGGAAAGCCAGCAGTGCGATGGATGTAGGTCGCCTCCGCACCAAGCTGTGATATAACGGGGTGGGTCTGGGAATCCTCCACGGTTCAAACCCACAAACGTAACCACACCTGGTTACTCCATGGGCCAGCGTGTGGGCTTTTGGGGTCCTGCTTGCTCATACTCCCCGCCATCCCCATCCTGATTCACCTGCTGGCAGCGCTGGTAGGAAGGAGGGTCTTCATGGAGTTTCCCTGAGGCAGGCGAGAAGAGGGTCTCACTGCCTGTTATTTAGGAGCAGGCAGGAGCATGTGGGATGCCCAGCAGTGTGACACCTGGGGTGTCACGGCCAGCAGTGCTCGCGGGAGCTGAGACCCCCCCATACCCCCAAGCCACTGAGATCCCATCAGTGACATCTCACTGACGAGGAACTGGGTGCTCAGTTCCCTACGTCATTTTTGGGAAATCTCAGCCTTTTCTCATAATTGGACACCCTGAGTCATGTGGTAGAGGCAGATCCTTGCACCCCTCCTGGTTTCCCTTCTGGCCCCGGAGAGCGGTGGCAGCCAGGTGGGTCCGGGAGGCTCCCAGGCATTTTAGGATCACAGGTCTCTGCAGCTGCAGGCTTGTTTTGTAACGTGTTATTGTGTCTCTGCTGGGTGAATCACATCTCAGAGCCTCCTGTGGCAACAGCCTCCATGGGGACTATGTGTATGGTACAGCCTTTTTGCTACATCCCAAAAGGATGGATGAGAGCCCAGATGCCAGCGTGGCTGAGCCCCAAGGCAGCGGCGGGGCCCCTTAGCTGAGGGTGTTCGAAAGAGATGCGGGAAAAATGAAGAAAACGTCCTCAAAGAGTTTAAAAGTAGGTGTTTAGGGGAAAAAACTTCCTTGCTGAGGCTTATGAGGGCAGTGACTCCTGACGAAGAGGAGTGCAGCAGCTGGCTGTGCTCAGCGCAAGACAGCAGCGCAGGGGCTACCCCACCATGGTGGCGTCTCCCTGGCCTCATCCAGCCCCACTGCCCCACCACGGCTGGACTCATCACATGAGTGACGACATTTCTCTTTCCAGCCCCAGACGCCAGCTCCCTGCGGCTGTGCCGGGCAGAGGTGTTGGTGGCGCTGGGGCAGCACTCGCGGGCGCTGGAGGACCTGGACGCTGCGTGCAGAGCTGAGCCTGGAGAGCACGAGGTGAGTGCTCGGAGCCAAATCTCACTGTATGGGAGCGGTTTCCCCCTTTCCTGAATTCTCCTAGCTATTGGATTCATCCTGCTCGGAAATACGCTTGCCAAACCCATTAAGTTGCAAGTCCAGGCTGCAAGCGCTGCGTTGCACTAACGGAGAGAGCCGGCACCACATCCCTCCTTGGTGAGGGCACATAGCCGTGCTGGTGCGCAGGATCACAGCTGGGGGCTCGGGGAAGGGTTGGCTGGGGGCTGAGCTGCCCTTGGAGAAATCAGCCCTGGGAGCTCTCTTGCTGATTTGCGAAGCACTCACAGAATCGTAGGAGTTGGAAGGGACCTTTGGAGACCAGCTAGTCCAACCCCCTTGCCAAAGCAGAGTCACCTAGAGCAGGTTCCAGGAATGCATCCAGGCAGGTTTTGAACATCTCCAGAGAGGGAGACTCCACCACCTCCCTGGGCGGCCTGTTCCAGTGCTCTGTTACCCTTAAAAACACTCATTGGCAATAGTTTCATGGCTTCAAAGGCAGAAGCCCTTGACTTCTTCTCTAGGTCTCTGTAGGGTTTGGTTGCTTGGCTTTTGCAACTGCTGCATTTTGGGAGAGTCCTGTTTTATGGGTACCTGGCTATGTCTGTTTTAGATGTGTGAGCGTGGGAGCAGTGATGTGTCTGGGTGCTTTGGATTGGGATGGGAGCAGGCAGGAGGCTGGAGGCTCATGTGGGAGCTGAAGGGGCACGTGCTCAGCTGGTCACTGTCTCCAGAGTCACCACAGGCTTTTCTGCTCTGCAGGTCTTCTTCAGGAAAGGGAAGGTGCTTCTGGAGATGGGACAGAGAGCCGAAGCCCTGCTGGCGTGGGAGCACTGCCTGACGCTCAGTCCCCATTTCCATCCTGCTCGGAGAGAGATGGAGAAGGTGCGTGGGCTACACCGTGGCAGCGTCCACATGATGCCCTTGTCCTCTGAAGGACTCACATCCATCATGGTCATGCTGCTCTGGCCAGCACTGGGATGGAGGGAAGTTGTGTCCTGGTCCAAGAGCCTTCCCATTACTCTGATACAGGTTCACTCGTGAAGAAAACTCCCCTTCCTCAGTGTATATCTTTGAATCTCAAATTTTGCAGGGCTTAGATGCTCACACGGCACAAGGTGGGCTTGGAGGCGTAGTCACCCAAGGCAAAGTCGCCAGCTGAAAGTTGCCACTGGAGGGCCAATGCCTTTTTTCTGCAGGTGATTTCAGGCCAGGACCCAACCGTGTAACAAAATCACTGCTAGGGCATCCAGCAGTGTCCCTGGCATGGGTACTTCATGCCGTGAGTGGTCACTTGCTCTCCAGAAGCAGGGGAATAGGGAATGACCTTGTACCCTGCATGGCTCACTCCCTTCCTGTTCTTTGTGGGCGATGGAGGACGTGGGTCTCAGCCCTTAAAATACACCATTTTTTTCGCTGCCTTGTGCTGCTTCCTTCCTTATGCATTGTTAAGGCATTTGTTTGACAGAGAGCTCCGTCACTGCTGAAACAAGTAACCCTGACATGCCCTGCGGTGAGCAGGAGGCTACCCTGAGGAAAAAGGGAGCCTGGTAGCCCTCCCATGGCCCTGCTTCCTTCTCCCAGCACGCCCTGAGCCCCGCTTTCTCCCTGCAGATCCTCATGCGAGAGGAAGCTCCTCGGCCACGCACAGCTGCTGTATGCCAGGGCGATGCTCTCCAGGGCTCGTCTGGTCCCCAGGTGGATGGAGGGAGCCCTGCGCTCCCATCCTCCTCCCCACGAGCTCAGGTAAGAGAGCCTGCAACTGTCTGAGACTGTGATGGGACTCAGTGTCCCTCTGGGACATCCCAAATTGGGGTTTTCCAATGATGGGAATGGAGGTGTGATAAGGGGAGGCTGTGCAGGACCATAGCTATGTGCACATGGTTGTGTGCTGGGATGAGAAGCTGCAGGTAGCGGAGGGTGGGAGAGCAAAGACACCACTGGAGCTGATGCTGTGGGGACTGGGGAAGGAGAGGAGGCGCTCTCTGTCTCCATTCCTCTCCCAGTTTTATTCTGTAATACTTCTGGTAAGATTTGAGACTCATTGTGTTTAAAACACTCAAGTGACTTTTTAAGGAAAAAAAAAAAAAGCCAGCTTTAGTGTATTTTTTTTTTTCATCCAAACCCCACATTTGAGAACAGTTCAGACCATCAGCAGCTGTTAAGGAAAGCTCATCTTTTGCTCCTTGCCTTCTATAGAGGAATTTGGCAGGTTTGGAGAGAGGCGGAAATCAGAGAAAATGCTCTCAGGTACACCCAAATAGCAGCTGGTACATCTGGACAGACTAAACCCGTGTTCTGAGTGTGAGAGGAGCAGGGATGTCTGAAGGCCACACTGCCCCGTTGTCCCTTCGATGCCAGATGATAATATGCAGCAACACACCAGAAAAACTCCCAGTGCCATCGGGCTCGGTGGGGCACATGGGGCAGTGTATTCAAAGGGAGAAGAGGTTTTGGGCTTGATTTCATCTTTGCTGTGTCTAGGATCATGAGGGGGAGCCGGCGGATGGCAGAGGGGACACTGTGTCCGAGCACGGGCAGGGAAAAACCACCCTTTCCCAGCTGGGGCGACGGCAGGAACCGGAGACTTTGTCAGAGAGGCAGGACCGGCAGTTGGTAGGTGAGTGTCCTCAGAGGTACTAACATCTCATCTCATGCAAACTGCTTGTTTAAAATCTGTTTTGGCACTGAAAACTTAGTGCTTAGACACCCCAGGGGCACCCCATGGGGCAGCTCTGGCCAGCTCGTTTTGCTCCTTCTCATGCGCATGAGGAGGATCCAATCTTCCTGTGTTGAGCTGGTGAGAATCCACCAAACCTTCAGGTCTCACTTGGTGAAAAGTTCTTGCTGAAGCAAGACATCCCATGTCCTGTGTGGAGCCAGGGAGAGGCTTCCTTTGGTTCCCATGGGTTTTAGATCAGAATTTAAATTCCTATGCGATGCCCATGTGTCACGTGTTGGGGGAAGTGGGACCTCTGTTGGCCTTAACTTGCCAACGATGTCCAGTCAGATGGCTTCCATGCACATGGATTTGCACAAAATAGTGGTGGTGCCTTTTGGCCAGTTTCCAGACACCTCCATCTGGGAGCTTCTTAGGTCACTTCATCTCCCAGTGCCTCAGTTTCCCTGCCTACAGAAGGAGGTAGGGGGATACCACCTTCCTCGGCCAAGCACCATGAGACCCACTGATGTAAAAGCTATGGATGAACAGGGATGGGTTAATAGAGGGGTTTATGTCGCATTTCCTAGCGGTTTTGTTTTTAACTTTCAAAGCACTGTTTAGCAATTTACTACTTACACCTCAGAACAAGGTCAGAAAGCAAGGATTAATTTTGAGTATTGAAATAGAGGGGTCATCTTCTCTTTCCTTCTCTCTTGCCACTAGATAATGAAGAGGACACAGCAGCAGCAAAGTGCACCCAGCCGTGCCTCGAGGAGCTGCTGAGTGTGTCTGACTTGGAGTGCTCCCTCTGCATACGGTGAGTTCTCCGGCAGGAGAGCTTTTAGGATGAAGAATTAGCACCTGCTGGGCTTTCTTTCCTGGTGCGGACCTTTCTTCACATCTTAAATAGCAAACTCAGTCCCCAGTACTGCTGACACACAGGTTTCAGCAGAGATAAGAGGGGAAGACAGGGACGTGCTTTGCCCTGCCAGGCTGGGAGAGCTCAGATCGCCGTGTCTCGGGGCTCAGCATCCTTAGGTCTGTATCGATTGGGACATCGGTGTGGAGGTGGGGATGTCCAGGGGGGTCAAAGACTGAAAACGATGTTTGCCCTGTGTAACCGCAGGCTGGAAGTGGAAGGTGTTGCCTGAGGTAAATACCATCCCTGATGGGGGTGTTGTGAATCCAGAGGGGAGCATTTCCGAGCTCTGTGCCTGCTGGAGGCGGAAAAGGGGGCAGGGTAGAGCCCATGTCCATCGGCTGGGGAAGGGCTGGGTGCTGCCACAGGGCATGCTGAAACCAGGCTGTTATTTCTGGTGTGTCCCGGGACTTCTGGCTGCTGGCAGAGGTGTTGCACTGCCAGACGTGCAAGATGGTAAAAGTCTCTTGTTTCATGGCTTTGTCCAGATCTGGGCATGGCCCAGGGCAGTAACACAGGGGAGAGAGATATGAAGATCTGAATTAGGTGAATTAAGGTCTCTTCTGAGAACAGGGAAACGTAATGTTTAGGAGGAGGCAGGGCTCAGTGCTGAGCAGGGCTTTCCTGAGAGCTTCATTTCATTTCTGATCCTGGAGCTCCCTGTGAGCAACCCGAGTGCTTGCTGCCCGCTCTGCCCTCGGAGGAGGGGAGAAGGAGGCACTTTCCCATTGCTGCCTTTTGGGCTACACACCGCTGTGGGTGTCTGGGGAACCACAGCCCTGCCAGGACCAAAAGTTGCCATGTGTGTACTGATGGGATCCATGGGGACCTTGCAGGGACAGGGAGCAGTGCTCAGGTCTGGGGCAGTTCTCTTCTTACATCGTTGTGTAAGTCCAACAGTCAGCCCAGGCTTCTAATCAAAGGAATAGTCCAGTTAGGAACATTTACACTTAATTAACAGGAGTTATGAGCAAAGCTAAGCCAATGCAGCTTTAGTGAGGGTGAGTTTCATAGCCATGGGCTACCAGGGCTTGGAAGACACAGAGTGAGATAGCTTTCCATGGCATCGCATCCCTGCAGCATCGCTGTCCTCAGTGCAGAGGGATGGTGAAGGCAGCAGATTTCCCTTGAAATGGTAGGAGGGGACGTGGGAAATGTCTTGTACCTGCTGGAAGCAAAAGCTCTTGCTCTCAGCAAGGTGATTCAAGGAAGGTGCGGGTACAAGGCTGGGGATAGCCAGAAGCTGCACCCGTGGCTTTGCTCACCCTGACCTGCGTGACCCTTGCAGCAAGTCTCTGAGCGCTTTGTGGGACCCCAGCACCATGGGGCTGAGACCAGCGGGGATTTCCAAAGCAGGGTGCTGAGCCAAGCCTGGGGAATGACAGCTTTGAGGGCACCCAGCCCTGTGAACAGAGGCTCTGTGAAGTCTCTCTGCTGGGCTTACCTGTTCTCCTTCCCCCACGTTACTCTCCCCAGTCCATTAACTTTGGTCCCTTTGCAGGATGTTCTTCGAGCCAGTGACAACGCCGTGCGGGCACACCTTCTGCAAGGAATGCCTCGAACGCTGCCTGGACCACCGGCCCAACTGTCCCCTCTGCAAGCAGAGCCTGAGAGAGGTGAGGGCATGTGTCCCGCGGGATGAAGCCTGAGGGATGGAGCGTGCCCAGGGCTGGGGTGGGAAGGTGCGATGCTCTTACGTTAGCAGCTCCCTGGCACGGCGGTGTCAGCTCCACTCATGTGGGAATGACCAGAGAGTTGATAATTAAGACCAAGAGATTCATTTCCACAAGATGCCACAATGATTTAGTGAGATTGTAAACAGGACTGAGAGGTAGAGAGAGAGAGAAAGAAAGAAGCGAATGCTAATTACTTTTAAAAATGGAAATGGATGGAAAACCTGCTAGCCTGGAGATTTGATTTAATCTTTAGTGAAAAGGGATTCAGATGAGACCATCGAGGAAATTAGGTTGTCATACAAGGACTTCATCACTGTCAGAGACAGGACACAGCCTTGGATGGGCCTTGGGTCTGAGCCGCATCTGGAGGTCTCAGTGGAGCTGACATCCCATCCCGCTAGATGGCTTGACATCACCTGATAGATTTCATCCCTGACTTTCTCTGATCTAAAATTACACACAGCTTCAATAAAAGTGAGCGTGATTCAGAGCCCGGCAGGGCCTCAGGGCTCCCCCCTGTGCTCTTCTCCAACCTATTTCTGTGTCTAATTTCATTTAGTACCTGAAGGCTGGAAGCTACAGCCCCACCGTGCTGCTGCAGGACATCATGCTGGCGACCTTCCCTGCACAGCTGGCCGAGCGCCGGGAGCTGCACCGGGCTGAGATGGCAGAGCTCTCCAAGTAAGCAGGGACCTGCTCCAGAGTGCGCGCGTATGTGTACACAGGGGACGGGAGGGTCTTCAAAGGGGCTGTCCCCACCACATACCCTTGCTCTGGCTTGGTTCTGCTCAAGTGATGTCTGTCCCACTTCAAGGGCCGTGTTACAGCAGTGCCGGATGGGTGCGGATGTGCCCCATGGGGCACCTGGATGAGGGGGCATCTCTGCAAGAAGCTGGTTTGTGGGTAGAGTCTGTCCTTGAGCTCTTGGTGAGCCAAGAGGAAGCTTTGGTCTTGCTCTGCATCGGAGCATCGCTTCTTGGGGTAAAGGGCACATCTGGTTTGGAGGAGCCCTTCAGATGGGATTAGCTCTGAGGGGTTTCGTTATGGTCTTTCCTCCTGTCCCTCAGCCTGACCAAGAACATCCCCATCTTCGTCTGCACGATGTCCTTCCCAGGCATTGCCTGCCCTCTGCACGTCTTCGAGCCTCGCTACCGCCTCATGATCCGGCGGTGCCAGGAGACGGGCACGAGGAGGTTCGGCATGTGTATATATGAGAATGGGAAAAGGTGAGCTCCTGGGCATGGCGACTTCCCTCTGCCCCGGCTGATTCGCCCCTCTCTGCCCCAGCACCAAATGTCTAAAATCACGAGTAGTTCAGAGAGAGGGAACTAGGTGCAATTTCCTATCCCACTGCATCCTGCAGATAAAACCAGCAGGGAGGTGGTGTGTTCTCTGCACAGCAGAGTGAAACAGGATCTCGTTGTCTCCTGGCATCACCACTGGCCAGGCAAGGAATGGGGCCAGCGCTGGAGCTGGGCAGAGCCATCAGTGGCTGTTAAATACGATGGTCTGGAAGCAGCTTCTGGCTCAGGACGTCTCTGAGCTGCATTGTTCCCTGGCTGTGTCCTCCTGCTCCTCTTAGTGAGCGTTTTAAAATTGCCGTATTTCTCATAACAAGCTGCGAGATGACACTGGGCTAAATGGGCTTTTGTTTGGTACAGTGTGGCCGTCCTTACGTTCCTGGTGGCAACTCCGGATTTCGGGTGGGCTCAGTCTCCTGGCCCCTAACCCAAGTACTCTGTTAAATACCTGTATTTACATGACATATCCCCCTTGTGCTCCAGTCTTGTTCAAGTGAAATGATAAATAACATTTTCTGAGCTTTGGGAGGATGCCTCTGCAAGGGGTGGTGTCTGCAGGACCACTGGACATCAGGGCAGTGTGGGGACCTAAGTCCTTTTGGTATATGGCAAATCCAAAGGAGTGCAGGCAACGTGCTCACTTCTCCCTTCCCTCTTAGCAGCAAGGAACACAACGGAGTTGAGTGAATCTCCGAATTTGCCCCCTCCCAGCCAGTTTGTTCCTGGGCCTTTTCCTCCTTTGGAGGTGGTGCCTTCAGGAGAAGCAGCTCTCCCACCACTGGTATCCCAGCTCAGCCCTTCTTTTCTCCCCCTGCCTCCTTCCAGTTTTGCTGACTACGGCTGCATGCTGGAGATTCGGCAGATTGAGCTGCTGGCAGACGGGAGGTCCTTGGTGGACACCATTGGCAGGCGGCGGTTTCGGGTGCTGAGCCGGGGACACAGGGACGGCTACAACACTGCCGACATTGAGTACCTCGAGGACAAGAAGGTGAGGACAGGGACAGAGCATAAACCACCATTGTGGTGGGACAAAGCCTCCCCATGGACACGTTCTGCGTCCTCTTCCCTCCACGCAGGTGGCCGGGGAGGAGCTGCAGGAGCTGCAGTGCCTGCACGAAAACACCTACCGCTTGGCTCAGCGCTTCTGTGAGCACGGGGACCTTGCCTCCAGGCATGTTTTGATGCAGCATGGACCACTGCCGGAGAAGGAAGAGGACATCCAGGTAATACCCCGAGGGAAGGGATGCTCTAAATAGAGAGGGTACCAGGAGAGCCTCTGAAGCAGCGCCATTCCTGTGCTGACCATCCCGCTTCCCTGCTGGGCTCCCTGCCCCAGGATGAGCAAAACAAACCCTGTTTTCACTCCTGTTTCCAGTTATGGCATCTCTTACTCGGAGAGATGGTAGAGCTTATTTCTTAGAATCATGTAACGTTTCTTTATGGTTTTAAACAGTTCTTGGAAACTATGCACTGAGTTTTAAAAGTTTTTACAAGTTTCCCTGTCTGTTCCTAAATGACAACTGAGAAACTGAACTGCCTGGATTTGAAAACACTTGGGAAAGAAACACAAGTAGGGAAAGAAATGAACCTCGCAGCTCAACGAGTCTGTGGTCTCCTTTCCCGTGGTGTTCCTTTGAGACAGCCATAGCTGGCCGGAGGAGAGGAGCTGAGAGGGCAGGATCCAATTGGCTTATTAAATTGCTCTGACAAATTCAGATTCTGGATAGAGAAAAAAAAAAAATCCCCAAATTTAGTTTTCACTCCTTTAGGAAAGTGTTTCCTTCCTGGATCGTTACAAATATGCTTTCACTGTCTTGTCCCAGGCTAAGGCTGCCCTGGCCAGCAGTCACATCAACACTCAAAATTACACAACGATTCACCCTCCTTCGGCTGAATTGTGCGTTTCCCTCTTAGTTTGGCTCAGCTTTTAAAAAAGCCGGTTTACAAAAGCACTGCCCAGCGGTTGTGCCTGCCTGGCCTGCACCTCGCCTCTTTGAGTGATGATGAGGCGAATGCCCCAAAAGACACCGACCTCGCAGGATTTGGCCCATGTTTACAAAAAGCATTGCCTTAAACAAGGAAACACACAAGGTATTTCTTTGTCTCTTTAGTATAGACTTTTTCCTGGTTATATCAATGTCTGGAGACTCCCTGGGGAATGCTTGTCTGGAAATTAAATTGGTTTATCCAGCAGTTTTGAGCCTGGACAGACAAAAGGGCCGTTCAGAGGAATACCTTCGCCAAAGCTGGCATTGCTGTCCGGACCAGAGCAACTGTTTCCCGTCAGCGATGCTGCCCAACGGCCACACACTCACCTTGCAATTCCTGACTCGGGGGTCTCTCCCTCTCTCCCCTCCAGGCTTCAGCAGACGGCCCGACGTGGTGCTGGTGGCTCATCTCCATCCTGCCCCTTGACCCCTCCTACCAGCTGAACCTCTTCTCCACCACCTCCCTGCGTGCCCGCCTCACCCAGCTGCAGCGCATCCTCACTGCCCTGCTGCAGCAGCCCCCCGCCGGCCCCCCGCTGCCCCAGCGCAGCCCCCGGGGCCGTGTCTGAGCCCCCCCGGCCTCTCTGCAGGGAAGACCCACACCCCCTTGGGTTTCTCTACGTGTTGCTTCATGGATTTGCGTGTGGTTTGAGCACCCCCCCCACCTCCAAAAGTGACCTCAGTGATGAGCTGGGCACCCTCTGCCTGGCTCGGTGGGGCGGGTGCCGCATGAGCAGCGAGACTACACCGTCCACGCCACCTCTGGGAGCTGCTCGGTGACATGGCAGTGCCATGCCGTGCCACCAGAGAGGAGACCGGGATGGACAGCTGGGTTGAGTCTCAGGAACCAGTCACTTGCTGAACTGCTTCAGCGCTAAGGAGGATTCTCCTTAGGGCAGAGGACCCGAGAGCCTTGGTTTTGGCTCTTCGGCTTTGAAGGACAATCTAGGGGATTTTGGTACATGGTCCTGCTCTGTGCAGCAGATTTAGAAGCTTGGGAGAGGTGGCACCAGGAGGCAGAGAGGTCCCGATGGCTTCCCCCAGCCTCAGGACCTGATGGCTCTGCCTCCGCTTACGACTTTGGCTTAATTTCTATTCAAACAAGAAGAAAGGTTAAATTATACAATCTGAAACTCGTGGTCCTGCTCCTGACCACCTCCGTGGCGACACGGTGAGGAGATGCTGCTCTCTGAATGTGCCCGGATCTGGCCATCCCCTTCCCACTGCACTGCTCAGTTCTCTGCCGTGTTTGCTGTGCCGAGCTCATCAGCCGCTTCCCCGGGCTGGAGCCAGGCTGGAGGCTGCCAGCCGCTTCCCGGCTGCTGGATCCACTGCCCTCAAGTGCCGTGGAAAGTGGGGAGGGATTTCACATCATTGATGCTTTTCCCCCCACCCAAAGGCTGCTGTTCCTGAGCCTGGCTGGGTTGAGGTTGCAGGTTGGACCTGGGGGCTGTAAGGAGCTGATGGCACGAGGGAAGTAGTTTTTTGAGACTTTCTGCTCTTTGACTAGTGCAATTTTCCCATGTTCAGTGTTTTTTTGTGAACTTTCTGCCTCCTCAGGATAAAAACAGGATCTAAGCTGAGGCCAGATCCTTGCACTTGGAACTCAGAACAGTTCAGGATCCCCCAAAACAGCACAGAGTAAAGTCAGAGGGAGCTGAGCCTCTGGAGGGGCGGGGAGGGGGTAGAACCAGTGACGAGGCTGTGAGCCCCATGTCAGGGGAGCAAGTGCCTGTCTGCAAGTGCCTGGCTGCTGCTTGTCTCTAAACACGGGGAAAAGACTGTCCCCCCTCGACAAACCAGGCTTTCCTCCATGGAAATCCTGAAAGTTTAGGATTTTTGTCTCCCATCCACAATTTCAGTGGGTTCGGGTTGAGTTTTGGGCGTGACATCCATTTAGTCGTTGTATTAACATTGCTTCCACAGTTTTATTCCTGCTTCTCTCAAAGGCTCCGCACCCCAGCTGGGGGCTCGGTGGGCTGTGTGTGGGAGAGAAAATCAGGCTGGAGCAATTTTCTGTGCATGTTGCTGGGCTGAGCCTGGGGCAGGAGGCTCTGGGCACAGCTTCCGAGAGGTCCCAGTCCAGGGCCACCATCTTTCCCTGTCCTGCTCTCTCCAGGAGTGAGAGATCTTGGTCCTTCCTCTCCAGCAAAGTGCCTGCCTGGAGCGACAGTCAGAGGGAGCGAAGGGGTTGTTCCCCAGGGACTGTAGTGAGTGCAGGGCAGCTGAGGACAACTCAAAGCTGGATTTGCCCCTCTGCCTTTGAGCCTTGTCCTCCCCAGCTTTGCTGCTGTCTCTGGGACACCATGACTCCCCCAAGGGGCTATATCCCCGGGATGTGGGATCGGGGTGGGCAGAGGTAGGTGATGGAGGGACACCTTGCAGGTGCGTGCGGGTGGAGTGATGCCACAGAAGTTTGGGAAGTGCCTTTCTTTTCTGCAGGGTCAATATGAACTCACCCAGTGACCCCCCCTACCCTGAGCCCCTCACCTACCCCCCGAGTTGCCTGTTCCATGGGTGTGGGAGCTCCCTGGGCCACGGTGGGTCCCTCCAGCAAGGGGGAGGCATGGGGGGATGCGGGGGAGAAGAGTGGTTCTGCACCGTGTCCATGCGGGGGGGAGAGCCAAGGACCAGAGACACATCTGCTTGGCTGCTTTGGGAAGGGACTTTGGGAAGGGACTCGTGCAAATCGCTCCGGTTTGTTTGGAGTGCCTTTGGGGTTTGTGTTAGTATGTTTGCTGTTTGAATTAAATTTTCTTCCTGGTCATTGAAATAAAGACCTTTTTTTTTTTGTTGCTGTTGTTTTGTTGCTGGCGTTAAACCTTTAGCTGATTATTGATGGAAGTGCTTGGGCATCACCAGGGAGATGTGGGGATGCGCGGAGAGGTGACACCCTGACCTTCAGACAGCAAACTAGACACGGTGAACACGGTCCAGCAGAGGTAGATGGCAACAAGGGAAAAAAAATAAGGTGAGCACATGAAAGAAAGCAGGGGGGACTAGCACCTGCTGGTCAGTGCAGCTAAAGGCTTTGGGGAAGGGTGGGAACAGGGAAGCTGGTCTGGTAGAGGTGCTGTAGGATGACCCTGGAAGGTGTCTGTTGCTCAAATGCTGTGGAGAGCATCTGTCTCTGTCCCATGTTTGCAGCCATGGGCAGAGGGCTGCGAGCTGGGAGCAGGTTTGCTTTTGGCATCCGGCATTAGGGATGAGTGAGAAGCCAGGGAGACATGTACAAACTCTAAAATGAGTGAGTGGGCCTGGATGGAGAGGGGACAGTCCTCAACCTTGAGCATGGGGATGTGCTGCTGGGACAGCTCTCACCTCCCACCTCTCCTCTTCCCTCTACCTCCCAAATGTTCCATCCCAAACCAAGGGCAAGAAGGGAACTTCTTCTACCCAGCTCTACTTTGCACCCGGCCTGGGGAGCTGGAACAACTGGAGAAGCGAGGGAGAGGGCTTAAGTAGTCTGAGATGGTGGGTAACCCTGAAAAGGTCCCGAGGGTCTTTCCCAGGCCATTAATAACTGACTCCATGAGGAATTACACTTTGAATTTCACCCCCAGCAATTCCCTGCAGAAACAGCCGTGCCCTGGTGAAGCCCAGCTGTGTGCTTTGGCCGGTGCTAGCCCCTTTGGTGGCTTCAGCAGCCCTGGCCTTGTGGCCAGTTGGGTGGCTGTCATGTGTCTAAGTGTCCGGGAGTCTGGAGCTGGCACTGCATCCCTTTGCCGTGTTGCCCTGCTCCCACTAGGTGTCAGGAAGAGGCTGAGTGCGGGCGAGGAGGAAGGCACAGCGGAGGGGCTGTGCGGCGTAAACCGCTGTCGGAGCCTTGGCCATGTTTTTCGTACCCCCAGCCCCAAAAGCAGCCCCGCTCTCAGCCCTAGCGCCGCACCACCATCAGGGCTGGACGGCCCCGAGCTCTCCATCAGCACAGCAGAGAAGCTGGGGACTGCTGCAGTGCGTCACCTGGGGCCATCTCCTCTTTCCCAGGTGTGCAGTGTCTATCCCAGGGGATCCTTTCCTCACTGGCTGGCAAGGTCTTGTTTGCTGTCTTGGGACTGGGGCAGTTGCGGGGTGTCCTCCTCCGCATCCTCCTCCAGCCACCTGAGGTCATGGCCTCAGCTCAAAGGTGGGACATGAGGTAATTTCTTGTCCCAGCACTGTGCTGGGACGTAGCAGTGCCCCACAACCCCTTGCAAAAGCAGAGCCGGCATCTCACAGCCCCACTGGGATGATGGGTTGCTTGACTGAGCAGTTGGGATCCGGATGGGGGCAACTGTGAGGCACCTGGCCTCAAGGCCAACATGGTGGATGTTGGGATCATTGGCTCCACCAAATGGTCCCCTTCAGAGATGCTCTTCCCTTCAAGATCCACTTTGGGCAGCTTTTGGACCCAGGCTGCTATGGCCTGACTGTCTGAGGGGACAGAGAGGACTCAGGATGGCCAGGAGTGGCTCTTTCCCCAGCTCTGAGGGCTCCTGCGTCACCTTGTCCTCTGTGACGAGCCCATAGGGAGGTCAGATCTGGTCCTGCCTGGTACCTCAGGCTGCCAGCTACGGGCACCTCCAGTGTCTGCCCCAGGCTCAGTGGTGGCAGGCACAGCAGCTTCACCCCCCGATCAGCAGCCAGAGAGGGGGGAGATGGGTCCATCTCTGCACAGGCTCCTCAGAGGCACTTGGGGTCCAAGGGCAGATGAGCCACCCACCTCCATAGCACAGGAGCTCCATCCTGCCTGCGCCACCACGCTTTGCTTTCTGCTGCTCGGATTTGTTTCCTCCTTGTATTTTTCCATCTCCACGTGTGGGCCTTCCCTGCGCATCCCAACAATACCCAGTAATGATTTCTGGCCTTTATATAACACTCATCATCAGTGCTTTCCAGACAGACACCTGTATCCTTCCCTGGATTTTACAGGCAGGAACTTGGGTGGGAAGAGGTAACATGTTGCGCAGGGTCACCCAACAAGGTCCCTGGTAGTCAGGGGAACGACTCTGCAAATCGGTCCCTCTTCCTACCGCATCTGGCCCCCACATCTGTGGATGTTGGGACATATTCTGCACCTGGATTTTACACCCCTGGGGAGGTGTAAACCATAACTAGCATTGGCCCCACCATCCCAAAACTCATCCTCCAGGTCCCTGACCTCTCCAACAGCACCGTTTCCTTCCTTCCCATTTCGGCACCTTCAACTCAAGACATTAGTGACAACTTCCCTCACCTAATAGTGTGGGCAAGCAATTAGCTAAAGAGGCAAGTAATTAATACAGCAGGTGTCAGGCTGTGCCTTGTCTTTCTTTAACAAATGGCGCGTTTCCAAACTAATTAGACCAACTGGTACATGAGATAGCAGAAAATCAACATGAGATTTTTCCAGCTAAGATCTCTTTTCTAGCAAGGCCACGCTCGTGCTAGAAGAGGAGCATAGTACATGTTGAGGTTAATGAAGGTGGGAAGAAAAAGGAGAAAATCAGCACCTAATTTTTTCTTGTCCTTTATCAATACCAGTTGGTGCAATGAAAGATGGATCGTATTGTTCCTGCTTTTTCAAAAAAACATAAAGGGAAGCGATGACAACAGATGTGCCATCTCTTTCAAGAAAACTCACCCACGGGATGTATTCAAAGATGGAAAATGACAAGTGATGAAAAAAGCGACTCAAAGCCACTTCTGGAGCAGTTGGAGTGGGATCTGCCCGTTCCCCTGAAGAAGTGTCTCCATCCCTTCCTCCATCCAGGCTGCGCCTGGCGTGAAATCAGTGTCTGTCCTGTATGGAGAAGGGCAGGGTGATTGTGGGCATGTGCTGAGGGCAACCCGGAACAGAGATCAAACAGCAGCTGGACAAATGCCTTTGCCTCCTGTTTGATGGGATTTTGGAGGTGCTTTGCTGGCACGTCTCCATGCTGTGCTGCACACAGGAGCCGTGCAAAGCCAAGCCCTGGTGCAAGCAGAAGCAGGAGGCCTGGGAAGATACATCAGGTGGAGCTGTCTCAGCATGACCATGGGTCATTTGCACCTTTAATAAACAGATTTATCAGGACGTGCTTTTCCTACAGGCTTTATAAAACCCATTTGGACCCATCACACCAGCAATACTGCCAAGCTGCAGCTGGGGAGCCCTAGATTTGGGGCAGCTGCAGGGAGCTGCCTCCCAGCCCTCCCGCACTGCCTGATTCAGGGCTGCCTTTCAGACCCCCTGGGAGCATCTGGAGGAGGAATTAACTCCCCCAGTGTGTGACTGTCCCCAGTCCCATGACAGTGACGCTCCTGAGGCTGAGCATGGGGCAGGGGGTGCAGGATTACCCCCAGCACCGCTCTGTCTAGCCCCTGCCATGGCAGGCTCCAGGGAGGACCATGTCCCTGGATGGCACAGTAACACAGAGAGCCATCAGTGATGCTAACAGCTCTCCTGGGGGCTATCAAAGACTTAATGAATACCAATTAGCATCAGTCCAGATGTGTAGGATTGTAAGAGCTGGAGCTGGCAGCTGGGAATGGGGAGATGTTTTCTGCAAAGGGTGGGAGCGACAGGCACCGCCCGCTCCAGGAGGTCTCCCTCGGCGTAGGACACTGCCACCCAACCAAAGCAAACCTCAGCAAAGCAATTCATTGCCAATATTTTGTTGGAGCATTCCAGCCTGTGGAAAAAGGGAGATTATACAGGGCCATATGTATATATATATCCCCATATATGTCTCCATATCTCTATCTCTATATCTGTATATTGCCCCCTTGCCTGAGTCTCTGCCCCTAGCCCATGTCCCCCCAAACACCCGTCGGTGATTCCGTCTCTCCCTGCCCCCTGCCCTCCCTGTTAATTTCTCATTTCACAAAACCATTTCAACCCAGGCGAAATATTTACAGGACTGATTAAACATGGAGGAAATGGGAAACCTGTTAAAAGTGTGGAACTTATATAAATACAGGACTATTAAAATAAAATGTGACTTTTAACAAGGACAGCTCTCTCAGCTGTGCTGTGTTTACCTTAATTGTTTCCCTCCATTAATTACAGTCTGAGAGGGAAACTTGTGCAAATTGAAATAAATTAATCGAATTTGTTTAGAGTTTTGTGTGGCTGGCTTATGGGGATTGCAATTAAGCCAGTATGTTTGGGGTATTAAATTACATTGCCTAGATCTGTTCTTCCCTTCTCAAGCAGCAGGAACGTGAAAAGGCAGGAGTCAGCGACAATTAGAAGGTAAACAGGCTGTGCAAGCAATGGGTATTTTAGCTCCTCTGCCTCAGGAATTTCACTCCTTGTGTATTAAGGCTCGTCCTTAATAAATGCAACCTGGCTCCACGCAATGAAAGAGAAAGGGGAGATGGTGGCGTGGAGACCAGGGCACATCTCAGCTCTGCCCTGGCAGCGGAAGCAGCGATGTGGGTGGGAGTTTAGTCCGATTCTCCAGGAAAATTAAGCTGCGTGACTCAGCAGCCTGGTGTGCGGTCTTGCTGGTTCCCACTATCAGCTGCCCAGTACCACCCACGTTTGACGCAGGGGAAGAGGCTTCCAGATATATCGAGGTCCTGAGAAGGTCTGTGAAAATGGGCAACGAAACAGAGAAATGCATCTGCCAATGGGGAGGGGAAGGGGATGCTCAATCATCAGAGAATCTACAGCACAGTCTTTTTGAGATGGGTGTTTAAGAGGAAACCTGGCTTCACTGGTGCTGTCCATGAGCTCCGGTCTTGTCCCACACCATCCAGAGGAGTGAGCGACATGGCTGTTTGCTCTGAGATCCTCTCTCACCCCTAGAGAAGAGCAATCAAATTTCATGGAGGGATTTCAGCACAAAATAAGGAGAAATGCACATTTTCTGCCCTAGAGAAGGAATTTTGGGAAGAGGAAAAAGGAAAAGAATACATATTTTGGTCTTCAGAGCTGCAGCCGAGGTGACTCCTCAAGGATGATACTTGCAGCCCTGGCTCGGGCGATGGGTTCAGGAGGTGAGGAGGGTAGACAGAGAGCCAGGGAACCTGCTGGTCAGAGACACAGCCAGGGAGTGAGGCACTTGATTCCCCTTCTCCTGCCTTGTGGCTTGTTCATAAAACCACAGGGGATTCAAAACTCACCTCCTGTCACTTCTCCACAGATCCCTCTCCCCTGCTGCCCTGAGCCACCCTCAGCCCAGCAGACTTGTTGCTGCCTCTGTATTCATGTTACTGGCGAAAACCCATCCCTTGTGCCCCGAGAGGAGCAGATTCCCATGGGAAGCCCCCCTTGGCATTGCTGTGCAGAGCACCCTTACACTATCCTCACCTCCTCCCTCTGCGCTGGGCACTGCTGGCAGGGCAGAAGGATGGCAACCTCCTCCCTGGTTGTAAATTCCGGGTGAGCAGGGATGCCAGGGAAAAGCAGCACCTGGCAGATGTGTTCTCCGCAAGCGAACCTCTTCACCTGGCCGTTGCCTGCGCCCAGATGATATATGGAGTGGCTGGGCTGCAATAGGATTTCTACCCAGAATATTGGCTGGATGATAAAGGAGTCTGTCTGCGGTGATAATTGCACCATAAATAGCGCTGGGTTCGGCAGTGACGAGTGAGGCACTAGAAAAACCTCACCCTCTGGATTCCTCCCACTTCCTTCCATCTTCCTGACTGCTAACAAGCTGGAAGAATAGCTCGTCGGTTTTTACCAGCCACAAGAGGTTTATCGCACTCAGATGCAGCTGGGCGCCTTCCTCCACATAAATCTTAATAGCGAAAAAGGATAGGGAGAGAGAAAAAAAATAGCCAACAACTAAATTGGGTGATTACCGAAAAGCAGCAGGTAGGGCTGCAGCGTGGCGTGGCTGTCGCTCTTCATTCTCTCCACTGCAAGGACGGCACCGTCCCACTCCCTCCTCCAGACTTCCCCTGGCTCTTCTGGGCGCTCTCAGGCACTGGGGGGGGGTAACCATCCGCTTTGCTCCACTGATGGAAACTGAAAACCTGCCAGCTAGCCCCAAACACTGAAAAATGAGGAGCTCAAACTGGGGAGTGCTGCAGGAGTCAAGACAGGAAACAAACATAATTAATATGAGTAGATTGGAAGCACTCTCTGGCTCCTTGCTTTTTGAGCCTGCAGGAAGCATGTGGACCCTTGTCTTTTCTTCTTGAAGAACAGCTGGGAAATGGATCTGACTCCACTGGCACATTAACCTGCTCTTGAACTCCAAAAGATACCTTAAAAACAGAGGGTTTAACCTTAAAAAACCTTGTGTTAGGGTTTCTCACTCTCATCAAACTCAAGCCCACCTGAGCTCTCTCCTCTGGGCAGATTTGCTCACTGGTCACGACCAGGCGCCAGGTACTTTGCAGAGTGTGGTGCAAGTAGAAAATGTAGCCAGGAGTGAATGGAGGCATCTCCTCATCAAATTTTCTTTATGGGTCAGTGAATTGCTGCTGCAGCTCTTCTTTTTCTTATATGCAGTGCCCTGTTTTGCTGCAAATAGCTGAAAGATGGACCATATAGCACAAATTCTCTCTACAGCCTCAGAGAGCTTGCAAAATCCTGGTCAAAAATTAAACCTCGAGGAGTCATGAATGATGTACCCCAAATGCTGGGAAAATCCCGTTCTTGGTTCCTAGGTCCCAGCTCAGACCAAGGGGGTATAACATCCCATGGTGGACAGCCCCAAGCAGTGGGAAATGCCCCGCTGCTGGCACACTCACTCTGTCCTGCTCCCCGGGGGCTGGAAAACTTATTTATATTAAAGAGACAGGATTTGGCCTGTCCCCCTTTGTGTCTGCCTCTGGAAAATGGCTCAAGCTGTCCTTGTGCCTCCAGCCAGGCTTTGCCTCAAGGTCACAGCCCCTTCGCTCCTGCCCCTGGCTGCGCATCCCGCAGCGCAGCACCGCCGTGGGCGATGCGGCTGGAGTGTATTTCCGCAGCAAGGGATGCAGGCGGTGGGTGTCCTGAGGCTGATGCAAACACCCGGCGTGTGCTGTCAGAGCTCTTTAGCGGCGGGATGAAAACCTGCGCTGGCGGAGGATCCTGCGCTGACAGTCACCTTGGGCGCCGCTGGCAGGGCTCAGCTCCCCGCTCTGCCCATCACAGCCTGCTTTGGAGCTGAGACCCGTGGGGAGCCTCCAGGGGCTACTTACCCGACTGTCTCCATGACCGCTCCTGACATCACCCAGACGCACTGACATCACTACTGTTTTTCTAGGAAGATGATTAATTATTATTTTTTTTTTAGAATTTGGAAGAGCCTGAGAGTGAAAGGGGAAAACGATTCTCCTTCCTGGACAATTTATGAAGCTTCCACAAATAACTGCAGTAGGAGGAAGATAAGTTTTATTCTGAGGAGGGAAAAAGAGATGCTTAAAAAGTAATTTTTAAAGGCATTAAGTAGACCTGGGGGAAAAATCCATCCCCAGTGCCTATGTTGCAGCAGGACCCTTCAGCAGGGGTGGGCAGGCAGCGCTGGGGCTCACACTGAAAAGCAAGAAGAACAGCTCGCTCCTTTCTGCCTGCCTTGCGACGAAGGCTGCCAAGCAAGCACGAGCTTCTGAGCTCCTGTACAAATCCACAAGCTCCCCCAAACCTTTCTTTTCTGCGAAAAATCCAAAAGCCAAATATAGAGCATGATTTTTCTCCCTTTTCTTTTTCTATTTTTTTTTTTTTTTACCATTCTGGAGTGTCTGAAGCAAAACTATTTACCCTGTTTAAGCTTCGGATTTGCAAGTTTAAAGCCTTCACAGTTCCAGGTGCACCCAAAAAGATAAGGGAGGTAGGAGGCGCACTGCTGTACTTAAAAATAAATAAATAAAGCTGCGATTAATTCAAAGCTACTTCTTAATACCCAGTATTTCTCCATTATCTACTGCTACTATTATATTGACCTCTCCTAAGCTGACATGGGGTAGCACAAAACCTTTAAAACAACAAAAGCAACGACCACCCTTCAACTCTATGTTTTCCTCTTGGTTTTCTTCTTTTTCTTTTCGCTCCATGTCTCTGATACTTGTCGGCAGAAGCGAGGGCAGTGATTTTGTGCCTCATAGGCAGGAGATTCCCATTAGTGAATGTGGCAGCGGAGGAGCAGGCAGGTGGGGAGAGCGGGAGGGAGGCAGTTTGGGGAGATATAACAACCATTTGAAAATGCCGGAGACCCCAGAATCTTAGGATCAGGGAGGGAATGACTGGGCAGAAGAGAGTGGTGTGTTCCCCCGCATCGTCTGCTGCGATGGGGCTCCTCTGCCGATGTCAAGAGCTGCACGGGATGTGCTGAGCACCAGACCCCTTTGGAAGCTGATAATGGGATTCCTGGCAGGAGATGCAAAACCTTATCCCAACCAGATCCCAACACACATTTGTCTGGACACAAAGGGAGGGGAAGAACCAACCCAGGCTTGCAAAAATATAATGAGGCTGAAGTAACACCCTGGGAGTGGAGGGATCTGTGCTGTGCGTGACTCAGGGGAAAGAGGAGAGTCAGGGCTGTGTGGAAGAAGCTTTGGGAAAGGG
Organism: Rhinoptilus africanus; assembly: GCA_013400135.1. Classification (NCBI taxonomy): domain Eukaryota; kingdom Metazoa; phylum Chordata; class Aves; order Charadriiformes; family Glareolidae; genus Rhinoptilus; species Rhinoptilus africanus. The sequence goes on along the minus strand of VXBO01009787.1, from coordinate 372,201 downwards.
AGGCTGGAGCTGAGACGAGATTAATCAAGCAGCAAGAGCTGCCCAGACGTGGTTATTCTTGACTATTCTATTAGGAAGGAGATAACTGCTTATGGTTCCAGGGAGAGGAACGTTTGAACTCGTTCCTCAAAATGAGCTTCGAGGCAATTAAGCAGACCATAATCATGGGTCCCCTCCTTACTCAGCAGTTCTGCTTCATTCAGCACATCTGGCACAGGGGTGTATTTATGTGAGGATGGATGCTCTGGGTCCAGAGAAGCAGGACATCCTCCTGGGAGCTGCACTGGTCCCTATTTAGTGAAAAACCGCCTCCCCCAAGCTCTGTAACCTGCTTCTGATGGCCTTTCCCTGGCAGCAGCTCCGCTTGCGCCGGCTGAAGAGGCAGATCTTCCTCCTGCCTGCACAAGGAGGACTCAGATGTCCTGTCCTCGAGAGGATGGGAAGCTGGCACATGGCATCGCGCTCCTGGCATCCCGGATCATTGGTAAGGGCATATGGTGGGAGCACCCACTAGCCTAGTCTTGGATGGGCACAGCAAATACAGCAAATTCTTGGAAAAAAAATAAAACAGGCTCACATGACATTTCTGTAGCTGCAACAAATGAAATTCATGGTTTGGAGCTAAAATAAGCTGTCAATGTTTGTCTGTTTCTGGGAGTTAAAGCTTTATGGAAATGGTAGTGGGATTTTAGTCCAGGTCAGGAAAAACATAGTTCTGAAAGTTATTCATTTTCTTGTCTGTATTTTTGAAAGTCATTCGCTGCATTTTATTTTGTTGGCTTTCTCTCTCTCGCAAGCTCAATACCACCCACAGCACTGGGTACTGCTGAGCTCTGGCTCTCAGTCAAATCCTCTTGCCTTCAGGGAGATGGAAACTAATCAATGAGGAATATTAAACAATATGAAAGTCGCAACGATTTAACATTTCCCACAAAGGTCAGAGTCCTCCCGCAGCTCCACGATAACACTGAGCTGAAGGCGGCACGGGGAGATGACATATCTCGCAGATAAGCCCTCATTCCTCAGTTTTCTGCAGGAAATGTTTTCTTATGTGATGGAATAGATCCTGCTGCTGAGCAGGCTCAGGCTGGTGCTGGGCTGAGCTTAGGTTCCCCAGGTGCTCGTGGGGAGCCTTGGGCTGGATTTGCAGGGGGATAGGGTCCCATTGCAGCACATTCCTGCTTCAGTGCCTTTGCCCAGTCTGAAAGTCTCCAGCTTTGCTGGGAGCGGGGTGATGCACTCTGGTCACCCCAGGGGTGCTCAGCAGAGCTTGCTGCTGAGATGCTGGGATCCTTCAATCGACAGGGTATAATCCATCTGCCCAACAGCAGCTGCCTGAGGCTAGGGGTTTCACTGGATCCCCGATAGGATTTTTCAAACCAGATTCGGCCCTGGATTCAGGTCTTGATTTGGCACCTTACCTCCCTTTCCAAAGACGTGAGGTGTTGGCATCTAAGGAGGGCTCTCTTGACTCACTGTTCAAGGCCGAGTGCAGGACGCAGGCCAGCCCGTGGGAGGAGGTGTACCTATTGACCATAGAAAAGTAACACAAATATAAATCCTGAAGTCTACTCACATCTCCTGTTGTTTTTCTCTGTACAGGTCCTGCTTTTGTTTCTGTGGCAGCAACAAGAATGTTAAATAATCCCCAGGTGGAGATTAAATTTCTGGTTCGGCACTTATTTTTCTGAGCAATCTTAACAAATCACTTCTCACTGTGTCTGGGACTTCTGCCTCTGTACGAGAAGGATGATGACACTTAACTTTCATTTCTACAGGTGTTAATATGAAGTGGCCGATAATGCTTAAGCACCAGCATCAGCTGAGAGACCAGAAATCAATTGGTCCTTGTTTCCATTCTAAGAGCAAACCTGGTTAAAATCTAACTCTTTCATTTCATGCATCACTGGCAGGGCTGAAAAGATGCAGACACAATAGTTCAATCCAGCCAGACTGCTCAAGACTCTCTTCTTTTGAAGTTTGAACAAGTGTTTGTAAAAAAACCACAGCAATTAGCATCAGTGAGTGAAAGAGAGGAGCAGGAAGGACCTTGAAGGATGCCAAGCTGCAGCAAGGCAGAGCCCGCTGGATGGAAACCCAAGGAGCCAGGACGTTCTGGAGATTGCTGTGAGCCATTGCACTTTGCATTCCAATTATTTTTCTCAAGTGCATAGTTAACTGATGGTAGTTGGTCCCCATCGAGTTTCTTGACAAGCAATTTACTGTTAGAAAGGATGAAAATCAGCAGGTGCTAATTCCATCACAACGCCCTCCCTTTCCCATCCCAAATCCTCCCTTCTTCTTCGTTTGCTCCTCTTAATAAGATTTTGTACGTTGCGACTGCACCTGGTTGCACACCACGGTTATGAATTTAATGTGCAAAGTTAAACGTAAACAGGATTAAAAAAAATCTTAGTAATTATAAAACACTTGGAAGCATTCTCCCTCCCCCACTCTGTTTGCAGACTCTTCATTCTACCTGTCTTGCACATCCAGCCATTGCAATCATTTCTTGGGGGTAGTTTAACTCGTTCCAGGCACTTCAGCCAAAAAGGAGCATTAATTTCTATGATAAAAGTGGCAGGAGAAAATGGCAAGTGTTTGTCTTTATTCAAAAGGAATGTGAGAAGGAATGTACTCTAAAGTCAAAAATGTCAGGTGAAATTTTGTCTCCTTAGAACTAAGGACAAAAATGTCTTAAAAATTTGGTGACTTCAGACAAAGAAAAAACCACACAAGTGCATGCTTTTACCTGGAGAGAATTTGGCTGTCAGCCTGCACTCCTCAGTGATGTGCTTCTGTGCTGTTGTAATCTGGGATTTTTGATTCTGAGGCCTTTCAGGATCAGCAGAGGAGTTTAATTATACGTCCCATTTGGAGCAGTTTTGGTGGACAAAAGCATTGGGAGTATCATTCCTGTGGGATCAGATTTTAAATATATGTTAGGTCAGCATCTGGGGATAAAGACAGAGTTTCCGTGGGGTGCTCAGATCCTCCTTAGTGTACTTGAACAACAGTTACTGAGACAGTAACAGTGCAGCGGTGGACACAGCTGTCATCGGACCATCACAGTCTGTGAAGGCGACTCAAGTTGTTTGACCCACTGACCTCCCGTGGGAATGGTTGTTTCTGAACATGACTCACTTCCTTCTTCAGCTGCGCAGGGAGGAATGGCTTGCTGTCAGGAGAAAAGAGAGATTTAGAAATAGCACAATTAGGTGTAATTGGGGGGGACATTAAGGAAAATCCAAGATCTGCCTTTGGGTTGCGCAAGTTAACAGGGATGCTGCTCAGGGATGCTACTTAGTGGATGCAGTAATTTCATTTTCAAAGCGGGCTGTAGCAGAAGGGTGATCCGCCGTGTGCTTGCACCAGCCAAAGCGCCCTGCGGATCCTGCCCGGAGCTCCAGGGGCTGGCATTTTGATTTTAGGGTAGTTACATTTCAAAGCCTTCTAAGATAAGCAGAAAGAGCTCCAAGCTTGCTTTAAGAATAAACGGTCAGGAAGACAAAATTTTGGCTGGTGGGAGGAGCAGCTCACAGAGAGTGGGTGCAGCATCCCCATGGGTGCTCCCGTGGCAGCTCCCACCCAGCCACTGGCCACTGCAGCAGAGTCATGGCTGGCCCAGCCTAGCCAGCACCTGCGGAAAAGCACAGCGTGGCGACATCGCCATTTCATTTTCTAATTTGTCTGAAATCTCAGTGTGCTGACACCTTCTAATTTGCTGTTTGTTGCTGCTCTCCTAGAAGTCCGGCTGATCGCGCTGTTGGTGCCCGCAGATCAATCTCGCAGAAACAGACTTGGTTTTTTTTCCTTCTGGTCTTGAAGAAGTTAGTTTTCCAAACATCTGTGCTTACCTGCTGAGCTGAGCAAGATTGCTCCCGCTCGTCCGTGCTGCCAGGAGCACCCTCAGCATGCAGCGGAGCTGGAAAGGAGACTTGGGTCTGGCACAGTGACTGGATTTTTATGTGTGGTGGTCCTGGTGGGAGACTGGCAAGGGAGAAGCACACAGAAAAAAAGTCCATAGAGCTGTTTTCAATGCCATTAGTTTTATAGTTGTGTTAAATTGAGTTTGTCTGGCCAAGACGTGGTGGGAGAGGGATGCAGGGTGGGTTTGCACAGAGCAGCCATGGAAGGACACATTGCAGCCCAGCACTGCAGAGGTGGGGCTATCCCTTCTCTCAGCCCAGGAGGACTTATGGGGCCTCTAGATTCAAAATTCACCTCCTTGGGACTGTTTGCACTTTGCAGTCTGTGCACGTTTTGTGAAAGGAACTCAGCTGTATTCCAGGTCCACCACCTTCCCTCCCCCTGTGGGCAAACACACACTGCCCTTCTCCTTTCCACCACTCAAGCTTTGTACGCGACTGGCGGAGCACCTGCATCACCCCACTCCTGTTCTCCGGGAGCAGGAGCTGCTCCAGCTCTACGCATTCATCATGTTTGTTGGCACCTCCGTAGGGCACAGGATGAACTTAGCACGTAAGGTGTCATTGCCCTTCATAGGACCATCCTCCAAGGAGAAGCAAGAGACCCGCTGCAGCCTCCTGCCAGAAAGGGGCTCAAATGCTGCCTGGTGGTGGGGGGGAAGAGGGCAGGGGGCAGTCCCTGCTCAGCCCCTGCCTCCTCTCAGGGTCCACACTGACTCCAGCGTATTACTAACGCAGCAAAGCTTTCCTTCTCTTATCTTAAGAAGGGTTAGGGAAGAAATATCCTAGAAATGCAAGAAATAACCCTTATAAAGGAAGAGTGCTTGATTTAGTACTTTTTTTTTAAAAAAAAAAAAAAACAAACCCAAGTAGTTATTTCCTCAACACCAGAATTTGCTGAAAGCACTCCAAGTTCTGTTTTCTGAGCTCCACGGAACAAAATAATTGTGCAATTAGTAATGCGTTTCATATTTTGTGAAATGAAAGATTTTTTTACTTTCAACAAGTACAATATGTAACATTTTGATTTGCCATGGTGGGAAAGCACTGGCCATTCCCTCCCCCTCCTCCCTATTTTAAGTGCACTGCAGTATGTAATTAATAAAGATATTTATTATTATCTTCCACAAAGCAGGAGGAGAGAGATGCGAATGGCACAGGCACAATGTGGCTAGCTTGGGATTGCCAGAGTGGTCAGCAGTTTCCAAATATTAAATATAGCTCTCTAAGGAGGAGCTGTGTCCTCTCTCCAGCCCTTTCCAACACGTGGCTCCCAGGCACTGCGGAAGCAGGGCCACTCGCCCAGGGTTGACCAGCAGATCCGTGGCCAAGCCAGGATGGGAGCCCAGCTGCTGCCAGCACAGGGCTTGTGCACACAGACATGAGCTCCCAATTACATGAGAGGGTTGCTGTTAGTTCAACAACTGGAGCGATATTTCTGCAGCTCCAGTGTCCCTGCGCTCAGCACTCACAAGTGACTAACCCATGCGTGTTGGCAGATGTCCCCTTGCTGTTGGCTTGGCCCAGGGGAAAGGCTCTGCCGTAACTTGCCTCTCTTGTATTTGAGGAGACAAAAAAACCTGCTGCCTGAGTGTTAGCATCCTCCTGCCCTGCTAGGTACCGCTGGATAAAGAGTTTTCCCCTTCTCTTCACCTCGCAGCACTGAGCCTGCAGCTGTGATGGGAAGCACCACTAAACCCTTTTTTAAAAAGTTTCTCCCCAGCAGTGTGTCTGTCTCTCCCTCCCAGCTGCTCCACTGTGGTGGGCTTGGAGAGACTGGGAGCATCACAACATGGATCATACAGGATGCAGGAACACCTCCTGGCAGAGCTCCGCCCCAACGGGACCACGCCGCCACCGCTGCCCAAACCCTGGCAGAGCGATGAGGTTTTAGTGTGGACTGGAGAAACGGGGAGACCAGGGGCACGGTGAGCAGCGGTGGGCAGGAGAGCGTGGCTGGGGACAAGCTGCACCAACATGGAGAGGTACAAGCTCCTGCACAGAGCCCACGCCAAGGGATGTGCTCCCACCAGTGACACAAGGGAAGGGGGTCCAAGGACAGAGCCTGTTGGGCTCAGCCCTTGGTCACCCTGGTGAAGATTCAGACATGTTGCATTGACCTTTAGCTGTGCCATACAAGCCAGTTGACTTAATTATACATTTTAAAGTTGCTTACAATACCATACCATGCCCAGCTGTGAGAGGAGCAGCGTTGATGTAATTCTGGAGCTGCATCTCTGTCTCATGGGTTCCCTGGGCATCTCTGGAGCCACCCTTCGTCCCCCTCCCTTGCACACTCGGGCTCTGCTGAGCCTGGATGCTCCGTCGGCTGTTTCCATGGCACGCTGGTGGTGTTTTGAAGGCAGGGCAGGAGGGCAGCCTGGCAAGGATGTCGAGTGGGGGCTTTTTGGTGCATGCTAACGAGACGGCGCCTGGCAGAAAGACGGAGCCAGCACGGGTGGGCAAGCAGGAACTGAGCACGGCTTATCGCTCCTCCGCAGAAAGGGACGCTCGCAGAGAAGGTGGCTGCTAAATAAATAAGGCGAACATCAAACACCTCGACTTCCCGCAGCCCCTGGCCCATGTGCCGGCCCGGAGCTCCCGGCCGCGTTTCCCCCCCAGCAGCTGAGGAGCAGAGCGGCTGCTCTGACGCAGGATGCTGCAGGCGAGCGGCAGCCGCCGGGGGTGACAAGATTGCTTTTTTGCCCAAAACTAAATTGCCTTATAAATTAAATGCTGCTGTAGTCACAGAAGAACCGGAGTCCTGGGGGCTGGAGCAGGGCCTGTCGGTGTGATAAAAGGCCCATGGGCTATTTTTCCCTGATAAGGAAAGGCTTGTGCTGAGAGAGGGCTGGATGACAGGAGACTTGACTTGCTCTGGGTAAGAAGCCAAAGGCAATGACAGCTCAGGACATGGCACGACCAGTGCCGAATGTCCCCTCGTGCCTACTAACACAGAATGATGAGTAACTGCTGAAATCACAAAGCCAGAACACAAGCTCTCCCTAAAATGCTCTATTTTGGCATAGGAAGGGCAGCAACAACCACCAAGCAGGCAGGGACTCTCCTGGCTTGGTCCTCCTTGGGTGAGCTGCTGCTGCAGGGCAGCATTTGCTGAGCAGCTTTGGGGACAGGGGTCACAAATGGGGTGCGAGGGGCTGGGGCAAGATATGAGAGTGCATTGTGCTGCCCTGCAGTGGCTCCTCTCCTGGGCTTTGTCCCCACTGCAGAGCTGGTGGTTGGGACACGGCCTCTGACTGGTTTGCACAAGCCCTGTGTGAGTCTGGGCTTCAAGGCAGCCGTGTTCGCCTCTATTTTTGTAAGGGCTCAAAGATCCCGCTGGAGAAGCGTGCCATCTCGCCCCCTGCACAAACACACATGCACACAGCACATATTGTTTTTGCAAGCGCATGCAGCGTGGCTGGTGTCAGCAAAAACGGCCTGTCCTCTTTGGCCTCAGTGTCAACATCATCCAACTGAATAACAGGAGCATCTTCCCTAGAGACCAAGAGGCACAAATATTGCTTGAATCTTAGGGATAAACCAGAATCCTAAACAGGAGTGGACACTAGGTGGCAAGGAGAGAACAAGAGATCTGGCAGAAAACACCATGGGGAGAGCGGGGGAGCTGCCAGCGCGCCCATCACACCAGGGACTGCCCAGGAGACCTGTCCTTTTGACATAAAAGCACAGCCTACCCCAGGGCTCCAGGTGGGGAAACATGCAAGAGAAAACACAGGAATAGAAGAAATGGTCACAGGAACTATATAAAGGCAGGAGAAGTCATCTGGGTACTCCAAGAAGGCTGGATCAACCATCCTCAATACTAAAGTCTTCCTGTAGTATTTCTGCGCTCCATAGCGGCAAACACAGGCAGTAATGCCTCTTCACATGACTACCAAGCATTGCCCATGGAGGCTGACCGGCTTTTCTTCCCTCTGGAGGGGAAGAGGCAATGCTGTCCCAGTTACCTATCCAGGACCTACTTTAAGCTCTTCTTTTTTTCCAATTGCTCTGCATCATTTTAGGTTCCTCAGCCTTCCCAGAGCAAGCTCCTCATCTCCTTCCACCTGCCACACTGCCCATTTTCAGCTTGCAGCTCATCTTACCTGGCTCTCATGCTGGGCAAAAGCCAAGCTGCATCACACAGTCTCCTGTCTTGGTCTTGTCTTCTAGCAAACTTTTGTTGGCTCCACAGATTGTGTTTCAGGCCCGATGTGAAGCTTCACTGCAATCCAATCAAACCAATAGTCCCTGGTTGGCTATTCCTTTTCTGGAAAAAACACTTCCAATGGTGTTATTGCTTCATCAGACTCAGAAGAGAAACCTCATGAGGCACTTGAGGATTTTCATGCTAATGAGTTCCAGTCCATCATCAACTCCTCACTGCTTGTGTTTCACCTGCCTGTGCACCAAATCAGTGATTTCTTCTGTAAGATCTGCTTCATTCATCATCTCTTGCCATCCTGGAAGGACCGGATAATATAGGAGTGTAATGAAAAGAAAAAAGAAAGATTTTAGCCCCAAACTAAGAGATATAAGAGTTTAAGTCATAAAAACAACAGACATACTTTCTGCCTTTCTTTCAAGAGGTTTGTGCTACTTTAGGCACTTCTGATACAAGCCATGAGGGAACGGGAATGAAGATCATGATCAGTGTCACACAACCAACCAGGAATATCAGGTGCTTGAGAGCTCAGAAAACCTGCTGAAGGTTTCAGAAGGAGCTAGAAGGACCACAATATCTAGAGAGGTTCCTACATCACTATAGGAAAGTTGACCACCTAGTTAGTACATCATCTTCTCACTGGCCAAACTTCAGCAGTGATAAAATCCACCTGTTTCTCCTCACCAATAAAAAACCTCAAACGAAAGACAATACTGGAATGGTTGTTATTATGGGTGGTGAGGAGGATGAATTTATTCTGATGACAAATTTATTTCTAAGATGCTTTCCCAGAAGGTCTACAGAGGAGCAGTCAGGCTGGTCCATGGCCTTGCTTGATCCCCCCTGCTTGCCTTTCTCCAGAACACTTTGCCTTTTGAAATCAGCAACTACAACAACAAAAATTATCGCAGAACTGTAGTTGGAGGGTAAGCGCTCTTCTCTGAGTGTCTCTATAATGATGCATGCCCGGTGCTGCCTGGTTGGACCCACCTCCATCCCACCTCCCTCCCCTCCAGAGTGAGCTGGGCTTATCAGTCTCCTTCTAATGAAGCTCATTCTCTCCTCAGTTTCTGGAAGGAGGGTGAAAAAAAAAAATTAAAAAAAAAAATCGAGGCTCATCTTTCAGACTCTTTAAGTCTTGATGCTCCTCTTTCTTTTCTTCCCCTGCCTTCTCTCCTACTCCTGTATGCCACCAGCCTTTGATGAGCCGCACTTATTAAAGACTGAAGGGGATTTGCCACGTCTCACTTTCAAAGGTCCGGGGGCAAGAAGCTTTAATTGCCAGATTTTTCATACAGGGTGTTAAAATTTATTAAAGTCAGTTTCTCTGATTTCCCTTTAATGAGATGACGACTGTGTGTACAAGATAACACTAGGTTCACTTGGTGGGAAACTCACAGAGGGGCTTTAAGTAATCAGACCAAGAAAGAGAAAAAAAACGAAAGCCAAACCTGTGCTAGATTTCAGGTCTTAAGGACTTACTTTGCAACTTAAAGGTAAGAAACCAGGATCATTCTTCAAACAGTACAGCATGGCTGGCAATCTTCTTTTTAAGGGCTTTCCTTGGGAAACGGAGCAGGAGGTGGGCTTTTGGGATTGTTTCATTTTCAAGACACTTTTTGACATTTCACCCACTCTTCTCCCAGGAGCATGCCTACCCCTGTGAAAACAGAGAGGGGCTGAATTTCTCTGGCACCTGAGAAAATGCATGAAATGCTCTGTTTTACCCAGGTGTGAGCTACTCATCCTGTGCTCCAGGGGTCCCTGCCAGCACCGAGACATTGGAGGGAGCAGCGGGGCCAAACCCTGTGTTCACGAGCCCTCGCAGCATGAGCCAGTGTCCCCCCCCAGCACAAATAACCCCGCTGACAGTGCACAGCCAGCTGGAAGTGGGAACACACGAGTCCAGGTAAAGAGAAAACCCTTTCCAGATCAGGATACCCTGAAAATATTGAAGCCATTGAGAAGAGGGGGGAAAAAAAAAAAAAAAGAGATAAAGCCTGAACTTTTTCCCTTGGCCACCCTGGCTGCTCTCCTCCCTCAGCTGCGTTTTTCCCCCTCCTCCTTTCACTTGGTGCTACCTTCACACGGGATTTTGTTGCCCTACTTTTGTCCAGCCTCCTCCTAGAGATAAGATAAACGCTATTTTCAATGAACAAGACTTGATTGCTGAAAGCAATAGGAGGCAGTTCATTTAGAGCCAGCAAATTAATTGAAAGCTAAATGTACATAGTCAGTGTATTGCTGGGAGAGCAATTATCCCAATCATTTGGCCCTTGCCACGCACGGCAGCGTCTGCGGCACCAAGCAGGAGAAGCTGGCGTAGCTGTCATCTTTTCTGAAGTTCCTCTCTCAGCTGCTTTTAGCCCACTTTTATCTTGCAAGAGAAAGCTCACCATGGATGTGACTGTCGATTAGAGCAAGAGGATACGTCCTGGGGCTTTGGCGCTGATCGCACCCAAAGTTGGTTTCCAAACAAGCGGTCAGATATGATGAGATCTTCCTCCTTGGTCCTCTCCTCCTTTGGGAGGGCTTTTGCTGCCATTAGAAAACAGGATCAGTACAATATTCGCTGGCCATCTGGATCCCCTGCCCTTTGCAGCAGTCACTGGAACAACCGTTTATGGACACACAGCAGGATCTGGGACCTCAGTAATTCATTTTTCCTTAAAATATGTTTACACATGACAAATAGCAGAGGGGAGGAGGGCAAAACAATCAGCTAGTGAAAGAAATATCCCAACATAAGAAAGATTTTCCATGGCTTTTAAGGCCCAAATGCTTTTGGCTCTGCTATTGCCCAGCAGTCACTGATTGCCAAGGGAAATACTGTGGCTTCTGCACCAGCAGGTCCCTCATGAGCTGAGCTTGTCCCCTCCCATCACATGTCCCCCATTCTTTTAGCGTCAGGGAAAAAACTTGGGATGTTTTCTCTCCTGAAGTGGGTGGAAACAGGAAAGCCTCAGAAATTGTCCAAACACTGACCTGAGCCATGGAAGAGCACCCAGGTCTCCAAATGCTTTCAGGGTAACTTGCACTTTTGGCATCTTCTCTCCTTCATTGCTGGTGGCAAAGGACTGCTGAAGGCTTCATGACCATGGCAAGGGGTGCATTTGGGATGTGCAGCACCTGGATCCTGGCTTAGCTGGATCCGAACAGCGAGGAGACACCACCTTGCTCCATGGGGTCATCCCCAGCCTTGCTGCCGGCATCCCACAGCTCGCTAAAAACCTTCTGCTCCACAATTTACATATCAGGGCACTGTAGGAAACAACCCACTCTGTAACACACCATCCACCTAGAAGTGGTAAAAAGCAGTAATTATGAGCCAGTCTCTACCGGAGAGATGACAAACCCACCAAACAAAATCATGTTTTCCCTGCTGCACCTCCCTGCCTCTGAGCCAACTGGCACAAAGACATTGCTTTTTTATTCCTGTACAAATTATGCTTTTAAGCCTTCCCTCCCTGCCTCCTTGCCAAGCGTAGGAGGAACCCCACGTGTCGGCTCGGTAGTATTTCCGAGGCGGGCTGTTCTCAGCCCAGCGCCTCTCAAAGCCAGCAAACCTGGTGCTCGTACGAATTTTCTCTCACCTTCGAGAGATGCTGACAACAGGGGCCGGAGCGATGCCCCAGTTACAGAGCTGCCACCTCTGAAGGGAGCCATCACGCTCTCAGGGAGCAGATGAAGCTTATTAAAAATCAGAAAAGTAACACCTCCGGAGTGTGGCGGCGTTTTCCGCTCCCTCCCTCCAGGCTCACTCGGCGCGGCGCCCACAGCCCCCCAGCGCCTTGTAAACCCGCTGGCTGGGGACAGGCTCCATCTCGGCTCGTTACAAGGCACTCGTTATGCACCAGCGTCTGTTTTATCTTCCTCCCCTCTCTCGTTTTCTCCTGTCTACCAGCTCGCTCTGTCCTTGGCCTCTTCTCCATCTTGCTGTCCTGCCTGCTTAAATTTCAGGACAGATTTCCCAGGCAGGTTGAAAAACTTTTTGGAGAGACAGTTTGGGGCTAGCTAGCCCAGGGAGGGGAGATCCCTCTTGGCCAGTCCGTGGCCCAGTAACCTCTGGGACACCACAGAGAAGGTATTTAATAGACAGAGGGTGTTTAGGTGACAGTGGCCACCACCCTGCTGGTAGGCAGAAACATAAATAAGGCTGGAAAGGATTTCCTGCACCATTGCATTCCCAGTTATTCCAGCTTCAGGTCAACTTTCTGAACAGTGGCTGGCCAGGCTTGTAGATAACCTTTCTGGCATCACCAAAGGTTTCTCCCAGCTGAAACTCTCTTGCTGTAGCCCTTGAATGCACTTGTTTTTTCTTTTTCCTTTTTTTAATGGCTGCAGCACGTTGTCCCGTTGGTGGCAAACATCCGCACAGCTATCAGCAGGAGTACCCAGCTCTTCATCTGCGCTTTCCATCACTAGGTACTCTTGCAGTCAGCCCCTCAATTACAGTGCTGAATCACTGCCTTTCATCCTGTCTTTCAATCCCCCAAATTTGAAGTCTTTCAATTCTTCATGTGAACCCATAGTGGTTGCAAGATAAATCCTTTGGAGAAAAAATATATGTACCTTTTCTTCCACTCTGTTGTTCTTTGCAGTACAACTCGTTATCTTCTCTTTAGATGTCTCACTTTGACAACTCTTCTTTTATAGTCGTCATTTGAGCTAATGAGCATCCCCACAAAATCAAATGTTTTTGTGAAGCTCATTTACATTAAACCTACCACGCCTCCCTCACTTAGAAACACAAGCATCTTCAGGAGAAAAACAGACAAACAAAACAAATCACAGCAGTCTGTCACGATCTATCTTTGGGTAGGCACACAGGGCTTTTTCTCTGGTTGGCAGACTGCTTGTGTGAGTTTGGTTATTCCTCTCTGGCCTGGAGACAGGCTGTTTGCTCTTCCTGGCATGCAGCACTGCCTGATGCACTACAGTTACCAAAAAGTATTTCCTGGCCTGGGAAGTAGTTGGTTTCTCTCGCTTGAGGGAATGCATTTCTGAAGTTTGCCTCTGCTCAGTGTATAGAAATTCTCCCTCACTGTGCCCTGATTCCCGTTACTATTAATGCCATTCACACACACCCCCTCCCCTCTGCACCAGTCTCCTATGAAGCCCTAGGCACATTATTCAGCAGTTTTCAGGATCTCTCTTGACCCTTTTAAACCTGCCTTCCATTATTCTTGTGCAGCAGCTCCATCAGCAGCTGAGAAACTTCTTGCTATTGAAGGGATTAACCACTAGTCCCACAGCCCGGGATAAGGAATGTCTCTTTCCTGCACACCCGCTCAGAGACCAGCTCAGCAGCCAGGAGGAGGAAGGCAGTGACAGAGTTTCCCCTCTTACCTGTGGTATTAAATACAAGAGAGTGTCTTTTTTCCATCTTCTCCATAGGTCCAAAAAAGGATGCAGGTAGCAATTAGTGCAGTAAACTGCCTGCTTTATCCCTTCCTAAATCCCAGCCAGGCCTCCTGTCTCATCCCAGCTCCCCCATCAAAGCCCCCCTTGTCCTCCCAGCACAACTTTACAGCTGCTGGTAATCTCCCAGTTCCTCCCACTCTGGCCCAGCTGGGCAGCTAATAGCTGGGGGAGGGTGGGGTGGGATTAACCCTTCCTCCACCATCCTCCAGACACCCTTGTGTTTCTGGAAATACTGAGCTCTGGGTTCCATGGAAGGGCCAGGATGGTCTCGGTGGGGTGACGGGCTGACTGTGGGAGAGGAGAGCCCTCTGAGAGCCAGGACACTGGGCTGTGACCTGTCCCTCTGCCTGGGCTTCTTGTGTAGCACTGATCCCATGGGAATCTTTCTGTGCCTCAGAAAGGGACCTTGCAGCCCTTTTTGTGCTGTAAAAGAGGATCCAGGAGTCACTTGGGCAGTGTTCAGGCTCTCTTAGTGCTTTTGGGATAATCAGCAAATGTACTAAAAAGATGGCATATGGCCTGTGGGGGATGGGTAGATTTCTCTTACACCAGAGCGAAAACACTTCTTCAAATGACACCTAAGAGCTGATCACACTGCGGTCCCGTCTGTGTCAGGATCCTGTCAAAATACACGGCAGCGTAGACAGAGATACTTGAAGTCTGGCTGAATTCTGCCAGATGTCTAATGAGGTCTTGGAGAGGGTGTTGGTGCCTAAAACTTGCTTACGAGTCCCTGGGAATATATGGATTGTGGCTGCCAGGGTTGTAGCTATAACCTGCCTCCCACCAGGGTGCCAGTGGTTGGCCTGGGGCAAACTGGCCACAGAGAGGTTAACTTAGATTTCCCTTTGGGCACTGAATGATTGCAGTCCTAATAGTTCAGCTGTTTTCCTTTGGAAGAAACAATATACGGTGCCAGGGGTTGCCCTTTCATCTTGCCTTATGGATTACCACACTAAAGGGAATTGATAGTGAGGGCATAAAGGTCCTGACATTTCTTTCTCCAAAGAACCGCACTTTGTGCTCATCTTTGATTTTCTGGGGGGGGCTGATGAATTATTTTCAAATGACACACAGATGTGCGTGTGTGCAAACCCAAATGCACACCCTGCTCACTTTGAACATATCAATTGCTGCCCATTTAGAAAGATCAATGCTTTCTCCAAAAGGCCTGATGAGGTTAGACAGTTTCCAAAGATCTTCGCAAATATTCCCCAGACAAAAAGTATATCTGCAGCTAAGCGTACACACAGTTCACCTTAAATCAGCTGCTTCCTTAGAGGAAAAAAGTTTTCCCAAGTCTTTGCCACGTCTCTTCTTACTTCCCAGCTGAACCAGGACTTGGGTTTATGTAGGCTATTGGCAAACAGACACACTTCAGCGCACAGATGGGAAAGAAAATCACAGCAGCCGTTAGCCGATCTTTCCCCATGTTTATTAGATTGGAATTAGAAATGTTGATGATCGTTGTCAGTTAAAAACCCTGAAAAATAGAGAACATGGGAACCACCTCTGTGGCAAGTGAACAGCCATGGGGTCCCCCATCCCTCTTTGAGACACCTTGTGAGCAGGGCAGAGCTGGTGTCCCTCAGCATTGCAAAACGGGGGGCAGGAGAGCTCCCCTTGGCTCAGGCTGCTGACCCCCATCCCCTCCCCTCCTGGACCCCACGGCACAGCCTACCCCGCCTGTGTCACCCTTGCCTGCGTGAGCATGGAGGAGATGGGATGGAGGTGGCAAGGCTGAAAATGAAATATGGATAAAATGAACTGACTGGTAGGGATTACCACTCTCAAAAAAAAAAAAAAAGAAAAAAACAAAAATCAAAACAAAAAGCCCTCCCCAAACCTACATTAGCAGATGCTATATTCAGAAATCTGCCTGGAAATCTCAATTATTGTCTAACCAGTAATTGTGGTGCATTTGGAGCTGGCCCTTGGCTGTGAAAGTTACCTTCAGGAAGGTTTTATTCCTGCCTCTGGAGTTGTGTCTCCTTCGCTTCTCAATCACAGCCCTTACCCAGCTCCATGGAGGAAAGGCAGCAAGAGGCCCTTATATTTTAATCGGAATAATATTCAGCACTTAGGCAGGTGTTAGAGGGCTCCGTTGAGCTGTTAAGTGTAAGCGCCTCCTGCCCGAATGAGTGCCAGTGAGCGCGGGGCTCTCGAGTTCCCTCCTGAACCTCAATTGCTCCTGCACTTGCCCACGGCTGCCAGGTACGTGTGGGGGTGGCGTTCATTGACATCTTCCCCTTTCCAGCCCGCTCCGTCTCCAGGGGAGGGGAGGGAACGTCAGCTGAAATCCCCCTCGAGCGGGACTGGGACCTCAGCTTTGCACAGAAGCTCTCCATGTCCAGCGCTGTTAGTCTGCGGGGTGATGGGTGTGAATAACCTGCGGCAGGTAAAGGCTCAGAGTAAATTCACCCCTCTCCTTAGCAAGGGCGATGGCAGGGGGCATGTAGACCCATGGACATTGTGGTTTAGCAGCATCCCGGTGAGGTGCATCACCTCTGGGATTGTCCCCAGGAGCTGGGAAATTAGTTACGTTAATTTTACTGATACTCTCTGGGTTGGGAGTTGCTACTGACATCGATCCATGGGACAATGACGTGCCTACAGGATCCCCTGTATCCCAGTGGAGGATCACCGAGCCACAGCAACCCGGTTACCTGTGGGGCTCAGGCTCAGTTTTATCGCCCCTACTGCGGTGATGCTGCTTTGGGGTGTGGGGGGCTGCAGGTACCAGTTTATCCCTGTGACCCTGCTGTGGGGTGAAGATGGGGGTGGCAACCCATGGCTGCTCCTCTCAGGGCTCAGCTCAAGCCTACCGGTGGTGGTGGTTTCCCTCCAGAGCAGTGGCTCCGCAGAGCAATGCAGTGGGTGGTTTGTTGTGCCGTGCTGCTGGGAAAAGGGACGTGCCACCTTCCCGGCTGCCACTGCCGCGGGCCCCTGCCAGTGCCCTCCTGGAGTTACTGCAGAGAGCTGGGCCAGCCCTGGGAGGAGCTGAAACACTTCTGCTTTCATTCTTAGAGGGGGTTTTGTCTTTTTTTTTTTTTGTAAAGTTGTCCTGACTTTGAGGCCAACAGTGGCCGGAGTCTGTGAAAGGGCTTCAGCCACGCTGGAACCACTCAGTTCCATTCCCGAGCAGGGGTGCACTGGTCTAACTGGGCTGCGAGACCATCCACCCACCTGGGACTGCGTGTATTCCTTCATCTACAGACCGCTCTGGTGGTGCCAGCTCCTTGCAAAGGAGATCTGGGTCCATAATGGCCTAAACCACCACAGCTCCTCCCCACGGCTTGGCTGCCAGGGCGGAGGATATTCTTGCTATGTTT
>VXBO01009787.1:338994-355320 GCA_013400135.1 Rhinoptilus africanus | reverse complement strand
TTTGCTTTGGATGTGCAATGAGCTGAGTGAGGGCTCAGCAGCGTGCAGGGAGGTGATGGGCAAGGAGGAGGGGAGAGGGGGTGGGCGGGCAGCAGCCCCTAGAAAACGGTGCCGTTCCTCCAAACCCTATGGATCACTTTGTACTGACACAGACGAGGAGCATTTTCTTTAACAAATATGGATCTAATGGATTAGGTCTGAGCTAATTATGCATTCTGCATTAAGCCGGTGCTCCCACTGTCTGTGGCTGCTAGCATAATTAAACTTAATGTACTTTTAATGATGTCTTCTTAACTCATGCATTCATATATGATTAGAATCAAACGGGACGAGCTGTCACGAGTCCAGGAGAGCTCTTTCGACAGCTCCTGATGGGACTCATGTTGAAATATTAATAATGCAGATTTCAAGGTTAACAACATTGGTTTTGAAGTGAGGAAAGCTTGTCACACAGTTTGAGCTAATCTGAGGCAACAAAACGGCTCCCCTTTCAAGTTCAGCCTCTTCCCATCTCACACATGTGCTCCTGGGAGCCGGGGAGTTCAAGTTTTGCTCGGTAAAGATGTCGTTAAGTAAGCGACCTGCACTGAGCAGCAGCTACCAAAGAAGCTGGGATGGTAACTCTAGGGGCACCTTTTGGAGGGTTGCTGGGTGCTCTGTGCTGGCTCAGTCTTCATTCTTCTCCCCCTTTCCTGCTGCTTTTCCGCAAACTGGGAGCAGTTTTTTCTAGGGTCTGGCAATCAGAAGGCAAACTCTACTTTTGTCTCTACTCCTATTTTTTCCAGGTGCAATCAGGCTGTGTTCCCCCTCCCAGCCTCTGTCGGCTCTGTCCGTAACCTCCCCGGTGCAGGCAATATGCTCCCTTCGGCTGTGCACCACCTTGTGCGATGGCGCCTGGGTATGGCTGTCCTGGCTCCAGCATCCTACACAAAGCAGGTAACGATACTGCATTGAAATGCATTTTATTTCTCCCTCTTTTTTCTGTTTTTACGGATTATTTTTTTCTTGGCCTGTCAGAGAGATTGGCTTTTGAGTTCCTAAGAGCAAGTTGTGCAATAGTCTAAAATCCTTCCAATGGGAAAGCATTGATTTATTACACTGTAATACTGATGAGAACAACACCATGTACCTTTCATCTAAAAAGTCAGGACTTATAGAACACGACATGCCATTAATTTTGATGCCAGCTCAAACAGAGAGGAGGAATTACTGCCAAAGGGATCCAGAGAGCATGTTAAACCAGGCCTGCAGAGTAATGAACGTACTTTGTGGCTGTTACATTATACCATGTTGATCCTTAGGAATGAAAAGGTACCTTAGCAGCTAATTTGGGCTGTCAAAGGCATCTCTTAATATCTGTGTATGCATAAGTGTGTGTGCACGCTATACATGACAAAAAGATGTGTGCAAAAACCGGTCAGTTACACTTCTGGGGGTGAGAAATACTGTGTTTCACTGCTCTAGAGACAGCTCTCCCCTTGCACACAGATGGCAGGCGAGTTCGCTCGGGTACCAGCTCGGTGGAGATAACGCCCAGCACCCTGCCTCTCTCCATCCCCGAGCCAGGTGTACCTCCGGGCAGCCTCCTCGGGACATGTGCGCACCAGTAAAAGGGAGATTAGTCTAAGTGCTCCAGGAACAGCCACATAACTTGGCACTTTGCAAGACTGTGGCTCCATGTAACACCTCATTTGCAGAAAGCCTCCTTGCTGCCTGCGTATGGTGTGATGGGTTATGGGATCAATTCTGCCCAGCGCGGAGCTGGATTCACATCTCTGCCCCCATCCCAAAGGAAGGTGAGTTCATTTGGTTTCTAAAGCTAATTTGGTTTCTAAACCACCATGTACATACCCAGAGCCTATTCCAGGTCCTGGTGAGGAGTAGCTGTCAATGCTGACGGTGGGAATGATGTAGAGGTGAAGGAGAGATGGGGAAAGGCAGAGGGGAAATGGGAGGTGATGCTGCAGGTCAGGGCTGAGTGGAGAATCCCAGAGTGGGAACGGTCAGGATTTTGATGGAGAGATCAGTCTCCAGGTACCACCCCTCCATGCCTAAGAGAACCTTTTCCAGGTCTTTGCACACCAAATTCATCCCTTTTATGTACTCAAACCATCAGGACCAGGTGCCTGGAAAAGAACAGAGCAGCTGGGAGAGGTGTCATCTTCCTAATGAAGCTGGAGCAGCATGAAACCAAGCAGTTTTCTCTGTCACAGTCTGGCATCTTTTGACCTGGGGTTTGCATATGGGTTTTGCCCCAAAGAGCCCTGCCTTCTTGCAGGCTGGTGGGCAGCTGTGCATGGCACAGTGACATCCCTGTATTTCTGTTAATTAATTTATTAATTAACTGGGTAGCAGAGATGCAAGCATGGGGCCTTCATCCAGCAGTGGACTGCCAAGACACAAAACCAGCACTGGTGGCTGACAGATTGGTTTGTGCCCATAGGTAACATGAAGGCAGTGGTGGAATCTGTGTTTAACAGAGGTCAGCAGGGGTTAATCTGGTACCTTTGCTAGTGGGAAGGACCTGAACCCATCTCTTCCATTCTCCAAGGCAGTGCTTCAGAGCAACCCCCAGTAGCTACGCCCCAATCTGTGCTGTTATTTCTCATGCCATGGCAGCAGAAAGTACCAGCAGTGTCCTAAGGCTACCACCCACCACTGTCACACTTCATCTAAGCTCTGACATGTGCCTCCGTAGTGGACAGACATGTTAGTTAGAAACCTGCACAAAAATGTTCTCTTGGGGAGCCAGAGCCATGTGTGAGACGTGGTTGACTGACCACGTCATTTAAAACTGAGCACAAACCTCTGTTCACAGTGAAAACATCCCCATGTTGCCCAAAACTTTTGATGGAGGTATGAGGCTGAGTTGCTGGGGCTGAACAGGTTCGCGGTTAGTAACCTTTAGGTTACAGCAAACATTGATGCGCCCCTGCCCCATCCCCTCACTGAGCTTAGATGAGTGTGTCCTCCTTGCATTTGACGGCAGGTAGGCACGTGGACAAACAAGTTCAGCCAAATCTTTTTGGAGCATCCCAGATTTGTGTCATGATGCCAGGGGTATCATCCCACAGCAAAGGGACGGACTGGGTGATGCATCTGGTCCTCACCTGCTGCACTTCAAAGTTTGCTGGTTTTTTGCTTCAACAACTGCTGAAGATGGGTTTGGATTCTTGCTGGAGATTTTCTTACAAAGAATATTTGCTTTTTGCCACTAGGAGGGAATTTTGTCCTGTTTATCTCAAGATGTAAAGGAACATTTCTTGTGCATTTCTGCAACCTCATTGGGAACCAAAAGTGAACCACTGAGCAAGAGGAGTGTTTTGAGACAGGATCCAAGCCCACAGTACAGTACTCGATGCCTAAGCATTTGTGGAAGACCAAAATGAGCTGATCCAGCATAGCCTGCTCATGGGAAAGCTCTCCTTGAGGCCCCATGGATTGGGAGTCTCTTGTGCTTTGAAGCCTGAGGGTTCACAGCCCCTTTCAAAATGTATAAATTTTGCCCCTCGATGACTCTATCTTTAAAACTTACCAGCAGGTAAAAAAGCCCCTTGTAAATGTTGGAGATCTTGAACCTATAAGCATGACCCTGTGGGGGGAGCTGGGACAATTAGTCCAAGGCACTTTTGTGTCTCAGCTTCCCCAGCCGATAAATGGGAATGACGATATGGGGAAGGGAAGTCCTTCCAGATCTGTGACACCAAGCACTACGTAAAAGCATGACATTAATGATTATAGTCAACCTCAGCAGCTGCATAAAATTCCAAGGCCCTTTAAATCCTACTCTCTTTCCTCCTTCAACAAACTTTTGGATGAGGAATTTACCAGGATAATTGTGTAAAAACCAAGTGAGAAACATCTTAAATGTCCAAGCCTCTGAAAGAGCATGGGAGCTCCTAGGAAAGCTGATCCTGGTGAGGATTTTTGGACCAGTGCTGGTTCTGAATTATCTCTGAGCTGACCATGTCTTCTGTCTCTGTAAAAACAAGCTAAAATCCTCTAATAGCCCTCCTCAAAGAATGACCCCATGAAACTCCAAAGCAAGCAGAATCATTAACATTGAACCCAATGAGTGTTTAGTTTCCTGACTCTTGGGTAAATATTAGATAGATTCCCAATTTCAACCTGAAGCAGTTTATTTGGCTGCTGTTCACAATTCAGACACAGCAATAATCAAGGAAATCTCGTTTGATTCAGGTTGGGTGATATTGCCTGAGGGGTAACATCATTTTCATTTCCACACATCCAGCACTGGCACAAAACGGCATGGACAGGTATGAAAAACGGATCATGGATCCTTGGTGCTAAAATTCCAGCTGATTGTTTCATTTTTGTGTAAATAATAATTACCAATAAAATGTTGCTTGAAAAAAAAGAGAATGTGAAAAGAAAAACACTGTTGCATTTGATAAAGCAAAATCCTTTGCAGTACTGCCAAAAAAAAAAAAAAAAGAAAGAAAGGATAAACAAAAGAGAGCTAAAACAAATATAGCTGTTAAATAAAAGATCCAGGTACCAAAGAGCAAAATTTAATGAAAGCCAAAACTGTTAAATATGGATTCCTGTTGAGAAAAAAATGTCAATGTCTTTAAGAGTTTTACCATTACTCTATTTTTAAGAAAAGTGTAGTAAAAATACATATTACAAGTTAACATTTTCCACGCTTTTGTCCTATTCATCTTTTTTTTGTTTGTTTTTTTGTTTTAACCCCTCCACTGATCAGAAGCCTTTGAAAACGGCATCTCACATCTTAGCGTCACAGGCGGCCAGTCCTAGCACAGACGCGCTGCTTCTCACGAGACCGTCGAACTGCCCGGCCGGGCTCCCCGCGACCTGCTGCCACGTAGTCCTGTCTTTGGAGGAGGACGGGGCACCAGTGGCTCCCGGCACCTTGCTCTCACCGCAGCGCCCAGCGGTGCACTGCCGTGGCAAGGTTTGGGACGCGACAAGAGCTGGGTCAGGAGGTGCATCCGAGGGCTCTGGGCTTGGAAACAGGCTAGCTTGTGGGATGCCTCCACTGTGCCAGCACTTACACAGAATTGGAAGTCAAAATTAAGAAAAGCGGATTAAAAATAATGATAATCAACACAAAGTCACCTGAAGAGGCGTTTGGAGTGGCTGATAACAGAGTTCATGTTCACTGATGAGAGGTGAAGATCACAAGGGCTTCCAGTGGTGGAGAGAGGAAAACAGACTGGCACAAGACATGCTGTGCCCGAGCTTAGGACCTTGACTCTGACTTGCTGGTCTCTAAAGTGTTGCACGACAAGTGGGTAAATGGAACAGATACTTCAGACCAGGCTGGTGTTAAAGGTGGTAAACGTATTGCTCTTCACATTCGCACACTAATGGAAACTGGTATTCAGGCAGCTTCCAGCTGAACTTATGGACAGCTGGACGGACAGATCCTCCTCATAGACCTGTGCCAGTCATTTGCCTGCATCACTTTCTCTTCACCTGCCTCCCTCCTTTTCTTACTCCTCTCTTGCTACGTGGCAGGGGAAAAATAAAATAAAATAAAAAAAAAATGTGAAAAAGCAGCTCAGAACGCTCCAATAGCAGCTCAGTCCACGGACGGATATTTGCTGGGTCCTGTGAGAAGCTTTATTTGCCATCAATGATGGGCTTGTGAGATGGGTCAAGGCTAAGTGGGTTCACTGTGGTCCCCGCCCCACAGATCTTCTCTCACTCCAGATGCTCCCTTGGGAATCTTTCACTTCTGGGGAGGTGTCCCAGGCCCACCAGGGTGGGAAGCATTTGTCTGTCCATGCCAGTGATTCACAGAACAAACCTTTTGTGCAGTTCTAGAAAACCATCCTTGCCCCTTTGATCTCCATGCCTGTGGTTGGACTCCCAGCTGCCTGTCTGACAGTGTGAGTTTCTGCAACACCAAGTTTGGGGTCTGGCTTGCGGATGCTTCCCTCTCCCTAAGGATACATGAGTGGGAATCTGCTACTTTTGGCTTTGTACCCAGACAGGCCACAACTTGACGGGAAGGCTGAGTTCGACCAGCCCTGATGCTGTCGTATGTCATGGACGCTTGAATGAAGCTCTTGTAGGGTCTCCTCCTCGGTTTGCTTCAGCAGTTCTTTCCAGGAAGCTATTCTGGCCAACTATCTACAAAATGTCCCTCTTAATTAGAAGAATGGCCGTAAAGGGATTTCAGAGCAAAAAGGCAGGGATTTCCCATTGCAGCCCCATGACTTCTAGCATGTTTTACTGGTTAATAGGCAGCCATCTAGAACTGGATGTCTTGAGATGGTCTATTCCCGGCTCAAGGTGGTTCCCTTATGTGACCACCAAAAAGGGAGCACACACAGAAGCTAAGCAATGAAGAAATGGTTCACAGTTGCTTATTAGCCCCCAATAACCTAGGCAGGAGAGTCCCATATGAGGGGAATGTGGCATTTTTTTTCTCTCTTCCACAGAAAACAGCAGCCAACCATGATCTTAGACCAGTCCTCTGCTCCCGTCTGCCATGTGTGGCACTCTGCACTCCAGGCCCACGATTCTTCCCTTGAACCGCCACTCATCATCTCTGGAAGAATTATCACTTTGTCCTCTGGTTACCTGGGGTTTCCAAACTCACTCATGACTTTGCCCCTGTAAAACAGCCTCGTGCTTTTGTTCAGGTTCTTTCTTGCATCAAGTCCTTCCTGTTGCAGGGAGAGACATTCACAGCTCCGTCTGCCTCATGGCAATAACTCCACAGCCCGAGTTCACAATAGAACAACGAACGGAAGGCAGAATCATGATGGACAAAAGGCGTCAATGCTGATGCCCTGCAGGGAGTTCAGCTTGCCATTTATCGGATTTTCTTTTTTGCTGTTAGTAGCTCAGACACTATGGTTTGCATCCCAAACTAAACCAGATTGAAGGACTGAGCAGAGAAGGGGGAAAGGGCTGATGTTACCCTGACACCACAGGAATTAGTAAGAAAAAATATATATATTGCACACACTAAGACTTATTAACAACCAGTTAAAACAAAATGGCATAGTCCTCATTAGTGTTCCAGTGGTTCTTTGATCAGGGACGGTTCACGAGTCTGCTAAATCCCATTACACTCTCCTTATTGCAGTACAGACCTGTTTCTATTCTCCTGCCGGTGGATCTGTTTGCAAATAAAAAGGGAAATAGATTTGATTTCCTTGAGAAGATCCATCCAATTGTCCCTCTGTCATAGTTGTTTGTCTTGTTGGTGTTGGGTTTGTTTTTGGCTCTGGAGGGGGTGGAGTTGGGCTGCCCCTGCTCTCACCCAGGCAATGGGTCAAAAGGCCAATTATAATCCCGTAGCTCCCAGGGACATGCCGGTGCTGTGGCTCATGCACGGGATCGTCTGCATGGATTTGGGGAAATCGTGGCTGACCACACGTCCGTTTTCTCCACTGCCTCCTGCTGCAGCCGGCCTGGGAAGGGTTGATGTCCGTATGGCTTCGTTGATTGATTGCTGTGGGATTAAACAAAAACCCTTTTTAGGAAAGACGGGGGGGTCTCCCCCTGTCCTTAGCAATGTTGGAGAAATTAAAATATAAACCAGTGTTGTCTTTCTGTCACTGTTCTCTCCCTCCTTGTCTCCGTTCAGACTCTCACTTCCTGCATGTCCCTACTGCATCTGCTCTGTTAATTCGCACCTCTTCTACACTCAAAATTAAATGTTTCAGCAGTTTTTTGGGGTGTAAAGCATATGTGCCATATGCAAAAACTATTCAAACTCTACAATATAAGAACAGTCATCCTGGATCTGAGCAGAGGTATCATACACACTTCCCCCATAGATATGCTATTACTACTCCAGTACTGTTAGGAGTGGTGGACTCTGACTCACTGCAAGCATATGTTTAACTCTCCTCATGTGAGAAGTTGAGCATGTGCCTATGTTTTTGTCTACAGAGACGACTGAGGAAACCAGGAAATGCAAACCTAATTCAGGAAACCAAACCTCATATTCCTGTTCCAGATACTACCCAAAACATTTGCTTTCAGGATCTTAGGAAACCACCTGTTTAGAACAATTAAACTAAAAGATAAAGTCAATTTGGTTTCTTTATGTTTAAGCTCTCTCTAAGGGCACCATCATCCTGTCTGGTTTGGGATATCCAGGTGAAGAATCATCCAGAAGAGATCAACCTGGAAGACCTATTCAGAAGCAGTCCGCTTAGTGCCTTGCTGGGCAGGGAGCAGCCTCCCGTGCTGGCGGGATCAATCCATCACCCAGGGGTTCTGCAGGGACTTCCCGAGCGGAGGTTGGGTTTAGAGGGGGATCTGGCCCACCTTTCTGGGCACTTGCCTGGGCTCTGCTGAATGGCTTTGTGGGGCAGCCACTGCTGGTGGGAGCCCGCCAAAGGGACAAGCTTAGACCAGACGTTAACATTGGGAGCAACAATTCCGTGCCATTGGGATTGGTTTTAACATGGCAAGAGCTCTGCAAACTAACACTGATGTGAATTACTGTGTCATTTCAAGTAACACAGGAGGCCAACATCTCCTTAAGACTACAGCTATGGAGCGATTGCATTGTGACACTCATTCGCAGTGTTATTTGTAACAAACCTAGCTCTGCAGTGTAGGCAGCAATTATAATTTAATTTTTGTATATTCAGGGACATTAATTGCTCACATTATCTTACCCCTGTGCTCAATGTACTTCTCATTGCCTGTAGAATTTTCCAAACCTCAACGGGAAAAGAGCTGTTGTGCACTTTCAGTGAATTAGAAATGTTATTATTGCTGACAAAACATTAAGCATGTTGTGAAATGGTGACATAAACCCCAAATAAACGATTGCTTATTGTCCTTTTGATTCTGGGTAAGTTTCAGTGCTCAGGGAAGTAAAAACCTCTCTAAAATTTTATGAAACTCACTGCATACTTCATTTACTCATACTGACTTCTGTGTTCATGGGACAGGTCGAGATGAGGAAGAAAAGGGATGTGTAACTCTTACAGCACAGATCCCACTGTGCCCTTGTACACAATGGTACCTGTATAACGGATCGTTTCTGCTAGTCATCTGAGTCAAGATGTACTTGTTCCACAGATGCTGCATTAAATGTATATCCCGAAGGCTCTCAAGTCTAATCCACTCTTGACACAACACTCTAAAATTTAGGCACACTAGAATTTAGGGCAGAAACAAATCTCCTGGGTCATAGGAAGTACGCTTCTGCAAGACCATGACAGGGTGGAGAAAAAACCAAAGCATTACAGGAGACATTAGAGGCCAATTTCTCTCTAAGATGACCCATAATTCTGAATCTGGGGACCCACATCATCCATTCCAGGGCAACAACGCTCTGAGCATCAAGGCACTGTTGCCAACCTGCAAATGGAGCCAGCTCGGTGCCAGCGAAGGGGACACCAGGATCTGATCCACTACTGTGCTACCCCAGTTCTATCTTGCTGTTAACTGCTTGGGTTTGGGGACTTTGTCATATTGCAGTAACAGCCGTATCACACCAACCCCAGCACACTTCACCCGTGCTGTACACACATTGCCATACTCTGCTTTCATTAATTTTAAGGAATGGCAATATGTGCCTGTTACGGTTTGTGCGATGATTTTGCTCTGTATCTGGATTTTGAACCAGCATTATGCCACATGTCTGATCTTGCATCAGCGCCCCACTACGGCCCACTTGACCCTCTTTTAGCTTCCTTGACGCTCCTATTCCTTTCTAGCAAGTCAAGTGACATGATCACTGCATTGTCCCTATGTCTTGGCTTTCCACCCATGGTCTGGGCTGCATCCGTCTCTGAAGGCAGCTTTGGAGCCGGGGTAGGATCAGAGAGAAGGTGTGAAAGGCCGGGGAATGGGTTGCCACCTTCATCCGCTTTGATTCACTTCTGGACTTGTAACAAAACTCGATTAAGGCAACCAGCATGGCTAGTCCGAGCCCACCGATGAGGATATAGAAAACCCCCGCCACATTGCTGAGACTCAGCGCGCTTGTCTTGTCCTAGAAGAGAAAGGAGAAGGGAGGGAGGGGAGGGCATGTGGGGAGGAGAACAATAAAATTAATATGAGATTGCTCTGGGAAGGATGCTGCACAATATAACAATGTTGGCATTACATCATCTCCCTCTTTATATGAACAGGTGACATTTCTAAGAGCATTTTCAATTTTTAATTCAGTGTCTAGTAAATCTAATGTTTCCCTCACACAAACAAATAAACGTTTCTTCAGCAATGTGACTCTTTGTAAAGGTTTGGGATCTCCGCTTTTCAATCAGCTAACTTAAATGCTTATTCTATCCAAAATGCCTATTGTAAATTATTGATTAAAGGAGAAAAAAAACCAGTTCTCCACCTCTTTGACATTTGCTTGTGCCTGATGTCTTGCCTGAAATAACCTGTTCTCTTGGAAATGCTCATTCCTTCATTCCTAGATCGTTTCCCCTGCAAATTCTGTTGCTGAGCAACACATTGAAATGGCTGGCTTTTTTTCTTTCTTTTTTCCTTTCCCTCTTCAGTACCGAGGTTGAGGTGACACCTGAGCTGCCCTCAGAAACTCATTTGATTTCAGTGTAATAAGACAGTTATTTCATATGCAATCAAGACCCATTGATGCATGTCTAAGCTAATTATTTTGTTAGCAATAAATAAGGCTATTAATGGACTGCAACTCACAGTCAGTAGCTACATTCTGATTTTACAATTGCCTAATGAATCGTCACGGCTCTCTGGGGAAGAGGCGAGTCTCAGACAGACTCATTTCACTGCTAGGAAAACTGAATCCCCACATCTAACCCTGATGTCATTCCGTGCAGCTCCCAAAAACCTTCTCCTCCGTGCTGACCAGGTGGAGTTGGTGTGTTGGGATAATCTGGGCAGCAGCCAGACCCAAAAGCTTGGCTCAGCTCCGTGCACCAGGCTCTTGTTTCTAGGACACACGTTCTCTATAGTGCAACCAGACCAAGGTCCCCTGCTCCGTGTTTGTCGCTGCTCTGCAATATCGACTCGATACCTATTTGCCCGTACAGATTCCACAGCACAAGCCCAACACGTCAGTGCAAATCTGTTGGAGCGACCAGGGTCTGACCAGCATTGACAGCCCCTCTCCCTGGACATGGGAGGAAAATTGCAGATGGGTCATTTGAGATGCAGCCACATGGTCAAAGAATAATATTTATGCCTGTAGAAGTGTCTGCAGTTGGGAACAAAGCCTCTGCCCAGTTCTTGGTGTTCCCTGCTACTCCATGGGCACATGGACCGGTGGGTGGCACAGCTTGTTCCTTGCCCTTGTAGGACAGTTGATTCACTTGCTTTGCTTGGCAGGTTTTACAAGAAGCAGCCCACACTTTTTGGGAAAGGCAAGGATTCAGGAAGCAGAAAAATGTATTGGAGCGGTGTCCAAAGGGTCCAAAACCAAACACCAACATGAGCACAGAAGGTTTGGATTGAAGAGCAGTCTGCCTGGCACCTGGCCCTGTCCTTCAGGCAAGAATTTTATCTTTTGCAGTATTAGGGTTAATGTCAAAAAAGTTCATGCACAAAGCACGAAAACATTTCAATTTTCAAAATTAAAAACCCCTGCCGTTACAAAAGAGAACGTCATCGTCTTCTTCTTCTTCTTCCTTTTTGAAGAAAAGAGGATACCAGTCAAAAATACTACAAAAATGTGGTTTTTTTCTACTGATCCTTCATCTGTCCCCATTGCCCACGTGAACTGCAAAGCTTCTGCCCAGCTGGAGCTCTCGCCGCAGGCTCCAGTGCCACGGGGAGCAACTTTCCATCCTGAACCCTCTGTTGAAAGGCGCTGAGGTTTGGTTAGGGGTCACCCCTGCAGAGTTTTGGTCACTGGAAAAAGCCTCCACAGGTGATCTCATTTTCCATGCCTCGCTGATTGACACCGCTGCCAAGAGATCCGCTGCTGCCACCACGTGCGTTACACCCCTGCAGACGTGACGGTCACCGCTGGTGGAGAGCTTTAGTTTCTCCCTTGTATAACCTTCATACACTGGTCAGTTTGTAATCTTGACGGTGTTTCCTGTGTGCTCTCTCATTAGAGATTTCTGCAAATAGCCTCCTAATTTCTGTCATATTTGAAGGATTATTTACCCGGTCTTTTATAATCTGCCTTCACGCATTTTTTCCCCCAGACTTGACGGTAGCTTTGTTCAGTCATCTCTTCTCTGCAGATTATTGGGTATACTTTTAAGCACCAGCCAAAAAATGTGGGAGTTTTTTAGTGAAGATTTAGAAAAGCGGAGCAATTACTCTGCGAAAACTGGGTTACAACACATCAGGTACTTTGCCTCTTCAAATTCAGTCTGAAGGGGCTGCACCAGCTTCAGGGAGGGACAAAGACACTAGAAGTGGGCTGCCCTCCTTGACATCCTAATCTTCTAGCCTGGCTCCTTAATGAAAAGCGGCTGAATAGCAAATGCTATGCACTCAGAGGGAAAGATGGGGACAGGGAAAGAGGTGGAGCAGCCTATTCGTCTGTCTCTTGCTAATAATTTTCAGCCCATACTTTCAGCTTCATTTGATAGAAGGATGGAGTTCTCCAAGATATAAGGGACCTCCAAGCTTTGTGAAAAAGAATGACACTGTAAAGAAGAGGAAACCTATTAATTCTCTCACTCAAATAAATATATCTGTGCAATCTATATAAGGCATCAGAGACTCTACATGGATCTTTGACTTGCAGCCACAGATCCTTAGGAAACCAGGCTTGCTTGGCTCTGGCGGGCATGGGAATATACAAATTTGAAGTTTTATTGGCCACAATATTCTTGTATTTCCACCTCCAATTTGGAGGTGATGGTCCAACAGAGCACCTCCTCAGCCGCCTGCAATGGCAGCGCAGCCTGGCAGCCAGGAAAGGCTGCTCGTTCTTAATTTCCACTTTCCTCCTAACGCCAGCAGCGTATCGACCAGTAAGAAACAGGAGATGACCCAAAGCACTTTCCTGAACCACTATTTCATCAAATTAATTTCAGAGCTGTTGTGTTGCATTTACTTTGCAGCATTATTGTTATTATTATTACTGTTATTACTGCTATTACTATTATTATTGGGACGATTTGGGTGAACTGCATGTTGCCTGATGCAGAAGGCAAAGGGAAGTGCAGTGAGGCAGAGCCGTGGACAAGGCTGCCGGGAGGGAGAGAGCAGCCTGAGTTTCACCTCTGCCACCCTAACAAGGTTTGTCCCAAGGAGCCGAAGGCACAGGCAGCTTCAGCAGAGCGCTAAGGAACACCGAACCACGAGGACACAGCCGACGGCACAGCCTGCCATGGTGAGCCAGGCTGAGAAGTGAAATTACTCCTGTGGTCTCCCTTGACTTCTTGCTTATCCTCTCCTTTTTCTTTTCATTTTGGTTTCCTTCCTTCTCCCAGCAGGACATGCAGAGGGGTTCTCCAGGCGGGAGCAGCATCTCATTGCTCCCATCAGCTGCAGGATCAGACCCACACAAAAGGAAGGAAACTCTGCATGCCCCACTGAGGCCCTGCCTGCTGTTTCCATGTGTGCTCCTGCCCTAATCACGCTCATAATAATAATAAGTCCCAAATTACGCTAACTGCTTGAGAGGACCCTCCCTTCCTCTCTGCTCGGGCTCTGTGACACCAGATGCTCTCCCGCGGAGCTGCCCATCACCGAACCAGCTTGTTAGTGGGAGTGTAAATGTCATCGCTCGTCTCCCGCAGCGGCAGAGTGCTGACGTGGGGGGAAGATTGGCAGGTGAAAAGAGAAAGAAAAACCCATCTTTCCAAAAAGCCCGGCCTTGTTGCTGCAGCAACCAGGCACCTTCCCGTCTGTTCCTCTCAAACGTGGCACCGTGTCCGTCATCCTCTTTGTCATTATTTATCCTCCTCGGATGAAAGGCTTTAAAGCCAAATTTGCCCGATTCTCCAGCAGGGCTGGTCCCTTCTTTTACGCTGCATGACCAGAGCCCGTTGGCAGCACAGGGTAATGATACTTCAAGCTGTTGCAGTCTCCATAGAAGATGACCTGTCCTTAGAGCAGGTGATGGCTCTAGAAGTTGAGCTTTTACACCAAATGCTGGACTGCTTTTATTTAGGAAAGACCCGAAGCTCAGCAGTGAAAGACACAGCGCTGCCCATTGACTGAGTGCCGCTGTGGGTCTGCCAGGGGATGGGTATGAGTACATGGATGGCAAGCTGCGGGGATGAGGCTGCCCAGCATGAAAAGAAAGACATCCTTGGTTTGAGAATCAGCCAATTCCCTGCAAAGGTAGGGCAAGGCGGTAGCAGGATTCGTTCTCTATGTTTTCTTAGTTTTTTTAAACAAAAGCACAATTCTTACAACTGAAGGAGTGGGAGATCCTCGTGGTTTTGATGCAGGTCCTTTAGAAGCACGAAGCTCTCTAGCTGCCCCTGCAAATAGGTTGCACCTTGCCATCTTGGTCTGGAAAAAAGCTTCCTTTCTCCCATTGCCTTGCAAAAGCTCCAGGGAAGAGGAGAATCACATCCATCTGCCCTGACATTTAGTGCCCACCTTGTCATTACCCTCCAAAAATCCAAGGCATCCCTTTGAAGCCCACAGCACATTTCATAGCCTGCAAAAAATGCTGTCCATTCCGTGCTTATTCGTAAAATAGGGTCTTTCTAGGGAACTTCCCATTTAGTCTGTCTTTCCTCTGGGCTTATTTCTGCTGTGGCAAGTAGAGGGGAAGTCCAGGAAGGCTGGGAGACAGGACCAACAATTGGTGGATGGTTTCCAGTTACATGAAGCACCGGAGGTGTGTATGCACGGAGAAACCTCGAGTCTGCAGGGAGGGGTGGCTGCCACGGGTTTACTGCAGGGAGAAGAGCAGCAGGAACATTGCTGCCCAGTGCAGGACACTGGGATTTCCCACTCTCTGTCAATGCAGCTGGGGCTGTGGTGGTCCTGGATCAACAGCCCCTGAGTGCAGCTGCCCAGCGCCTCCTGTGCTGGGATAACAGGTTCAAGCAAAACAGGAGTGTTTGCCTCTGGAGTTTTAGTTCAGATCCACTGATGTATCTACTGTTTCTTTATAGGTGAGCAACAGATAGGTAGTCAGATTAAAAATAGGATGCACAGAAGCCAGATACAGGCATGGAACATCATCTGGGGTCAATGAACATAAGCCTGGGAAACACCAGAGGTTTTGCTTGGGTCTGGCGAGAAACCTTGGACACAAACCTTACATCCACATGGCCCCTTCGTTAGCATTCATTTTTCCTTCTGAAAGTCCTCTAACTGCAAACTAACCTGAGCTTGACAAAAGACAGCAATGGGAAGGTTTTGTAATGCCTGTGTGGAGAAATGGCCTCCACCTTCTCAAGCTTTGCTCTGGACCTTGGCTATGAGAGGAGAGCTGTGTGGTCCAGCTTGTGCCCCCAAAGCGCGGGTGGGTTTGTGCTCACTGGGGGCAGGATGGGGGATGCTGTACCCAGTGCTCAGCCCTGCCTCATCCCTGGGGAATGGGGGAAGAACTTCTCCTGCAGCAGCCAGGCAGCTTGGCTTGTTTGTGGTAGGGGCAAAAGAGCCCAGAAGCAAAAATGGATAAAAACCAGGTAAGCAATAGGTGAGGGTATTTGCCCGTCTGCATTCGTGAGAACAAGTGAGCAATGCAATTGTTTCATCTTTCTGTAGGTGGGAGAGGGAGTCTGGTGATGTTAACGTTGATTTCTCTTACTGTTGTTTGATATTGCACTGCTGTTGCAGACTCGGTGTGGGTGCAGAGACGCGACCCTTTCGTGTGACAGCCGAGACTCTTCACTGGGATCTTCCACTCCCATTGAAAGCTTACAATGGTTTTAAGGCTTGTCCTTCCGATTTCACACATGGAGTTTTGAGCAGCCCTCATGACGTTAGGATCCAATCTCATTTATTTACACATGATTCACGTGTGTGACCGCATTTTTCAAGCACATGTAAATAACATGTGATCCACATAAACCCATGTGTCCCAAACCGTCTGTTTCTCTCCCTAGTGGTTATACTATTGTGTGGAAAGAAGCACTATATCTACTTCTTTTTTTCCCACCCGAATAGTGATAAAAGTACAGTATTGTAGAGGTTTTGTTTTAAACTAAACTGATTTCACATCCATTTCCTTATGGGCATTTTATTGGCTACGGGGTTTCTCTAGCACTGATGCATGCAGGCTTGTGGTGAAGGAATTGTGGAAGCTGTGTCATGGCTTCAGTTTCCCAGCAGAAGTAATTACTTTTCATTCATATGGTGACTATTGCTCAGTTGGTTACCTTGAAAAATATACGCACTACACAAGTCAATTAGATTTTTGCCTGAGTGGGACAAATGCCATATTGTATAGCATGCCTTATAGGAGGGTTATTCTTGGATATGCACAATGCTGCAGAGAAGAGC
>VXBO01009787.1:218994-336494 GCA_013400135.1 Rhinoptilus africanus | reverse complement strand
GAGAACCTGGTCATCTTATTTCCTCTGATGTCGAGGTCTGCATTCCCTCCCTCAAACGTTTTCTAGAGCTCCCAATGTCTAAGGGATTTAATACCCTCTTATGCTTTAGGAAGTGAATTCCTTCACTTTGGATAATTATGGTCAGCTATGAATGGCCCTGTATGCCCTGTGTTGTCATTGCCATGTTATCAAAAGGTCAAGGGATGGCTGCAGCACCGCTAAAATGCACACACCCAAGAACATCTAGGAGTTTTGGATGGCTGCAATGTTTCATAGATGCATTTCCCCATTCATGGAAAACATTGCATGAGTCTGGATGCTGAACAGACTCTACCATTCCGAGAGAAGACCAGTGACCTGGATTTAGGATAGCCTGCAAATCCCAAACTGTGCCACAGTCTGCCTTCAGATGTGTTCACACACATCTCACTGGTTTCAGTGGTAAACATCTGAGGGGGGTGCTTGACTCAGGATGTGCAGCAGTGAGGTTTATAGACTCTGCACGTGGGCACAGTTTGTTTGTGGATGCTGGGTATCAGGTGCACTGCTGGTGTAGGCATTGCATGAAAGAGAGGAACAAAGCTAAGCACAGTCAGACACAAACATGAGAGGGCTTTAAAAAGCATAGAAGAGTTGGAGGGCTGACCCGTCCACCAACAGACCTTGAATATCAATGAAACAGATCTTGAAAAAGGCCACGGAGCTTGCAGCTCCTGTCTCAGAGGATTTGCGCACGTAGCACTGTGTACCACACCAAGAAATCCTCACCAAGGGGGCTGCTTTCTTACATTGCAATTCTAAAAAAGCCTGGCTGTGAGCAAGAGGGATGTGCTGACCTCCATGAGCCCGCGATGGCTCTGCCTGTTGGGATCCCATCCAAGCACTGTAGCCTTCACAAGGACTGGGAGCCTCCTTCAGGCAGAATCCAGCCTTCAAAAAGCAAAATTGAGATGCAGTCAAACTTGCTACCAGTCCAAGAGAAGGCAAAGGTGTAGATTTGAAGATGGCTGAATATTTTCCTGTTTTTACAGTAACAGTATTGTGGTGGGAGTCTAACTTTGGTTGCCTTTAAAGCCAATGGAAGCATGTGAGTGTAGCTCCAGAAAGAATTTGATACTAAGTAAATCATAATTATTTCTGTCTTCTAAAACAGAATACAGGTTAATTAGCACTCTGATGTCTGAACCATCTGCAAAAGATTAGTTAACTAATGAGCCAAAATACATTGCAGCTTCTACGTGGGTACAAGGTGTTAACAAAATAAATGCGTTGCAGTTTCCCTGAGCACAGTATCAGCCATATGATTTCTGGGGCCATGTGCTAAGTGTTAGGTGTTATCTTTCCTAGGAAGCTTCATTTCAGCTAATTGTCTCTCTCTTCAGCTCATGGGGAGTACACGGAACAAGCTGTACTTCATCTTGAGTGTATTTTCATGAAAGACTGTGAGGTCTGGGGTCCTGAAGGGAGGTGGGTTTTTAAAAGGGAATATTTTGTGTTTATTTACAGACCCTAGGAAAACCAACTTGTATTTTAGGGAACTTTAACATCAGGATGGCTGCTCTGAAGAACTTGACTTCCCAGATCTCCATCTCAAAAACCACCTTCTTCCTTGAGTGCAGATTTACAGGGGTTTCCTTGGTGTTTCTTTCCTCTGTTTTAGATAATCTGACTTTCCCCCTGTTTTTGATCACTCATCCAGCACTGGAGAAGAGCTCCTGCCAGGTAAATGGATGGGTTTTGCAGCTGCATGACTATCTCATGTAAGACAGGATCACACCTTGAACTAACTGCTGCTGAAAGGTGTAATTTCTGCACTCCCATCACTGCCCTTCTCAGCCAAGCCTAAATCCAACTGAATTTTAACATCTGGAGGCCAAAACACACTCAAAGCCTAGGAGGAAGACGCAAGCTCTTTTAGCAGCCCAAGAGACCTAATTGATGGCCTGGGAGGAATGTTTGCACCTGCTACAACACATAGAATTATTTCTGGAGTTTAGAATTATTTCGTGATTTTCAGCCTTGTTTTCATTCCTCTGTGGCAGTACACTTGCATTTTGTTCCCATGTAGAAGCAAGAAAACCAAAGGTGAACTCTCATTTAGCATCTCTCTGGGTTCCTTTCCTAGTCACCTGTCCTGAACGCAGGAAAGCCGGTCTAGCTATAAAAGAGACAGGTTGCAGCACAAATCAAACCGCAGCCCGGCTTCTAAAACAAACCTGACCTGAGACAGGTCTGGCTCACATGTACCTCCAAACCTGGCTCAGAGCTTTTCCTCTGTGGATGGAAGTGAGTGAGGATGAAGCCTGGATAAGAGACAGGCTGACTGTGCTGTACAGATGCCTCGTGAATGTCACCTTGCTCAGGGCAACCTCTCACGTGCAGGACCCCAAGGGGAGAACAGACACTACATGATGACTGGAGGGAACTACTAAGATTAAAACAATTAAAACAACAGGAACAAAACAAACATAATGGGACAAAAACTGACAGCCACTCTTCCAAAGAAACACCATCGGATGGAAAATCAAGCATTCCTCCTTTGCCATTAGGCCCATAAGAAATTTATTCTACATGCAGCCGAGATCAAAAAGAGGAAACAGAAAGAAATATCAAGAATTTTTGGAATCATGCCTAGCAGAGGGATGTTTGGAGCTGCAAAATTAAAATGACTGATGCAATTTTCTTTTTTGCTGTTTCCTTTTCTTAGAAGTATGATAAACGGCTCCTTTACATGCCAACAATTACAAGACAGGGAGGATGTTCCTGTTTGTTTTCATGATATAAAAATTAGGATACAAGATTGATGTTTAAATAAATAAATAAATAGAATCAGCCCTGTATCCTGATTTCCATATTTGCAAGACAGAAAACAAACACTGGAGAGAGTACAAAAGAAAACAACTCAAAGCTGTGAGAATATATCCACCTTCATTTGGAGGGCCCCAAGTCATTTCAGAGCCTGAACCGGGCTGGATGCAATGACTGCCTTCTGGACCACCTGCACTGCATTCCTGAGCGGCTCTGAAGAAACCTCCAGCAATTGCTGATATGGGAAGTGCTGAATCCAATTTGAGCGGACTTAATAAATGTAGTAGTCAAAATCCTCGTGTCTCATTCACTACCAGTTGATAGATCTCAGATTTTTTGGATTGGTTTTGGCTCGGGAGCCGTGTGACCAGACAAATGTATCAGCAAATGCTCAGCCATGGATTAAACATCTTTGCATCGGATTAAGTTAGCAAGCAAGGTATAAGGCCACACATATGATTTTGGTCAAAATATTTTGTTCAAAATATGTTCAATAAGTAACTAAATCACTTGGAGCATCGATCAGATTACTTAAAGCTATGGCTTCTGAGGGTTTACTAGTCCAACTAAAACCTTACAACTCATATTCCTCGTGACTGTAATGTGAGGAACTTGCATGGCTGCTGCCAAAAGGAACCGTGCCTCTGACATGACTCAGGTCACCGTCCCAGTTTGCAGACTGTGGCGATGCTGCTCTGAGCAGGTCAGTTTGCATGACGCACCTTGCGGGCGACCAGCTCACGTCCAGGAGCACGGCTGCGTGCAGGGCCCAAGCTCTGCTACTAACTCACATCTGGGTCTATTCTTTGTAAGGGTTCTTCTTTTTAAAGGAAGGCCTCTGAAGATATTTTTCGTGTGACAGGAGGCAAAGGCGTATGACAGCTGCAGGTCTGGGCTCAGAAGTGCAGGATTTGTGCCCCTTTGGACTTGCCATGAATTTGGCACTTGTCAGGATCTGAATTGACTCAGCGAATGAAAATGCACACCTTTTGCGGGGCTTTTTCAAAACTGGCTTCCCCCCTCTCCCAAATAGCATTTCATTTTAGGAAACACCAAATGCTTTCCCCATGAGAACTCCCTCTGCAACCATGGATCCAAGCCAGGGTCATACCATACTCTGCAAAGCTGTGCAGTTCACGCGGCACAGGATGAGCACCCCTGCCGGATAATGCTCTGTGAAACCAATGGTTACACCACAGCAGCCCCCCTGCCACCACCTAACACAGCAGACACATTCACAGCAAGTGGATCAGCCAGAATCCAGTTTCCAAATGCAGGGCTCGAATAATTAGATGCTCCCATTGGGCATTTTAATTCCCTGCACATCACACTGAGTTTTCATATCCCTTTCCCTCCACCTCCCCGACCTCTTTGCCCCAAGCTTTCGTGATTAACATGGCAATGGAGACTGATCTATGTGCATACACTGATTTGCTGAGTGGTTTGGCAAAAGAAAACAAATCCAAGCTACTTACCTCAGTGCAGACCCCTTTGGCGTTGCAATGCCATAGCCTTTGGAGTCCAAGTTACCTCCCACCTTCATGGTGTCACAGGGCTTCCGCTGCTCAATGTACTCGTTCATGGTGGACTCCAAGAGGTAGGCATACTTCCCTTTTGACTTCCTCACCCGGATCATCCCCTCTTCCGTTGTCCTCACAAAAACGGAGGGTTCGGCTGATTTCATGTACGTCCACATCTTCTCAAACACTGCTATTTTGGATCGCTGCATAGGACAGCAGAAACCCAACAGGAGCGTTAACAGAGGTTTGGCTGCCAGCTGAGATTTCCAGCTTGGACCGAACACATACCCACATATCAGATGGGACAAGAAAGGTGGAGGGGGTAACGGGATGCTAACGAAACTCCTACCATTTCTGCACCAGGGCCCAGATCAACCCCATCACCCTCACACAGTAAGAGTACAATATTTGTGTACGGCAAGTGATTTTGCTGACCAAACCAAGGGCAAACCAAGCTAGAAATCAGGATATGGTTTCTTTTGGAGCTGCTCAGAGTAATTCCTTGGTATTGTGGGGAAGCACAAGGATACTCCATATTTGTGTTTATAATTGCAAAATATCCCATGTACTGGAGACACCGCCAGCCTTCTGAGCAGCACAGGAAAAACTGGAATTTTGCTCTTCTAAGGACAAGCTCAGCAGGTCCTAACATGGTGAGAGGAAGCAAGAGAAAAAAAGAACAGACTTGTGCTGAGGGTAAGAGAGGATGGGCCTGAGGGACTAATGAAAATGTTTGCATTAATATTTCCTTTTTACCCTGAAAAATTCTTTAGTGGAGCCAGCTTCCAGGGTCCCATAGGCGATTTCTGTCTGCTTGGCCAAGTCCTCTGCACTCTCGATGGGAGAAACCATCCTTTCCACAGTGAGGAAGGCAGCCAGGTTAGCTGTGTAGGAGGATATGATGATCAAGGTGAAGAACCACCAGACGCCACCGACTATGCGGCCGGAGAGAGACCTGGACACAGAGAGGAGAGTCAGACAGGAGGGGTGTGAAGGTCCAAAAGGCACAGCTCTGTCCTGAAGGCCCATCATTTACCCAGGCATTTACCCAAAGCCACGTTCTCCAGCCACTTCCAGAGAAGCCAAAGGTCTGTCTCGGTTCTCAATCTACTTTTCAAGGTGTCAATGTAATTAGAGGTAGGATAAAAAATTTATGGTGAAAAAAAATCAGCGATAAACTGATTGAATTTGCTTTGATTTTCAATTCCTTTCAGAGTATATGATAACATTAGTAATAAGATATGGAGACAACTACGAGGAAGGTTTAGCTGGGTAGGGCAATGCCCATCCAAACAGCAGCTCTGGTGAGGTCTGTGTTGTAGCATGTATAGACCAGATATACAGAACAACTGGGATCCTCTGAAGTTTAAAAACCAAAACTCTGTGTTTTATTACGAGACATATTGAAGCTCAGAGAGGAGCTACGGCCTTAATGAATAGTTTGCCTACTGACATTCTCTGTTTTGTATTCAGCAGATGGTTAGACAAGATGTTCATAATAATGCCTTAAAATTTAGGTATTTTGCACTTGCTGCAATCAAATAGCCAATTATCTGTAACCATTGGATAGCTATAGAGGGAAGTAAGTCAAGCAGGCATTAATTTATATTAAAATCTTTTCATATAATTTTTAAGAGTGAAAGATAATTTCAGAGTGATGTCGGTATTCATGTATTCTGTCTAAATTATTTATATGCTCCTTCTCTAGATGCAGAGCACTGTCCCAGACAGAAGGCAACTTACAATGCTATTTTACAAAGCCAGACAGTCTGACTCGGGAGGACCTGCCTGGGAGAAACACCATTTATTTCTCATGGGGGACCATGTCTCAGCCCTGCCTTTCTGCTGACCTGAGTCACTCCACAGAAACACGTTTATTGGATCGTAACAGAGAGATCCCAGTCCAGTTAAGGGCACTGGACCAGCTCACAACAGTGCGTGCCATGCCTTGTCTAGGTCTGTGTGAAGCCTTGGGTCCAGCTGCTATGGTTTATTGTGGTTTAACACGACTTGACAAACAAACCTGCATACTCCATCACTCCATCAAGAGAAAAATCACACCCTGCTAATCACCGAAATTAGAGCTGGAAAGAGACTAAATCCACATAGCTGACCAGCTGCATGCATGATCTAGGTTACACCCTTCCAGTTTGTCCAGTCTGTTTATAAACGCTGCTGATATGAGGGGAGCTGCTTCCACTGACGTCACATTTAGATCAACCCACCCTGAAATCTCTTCAGTCAAAACTGTTTGAGATCACTTCCCAGCAGAAAGCAGGCACTGCCTTTGCATATGGGGCAGAGTGAAAAGCACATGTTTTAACATGTGGAAATCAGACCCATCCCACCACACGTGCTGTCAGCCCCACGCTCCGGGAGAATGGTCACAGCAGCTTTCGCCTGTGGCAGAGAGAAACTCCAGGAAACATGACTGCAAGGATTACAGTGACAGAAAGGACAAGTGGTATATTTTACAGATGTGTCTGAAAGGACTTTTACGGTTACAGACGGGTTGGGCTTTCCTCTGCACAGGGGCCTCATTTTAGAGCAGAGACTCTGCCCTCCCCTTTGGTTTCTTCTTTCATGGGCTTCGCTAAAGCAGCAAAGTCCATCGCACCATAAACTCAAGCTCAGTGAATGATTTTGAAGGATCCACCTTTCAAGGTCTTTCAAGAAAGTCTGCAGGACCCACCTCCAAGGTGATACTACAGAGTTCAAAAATTCTTTTCTAAATCATCCGGATGTTAGAAACTATGAAAGGTATGACAAAGAAGACCACTGGCATGGTTTCCAACCATAAGCTATATGCTGGTTACCCCATCCTGCATCGTGTCACACAAACCTCCTCCTTCCTTGGCAATTGCAGCAACATGGCTGAGCAGACCCTCATCCCAGATTACTTTCTTTTTATGCCTCCCAATCACTTCCAGCCAGAGAGGGGGATCAGAGGTTTGTCGTAGGAGTGCTGGATGCTGTGGGAAAGGCAGGCAGATGGACACTGTTCTTCTACCCTATCTTTAACTCTCTAAGAGAGACATATCAAACAACCTCTGGAGATGAGTAGGGACCTCCAGGGAGGATTCAACCCATCCATCTCAGGTTGGGACGAGCTCCCTCTGCAGACCTCCCTCTCTATTGAATTTTGAAGGAACTGGGACTAGGTTGGACTAAACAGCTAAGTTTTAGGCAGTGAAAGTTAGGTGAGATAAATGTCACCATTGTGCTTTCCACCTGTGGAGAACATTCAGCCGGCAGGACTGTCAGTGCAAGCGACTTTACCTTTTCTTTCATATTTGGGGAGGAATTGGGGAGGGCAGCAGCTATAGATTCAGCTCACATGTCTTCAGATTGATGGGAAGAGGAAAAAAATACCTGTCTTTAATTAGTCTGGATGATGTGTGCTTAGGGAAGGAAGCGCTCAGAAAAGGCACAGCGGCATTAAACAAAAGTAACCGGATAATGTCAAATACAACAATCTCTGCTGATGAAGGCCACTTTGAGCTGGCAAAATCCATTTGCATGGCAAATAATCACATTCATCTCCAGCTGCAAATTATACAGCCTTTCCTTCCTGACGAAGCTGGGATATTTCTGCGACTTGTTTCAATCCCTTCAGCAGCAGTCAGCCGGATTCCTGCCTCTAAAACCTTGACATCCCGGAGATATTCATTACTGGCTTATCCCATGGGGGCTGCCTGCTGTCAGCTGCGGATGGCTTATGCTTCCCAGCTCCCCACCTGGCACTGACGGCATGAAAAAGTAACTGTGGGGTATTGAGACTGGGAGGTACCAAGGAGGGCTGGGGAAAGAGGGAGAAGGGGCGGTAGCTTCTTTCCCAGGGGAGGTGCATGTCTGTGTCACGCACCAGTCTCATCGGGGCATCTCTGCTGCTGGGGCTGGTCATTTCTCCTCATGACACAAGATGCTGTGAGAATGTCAGTGCTCACTCTCAGAGACAGTGGAGGAAAGGAGAGGAGATAAACAGCTTGCTATGGCTGCCAGCATGGTGAGGGCTTCACATGTATGGTGTTTTGTTGCAGACACTGCTAATGGGCAATGTTTGCCCTCGTTGCTGGATTGACTTGGAGCTAGAAGCTGTGAATCTAAAGTGCTGCAAACGCAGCAGAGAAAACACCCAGCAGAGGGGTTCTACAGGACATCACCCTTTTGCTCTGTGGTTGTGCAGGAACTGACACAAAGGAGCGCTGGCCAATGATGGAGGCTCTCGGAGGCTAGTGCAGTACAAAAAAAAAATACAGTAGTCATGACGAAACATCACACAACCAGAAGCGATCCCATGTGATATCCCCCATGGCTCAATAGCAATGAACACAACTTAAACAGGACAAGTTGGATTTCTCTGGATAACCGTATTACTTGTTTAGATTTTGAGCCGATGCCTGTTACTGCTTACCAGAAGCAAGTGGTTGGAAAGACAATATCCATTACAACCTTGTTCTGGTACTTCTGTACACCAAGCGGGAGAGCAGCAGTGCCACCATCATGGGACACATTTGCAAAAGAGCCTTTGTAATTTAGGAGATAATGTCCCATTTCTAGAAGTAACTGCAATACTTGGGAGCTAAAAGCCTGGTCGAAAGCCAGTGGGACTTAGAGTTATGTATATGCTCTAGTAAGA
This sequence comes from Rhinoptilus africanus, assembly GCA_013400135.1. Lineage (NCBI taxonomy): Eukaryota > Metazoa > Chordata > Aves > Charadriiformes > Glareolidae > Rhinoptilus > Rhinoptilus africanus. The sequence goes on along the minus strand of VXBO01009787.1, from coordinate 327,527 downwards.
GTGGTCACGGAGGAGTAGGTATACCTTGTACTTTTAAGTCACTCTGAGGTTTTGAAAATCTCACTCCGCAGTAGATAACAGAAAATGACCTTCCACTTGACTAACAAATGTTCTGCAGCTCGAGCCTTACCAAAGTTCATTTCTCTTCCCTAATGAGCAGCATGGGGTTTAAATCCTCTTGTACCGAGAATTTACACATCCCCATTCCCGTTCAAGCATAACATGAAGGCAGTCAGCGCTCTGCTGTGTGGAAATGAGTTAGTGACTCAGTCCTCTGCAGAGCTAAAGTGAGATGGAGCACACTGGTTAGTAGTTTAAAGATATGCCAAGGTTTGGATATTTGGATTTCTCTATTTGACCTCTGGATTTATTCACATTCATTATCATAATAATACTTGCAAATAGCAGGATCGAAAAAAAAATCATAATAAAACAAACCAGGGTAACAGTGAAAGAGACTTTATGAATGGCTAATTCTGGGATACAGAAAAGGATGAAATAGCTAGATTGTACATTTTCCAACCTATATTATTCCTTGTGTGTGCAGCCACACTCTTCTTTCCTACACAATCCAAATTAAGATCTCTTGTTTTTTTCATCTAGTCCTACCTGTGCTGGCTAAAATCACCCCCTCCATCCTCTCCCTGACTTGGGGTCCTGCCTGCCCCCCATAGAACAGTAGCAGGAATGGGGCACTCCTTTCCAACATCTCCTTTGCAGGAGTTCACAGGAGTAAGTAGTAAATAGTCTGCCCTCATTATCCATGGTGCACAATCTACTTAAAATTAAATCTGTCTGGGAACAGGAATTTCAGTCCCGTGAAAAATTCTGAAATCGTAAATGAAACCTTAATATTCTCAATTGGAATAAAAAGATAACGGTTACAAATGTACTCTAAAAATAGCATTCCAAAAATGGTTGGTTTGGGTCTGTCCAAGCTTTGCATTTTTCTATTACTTAGTGTTTCATTTCTGAAAGGCTAAAAGGTATAATTTTAACATAGTAAACAATTTTGTTTCTGCTTTCTCATTACAAATAATTTTCTTTCATCTTTTATAATACATTAAACCCTTACCTACCACATGTATAATTTAAAAGATAATTCTGGAATGTGCTATTTTATATCTGTCTAATGGAAAAACTGCAGATGACCAAGCTGAAATTAATGATTTTGATTTTCTCACTTAGATGGCTTTTTTTACCTTTCATTGCAAAAGCAATTGCATTTTGCCAACAGAAAACAGAAAAGAATTCTAAGTTCCCTTTGTTCCCACAAAGTGATTTTTTTTTAATGTTCTATCCTTAGCATTGATGGATTCTTCACATAAAAAAAGAAAATCATGCAGCTATAATCTCGTATTTCTCAAAACTAAATGCAATCCTCGATCAAACAATTAGCTCTTTGATCTTATCCCCTACAGAAGGTAGGAAAAGCTGAGAGGAGTTTGCCTCTGCTTTGCCATCTTATTAGAAGAGCATCATACAGTTTTGCAAAAAAACCCCACTAACAAGATCATCAGAAAATATACAAAGTAAACCTTTTTGGAAAACTGTTCAAGTAGCATCTCAGTTCTTTCCTACTTCTCCCTTCCCCCTCCGCAAATTCATTTCTTATGGAGAATTACACCTAAACTGACAGTGTTTTAATTAGAAGCTCAAATCTGGGATTCTAAAGCCATCGTTGCTTTGGGAGGATTTCCCAGATTCCCTGTTAAATTCAATTCTAATAAAGGCTCACTTAGTCAACTGACATATTTGTCACTGAATGAGTTTATGCAAAACTGTTGAAAGAAAAGCTCCTGTATTCTTATTCTACTGATTGTGGGTCAAATCCACTTTTGGTCTTCCACCCACACAGACCCTCTGATCTCCGACACGACTCTGCTAATTTGATACTGCCTTCAGATAATTTCATGGGTCTATCTGAAGGTTGACTTGGTAGTGGATTAGTTGCAAACATTTTGCTCCAGTTTTGCTCTTATTTCAAACAAATTTTCAACGTTAAACTCTGTCAATGTAAATGAGTTTTGCTTTTTCTGCGTGCCACAGACCATCTGGCACGATTGGTCTCACTGCTTTATCTCCAACCTTGACATGAACCTCGGATTTGCTTGATAAGTCTGTGAATAGTCATAGATAGAGGAACAAACTTAGAGTGGGGCTGTGGAGCTGGGAACGGCTCTGGGTGAATCCATTGCGTACATGCTGCAAAGCTCTCATCCTCTTACGCTCTGCTATGCCATGGACAGTTTTGAATGAGGTTCTAACTGTTTTTCAGGAAATTTGAGTGATTATCACCCATGTTTCTCTGTCTATGAGGTATTATTACCTTTCTTGCCATTGTTAGATTGGTTTTACCTATTATTGACTCCTATTTCCTGGCACAAGAATCTGGAACCCTGTCTGCAGTGCCGGACTTTAACACAGAGTGTCAAGAGAGCCCTTACAAACACAGAAGTAAGAATGTTTTCTATTGACATTCTCATTTACCTCTCCCAGTGGTACAAATTTCTTCTTCAGCTCCCCTCACAACCTTTCTACAGAGGTAACAGCTGCGTGTTTTGATTCCCTGTGGGCAACATTAACCAGTGAGACAGGGTAAGAAAGCTGTGGGTGCACAGGCACTGGGAGTCCCATGTTGTCTCTCTCCTGCTTTGGCTTTTCTAATTTTTGTTCCAAAAAAAAAGAAGGAAAATAATTGAGAGCTGTTTAACTTTTGTATATGGGCTGGAGCTCTGCTCTTTCTCATGTTTTCAGGAAAACTATGCCAGCTCTCTGACCCCCACAGCCAACACGCTGGAAGGAGGCAATATGGATTGCAGGATCCTAGCAGAAGTCCTTTTATGAAGGGACCTTGGGGTCACTTGCTGTGTAAATATTGCAACAACTGAAGATATTGTCTGCAAATATGCAGAATCTCCTAGATTCAATGGGAGGATATGTATTTGTGAGGCTTTAATTACAAGTCACAGTTTATTTACTGTTTCTGCCTAAGCCAACGGCCTTGGACAGCAGTATATGGTCCCTCTCCCACCATTTCATCTCTTCTTTTCTAGAATATGTTGGCACTTTTTTCTTCAATTTTCCTTTAATGGGCAAAATCTCTTTCTAAAATCAGTTCTCCTGCTTAGTCAGAAATGCATCATGCCACTTGTGGTTCACCAGTCATTGGAGCTTGGATTGCTGCAGTGCTAAGTATAAGCATGACTACATGGAGCTACTATGTGCTGTTTTCAAGACATTCACTTAGCGTTTTGACAGGCAAGAAGTACCTAATGGCCTAAGCAGAGGTCTAACATCCAGAAGCTCTTTTTTGTGTTCCCTGGGAAGCCCTGCCACTTTGTGGGATCCAGGGTAGCTTACTTCATCTCCCTAACTCCGTTCCCAGCTGTGGGAGAAGAGGATGAATCACGTTTATGAACTTCACCTGGGTGGGTGGCCTGAAGCACTGGTCACCAGGTAGAATTTAACTCTGAGCTGCTTTTTTGCCTACTCCCCCTTCCTGAGACATTCAATCCCAGCAGGCAGAGGCAGCATCAAATGGGCCCAGCTACGCAAGGGGTAATTTATGGACTCAATAAGATTCTGCAGGTTGTGCCCTCCTGTGGTCCCCAATGGCCATAAAATGCAGCCTGCGGATACGCAACCAACACAACTCACCTGCTCATCTAACAAGGTATGAAGCACTAGACGCCAAACAAGCATGCACTGACATGGGCAACCAGCCCCACTAAACTTCAGCAGGACCCATGTACCACCCAAAACCATTCCTGTAGAGCAGAACTGCAGAACTGAGGTATGTCCTTCACTTAAGGGAGCCACCGTCCCTGAGCAGTCAGAACTGGCTGCTGAGGTGAGATGCTTATCCCTAAAAGTGCAGGATAATGAGCCCAGATCTTCCAGAGGGCTGCTGAGAAAAACACCGTAATGAAAGGGCTAGGATAGAGGGATGAGGTGGAATCCTAAGAAAAAGTAAGTGTGGTTGAAACTCAGAACAGCTAGATCCAAAGAAATACACTGCCATCCTCTTCAGTAGAGGCACAGTGTTCCTCTTCATGTTGCAAACCAGCGTAGTTTAGACTAGGATCATTTCCAGTTGGAAGTGACCAACGATGATCACCTAGTCCAACTGCCTGGTCAATTCAGGGCTGACCAAGTTAAAGCATGTGAAGGATAAGTGTTTAGATAGAGTTCTGCTGAGAAACAAGTGGTCACTTCAGGCTGCTCGGCAGCTCTGCTGAAAGGCAGAGTCATCCTTCTTCTGCAGTTTTGCCAGCTTTTGCTACAAGGAAATAAAATATCTCTCCTCATGCCTTTGAGCAAAAATTTTGCTGTAAAAAAGGCTCTTCACTATTTTTCTCACTTTGGTGACATTTGTTCGCTCTGCTGAGAAAAACTCCGAAGGTGACAAGCATAAAATCTTGTCAGAAGCCCTCGCCAGAGCACCCCAGGACATTCATTACTCAGGAACTTCCTCAACCTCAGGTGGCCCCAAAGATAACAGCGCTCGTTCCTTCTTTTTAAACAATGGCCTATTGTGTTAATGTCCTTTGCTGTGTTGCTAGATTTCATATGGTCTCCCTCAGTCTCTACTTCAAAGTCTGCTTGATGAAAAAGATGGTTTTTCCCCCAAAGATTTAATATATTATGGATTATATGCTACCAGTTCTTCATTTATCCAAGATCCTCTTTAGCCATCTACATGTGCTCACAATTTAAAGTTCCATTTCTGAGATTTCTATGCAATGTTATAATAAGCTAGTTCAGACCTATTCCAGGGTGCCTTGCCTTCTTTTTGCTCTGTTGTTTTGGGGTTTTTTTGCTCGATTTCCCAACCTGACAAGACAAAGGCCTTTTCTGGGACTTCTCTTAATTCCTAATTCAAAATGTGATCCTTCACCAAGACTCTACAAGTTACATTTTGTCTGCTTTCACTTTTGAGCCTTTGTTTTTCCTACAAGGGCACACTGTACCCCTTGTAGAAGTGTTGAAGAATGAGTCCTGTCTCTCTTCCCACCCAGTGTCTTTTAGAAGAGCTTTAAGGGCATAGGAGTGCCTGCCTTCTAATACTCAAACTCCTAAACTCTGAAGGGAAAACATGCTCAGTGTTCCTGCTGTCCCTATTTCACCTGCTAAGATCCATTTGGTGATTTCTTTTATTTTTGAAGGCTTCAGAAGCACTGCTGAGATGAAAAGCTGCCCCATCCCTCTGTTTGCCTCTGTGCAGCCTGAGATCTTGCTTCTTACTGAGAGCTTCAAGAAATAAGAGAGAAAGTTCCCGCTACGGGAGAGCATCTCGTGTGCTTGACTCCTGCAGCTGGGCCCTCGTGGACCCTCTTCGCATCTCACACCTCTCTACAGTATACAGGTACTTATTTTTACTGCTTTTCCTTTTACCATATGAGGACTTCTCTTTTCCCCTCTTTCTTTCTGTTCCTCTATTTACACATCTGCCTCCTATTACTTCTCATCAGACTGTGTTGGGAGAATTCATTAGTGTATATAACATACTTTGAAGTTGTCCAAATAACGGTGATGTAACACTTTTGCACTTCTATAGGCTCTTTTATCTGAAGATCAAAGTAGTAAGTTATGATTACCATGATTGGATTATTGCTGCTTAGCCTTTGGATCTAAGGGTAAGCAGCAGCTCTTCTGGGTAGGCATTAATCAGAATTACTGGATGATTTTATTAAATAGATTGACTGCCATAAAGGTTGCTGCTTAAAGAAAGGTGTGTGTACATGAGCTGTATGTCCTTTCCTACCATCTGATGGTATCAATCACCCTTTGATCCAAGTGAAAGTGGAAGGAAGACCAAGACACTATCATGGAGGACTTCAGAGGTGACTCCGTGCTCTGCCCCCTCCAACTCCAGACCTCGTCCAAGCACAGCAAGGTGTTGCCCCTATTTCTTAGCATGACCCACATTTTGCTTTTCCCAATTACTCCGTTTCATCAAGCCTTTCACAACGAACAACCTTGCACCTCTGCCGTATTTCAAGAAATTTGTCTTTGCCTGCTCACCGTTTTGGGGTGTTACAATGGACATTGCTTGCTGTATGTGATGCCTTTCTGAACTTCTTGGGAAAAGGGGGTATAGTGCTTCCCCAGTTACCACTGCAAGTAGTTGGGATGAAATCCGGGACAAAAGCTGAATAGGTACAATAAATCCCCATTTCCAGTGGAATAAGAGAAGTACTCTGAGCCTCTCAATGGAAGACCATGAGGTTTTGGGCAGCTCTGGGGATTAAACCAGCAAAGAGCAGCTGTGGACGCTCTGTGTGTTGTGAGCCAGAACAATCTGAATTGAGGAGTTCAATGCTCACTCGACTGTGCATCCAGAGAGTGTGCACATGATATCTTAATGCTGATAGAAGTGATGCACAGCATATGGAAGAGTTATTTAAGCAGGGCTTCCCTGTGAAAACATGCTCAGGGCTTCCCATCTTAGCTACAATATTTTTCTGGAGTGCCAACATTAAAGCAGCGTGTGACAGGCGGCCTTGTAGAGGACACCACTTCTGGGAGATGGAGGTCATTCAGCTCCTCACAACCCTTATTCTTCGACAAAAACACTTGGCAACTCACCTAGCTATTAGGAAGAGACAACCATGCGCAGTCCTGACTGCAGCTCGGAGGATGTCAGACCCCAGCTGAGCCGACTGCTTGTGGATAACAGGTTATCAAGAGGAAAGAAAATGAAAAGAGAAAGTGTGTTTCTCTTACTGATTGAAAATTGACAAGTCAGAGTACAGCGGAACAGGGAGTCCCTGGAGCCTGAGAGGGTCTCCCGCCCGAGTCACAGAGAAGGCTATAAATCTCAGAGGCACCTCTACAAATCTTAGCATCATTCACGATCCTGAGCCAGTGCACAGCACTAGTAACACAAGCAGCACACTCCACTTCCACGTCGGAAATGCCCTAATAAAACTTCGCAATAGATTAAAAAAACGGGCAATGCACTTTCTCCCCTGCTATTTTTAACTTCCTTTCCAGCCAAAAATATGAGAAACACTTACTTAGTTCTGAAGAAAGAGATCATAAATATATTTTTTCCTAATAAATCTGCCTTTGGATCAAGCGTTTGACTTCTTATTTGAAACACAGCTGGTAGAATGATTAGTAAACCTTTCACTCAATGGGGGAATTTCAGCAAATTTCTTGCTGTCCCGCAGCAGCCTTGATGGTAACGGCCTGAAGTCAGAGCTGTGGAAGAGTGACTAAATATGCCTGAGAGGGAAACTATCCTGAGGAAGTGGCGTACAGATCAGTGGAGGAAACATTCATTACCTCTGCAGCATTTAGAGATTTTCAGATGGCAGTGTGTGGAAATTCAAAAGACTTATTTTTCCTTTACAGATGAAATTGCATTTTCCCAACAATAATCTCTCAGTTGCTTATTCCCTTCTTCTGAGACCTCTGTATCCTTCAGCGTTCTTCCAAATGAAAAAGAGGATAGCCAGAATGACTATTTTAAAAGAATTTCCATTTTCCCCTGGCTGCCAAATTTTAGTTGCCATGGAAGTGTGCAAGCTCCGAAGGGGACTGTTTAGTTAGATATTGTGCAATTTGTCAAGCTGCTCCTCTGGTGAGTCACATTCCCTGGTTACGTGTGTTTCAGAAATAAGTGTGGTCATCAGTTCCTGGAGATTTGCAAGTACCGCTGTTACCTTGTGACCTGAATTTCCTCTCCCTGGATGTAATTAACTCTGCCAGGTAGAGATAATTGCAAAATCATTTGGTACACTTTTAAAACAAAAGAAGACCTTTCCAGAAGTTGAAATCCTAATTTTTAACTTTTATTCCTCAGGTCAACCAGTTCAAGCAAAGTGCCAAAAATAAATGGTCCTGAGCTTTGTCCGCATGGACAAGCCTCCCAGCCTTCTGGATGCACCCCATGTTGGAGCAGGACTTGCAGGGATGCTGAGCCAACCTTGCTGGTTTGGCTGCCTTGTCCCCCAGGACATGCTCCCCAAGGAAACAACAAACTGTTTCTTCTTCATTGCAAGAATATACCCTTTGGCGCAAGTCCATGCCATGAATCCAAGTGGTGGTGAGGAGTCTGGTCGGTAGGGGCAAGTACACCGTCTCCCATGTCCCCAGAGAGGCTTTAGCAAGCCCTGCCAGTGAGATCCACTCCATCACCCCCAGACCTTCCTGTGCAAACACTGCGAGTTAAAAATTAAAAGCACTATTTTTTCCTTGTTGCTTATGAGATTCCTGCCTTGTGAGAGCTCACACAGCTCTCCAGTGATCCTCCAGGACAAGTTACGCCCCACTTAATGTTATAATGGGTACCACAAGGACGGCACCAGAACTCTGCATCAGGCCAAAAAGACAGGCAGATGCTTGGAGTGACAGAGAAGACGCCTACTGAAATCAAAAAGAGTTGCCAAATAAACACCGAGGCTCAGCCTTCAGTTCAGGAAGGAATTAAAATAATTTTAATTAAAATGCAGCTGGCTCTAATTTCCCTAATTCTAAATTTTTTAGCTAAATAAGTAAGTACTCTAAAAATGTAAGTTAACAAAGGACAGAACAGAAATAATTCCCTTGAAACGACCCAAATCAAACCTCTCACGAAAAAAAAGAAAATTCTTGTCCTAAACAATTTCTGATTTATGTCTTGTCTAAAACCGGATAAAATTTTGCAGTACTAGGAACATCTTGATGAAATTTAAAAGTGCTGCTATTTTTCAAAATCTCTAGAGGGGAAAAAAACCCCTCAACAACTTGTGGAGGAATTTTGCTGTTATTTCCACCAGCTCTATGGCTGAAGTCTCCTGTGATTTTTTTGCAGTTGATCTAAAAAAGAAATGTAAATAAACAGGAGAAACAGCAGAAGAAAATGTTCAGCATTAATTACAGGTACATAATAAATACCGTACTTGCTCTTCCACAGACAAACCGCCGTGACTGAGTGCAGCAGCAGAGGACTGCAGTGCAACACAAGCCCAGCTACGCACTATATAGCTCAGGCAGAGCGCGCTGTTTCCATGTCACGAAAAACAAATAAGGATGTCCACAAGACACCTATAAATACTAGATCTTATCTATTGACTGGATAGCAGCCGGCATTTATATCTCTCCTTCCCACCTCAGAGTGCATTCCTTTATCATCTCTGCCAGCAAACCTCCCCAAGCAGCATGTTCCCCCCCCCAGCCAAGGGGTCACTGCTCCCTAGGACTGCACTGGCTCCAGGGCTGGACTCTGCAGGAAAGTTAAGACCCATTTAACCCTTTCTCCCAAGCCAGATGAAGGGTGAATCGCATCTCGAGCCACGTCTTCTTGCAGGCAGCAAACTCCCACAGTCCTTAGGGCACTGGTATGGTCCAACCACCTCCCAGCAGTGCTCCCGTATGGCACGGAACGCCTCCTGCTCCCGCAGCCCTGGCTGATGCTCTCCAAACATCCCCTCTCCTGTCTGCCTCCCTCCCAGCCCCAAGCTGTGTTGAATGCTTCATCCACCATTTCACTTCCAGCACAGGCTGACTGGGGCATCTCCAGCTCAGCTCTCAATCACACAGAACATAACAAGCAATTTCAAGCTGTGTTGTCCAGGCATCGTGACATAATATTCTATCATGTCACGATATGACTATACATTTCCCTTCTACTTATGATACGTTTTGCTTGAGTCCAAAATACGCTTGATTTGCTTCCACAGCAGAGTATAAAGAGAAGATGGATTGATTTTTGAAGATATCTGTTTCATTTTCTTCTGGTAGGGCACACAGAATGGCTACATTTACTGGGTGATATTTATCCTCCTGTCAAACTCCAGTGGGGACAAAACTCCTATAGCCACTCAGCTGAGAGAAACCGTGTATATTCTACCTCATGGCATGTTCTACCTCACGGTATCTTCACAGGAAGAATAAATGCCTTTCTGGAAGATATATTTTATCCCAATGTATTTAATTTTAATCAAGCATAAGTTTTCTGAGTCACAGGAAGAATAACTGGATTAAATTTAATAGTCTGCAATATACAGGAAGTCTCTTTTGGGCTCAAACCATATGAAACAACATATTTGGAGATAACAAAAAACAGAAGATCAAGCTAAGAGGCTGTTAACAAAAATACATATTTTGCTCCCTGCTTTTTCATCCTTTTCACAACAGTCAAATAATTCATTTTGCAGAAAGTGATGGGGCAGATGAAAAATGCAGATACTTCATTTTGCTGCGGAGGAGATCAGGAAGCCCAGACGTCCCCTCGGTCTCATTCTGAAAAGCCTCGGGTCCCCTGAGCGAGGAATGACAGCAACGTGCTGGATGTTAGCAAGGTTCCACTCCCCACAGCTGCTACACACTGGGGTTATTTTAAGCTCTGAAGACAATTTATGAAATTACATTTCTGAAAAATGGTACAAAGTGAGTCATATTTACTTCACATTTCTCTTGCTGCAGGCTCTCGCTATTGGCTGCGGGATATTTATTGCCTCTGATGCCTGCTCTGAGAATCTCCTTTCTGGGTCCGTATTTCACATTTAATGAGTGCTTTTGCAATTTCATCACTATTTTCTGAAGTTTAGGTGGCACTTTGCAAAGCCTAATGGTTTATGGCCCATTTTAGACTTCACTGATTTCTGTCCATTACTATGTACATGAAACTACTCACACTCCAAAACGTTGCCTCTCCCCCACTCTGCTGTGTATCAGCCAGTACTTTGAAAGCACAGACTTTAAGGGCAACACCCTCACTTCAACCAGGACAAATTACCACGTGGAAGTGGTACCACCACACACAACCACGTGGCAGTGACTGAACCCCATCCAGTGGGGCCACTGGTCAGTGATGGCACAGAAGGAGGATCACACACTCCAGTGAGCAATCTCCAAGTGCTCACGGCCTCCTTTGGGTGAAGATACGTGCCCACAATTAAGTCATTCCACCTATGGCTTAGGAGGGATGGATTCCTTACTCATGCTCGTGTTGCTGCACCCAAAGGCACAACACAGAATACAACTGGGATTCTCCACGAGTGGTTACTGCCTGGCCTTTGTCACACTCATCCAGTCTATGCCTAGACATGACAGCTTCAGAGCTTCAAGGACACCAATTGACCTCATGCCCAGCAGCCTCACTCCTCGGGAGAAGAGGCTACGAGCACATAACCCACAGCTACGCTCTGCCTTGGCCATCTGCAGGTCACCAAATTCACAGTGTATCTTTAAAGCGCTTGGTCAGTTGTGACCAGCATACTTAAAACCCTGATTAAAGTTCTGGCTAGAAAGACTGTCCTTAAAAAGGACGCCACTTTCCTTCAAAAGCAAATTTTTGTCTCTGTGGGGGTCCAAAGTTCCCTGGGGACTGGTCTGAGACTGAGAAACGCACATTTAAAAGAGCAGGGAGCTGCTGCAAACCTCACCACCCGCTGTGCTGAGTGATGTGTCTGTGGTTTTGATCTTACATTTTTTTAATGATAAATGCATAGTGGCATATGCCCTTAAAACAAACACGCTCTGGGGAAAAAAAGAAAAAAAAAACCACCTCCAGACAAATTTCCCCTACTCCTTCCCAAAACAAAACTGAAATAAACAAACCAGAACCTTTACAAAAACAAAATACACCCCTGCACTTGCTCCTTTCTGCTGGGGAGAGAATGACAGAACAGATGTATCACAGAAGCTATTTATGTTGGTTAATACATTACCGGGGAGATGCTGAGAGATTGTAGTGATAAGTTTAGAAGCAACCATATAGGAAATATATTGGAATAGAGCAGATCCCCACCTGCCCACAATGTCGTTTTACCAAGCATTCATTTCTAAGTGAGGTGCCACAGAAATCCTGCACTAGGTTCGTGTGAAAAATACATGTGAAATACGGAGCGCTCTCAGAGCCTTTCTGTACAACAACATCCTACGGAAATTCTCACTCTTCTGCTTCCTCCCTGCTTTCACATTTCACAGAAATGTCCCCCTCCACTTGCAACCATCACCAGGAGCTGTATTCAGAGTACTGGGAGCCATAATAATTCCCACATTTCTTTTTTTTTTGAATTTTCTCTTCTCGCTAATATTTGTAGTCAGAAAGTGCTCTTGTGCTCCATGGGAAAATATTGGTTTCAATTAAATTGTAATCTTCATTATCAGGATCATCAAATTAACAACATTAAAATAACAATGACAGAATCATTCTCATTTGCCATTTCAAAGGGAAATAAAGCAACACTTTGAAATGGTGATTCAAAGCATGTTGTTTAGCTAGAGCAAATCTTGTTATTTGAATCAAAACCACTCATCTTTCCCTGACACTTTTTATTAAAGATGTTTCCAAACTTGTTATTCTGCAAAGTCTCAGCTTTTCACCTCTCCACACTCCTCCCTGAAACACAAACTGGCTAATGAAATGTCCCCAAAGGAAGACATTCTGTTTCCTAAATAAGGATAATGATGACAAGAGAAACGACGAGAATGAAAATGGCAATAACCTTATCCTAACACGCAGGGCTGTGTTACAAGGCAGCGATAAAGTCAAAATTCCTTCTGCTGGGAAGATTTTCTGAATGCTCCAGCTAGACTCCTACTAATCAATGATGAGATGATAAAACATATTCATAAAAGCTGTCACTATCAAAGTGCCCTGCAGGCTTTTATTTCCCCACTATCCCAAGCTCATTAATATTTGGTAAATTGCCACCCAGTAGCCAAAAGCTGGTGCCTGGCCTCCCCCCGCCATCCTGCGGGAGCTGTGCTGGGCTGCGCAGTGTTAGCTCCACTTGCTGATGGAGTTGTGCCTCCTTCTTGTTCCCCAAGCTTTGATGCCATTCCAGCATGTAGGAGATCAACTTCTGCCTACTGTGTTCACCCACAAGATACATATCTCTGCTGAGATTTCCCTTGAAGAGAAGGGAGACAAACCCCAAAAAAGGAAGGATGGGGGGGAAAAAGGAAAAGGCCATCTGCTTTTATCAGAGCATCACTTCAGATGTCACCATGGCATGTAAATGCAGAATATGCATATACTGCCTGTATATTCATTCCCGTGACTGGCAGTACCTCTGGTTTGAGTCAAATCTGGCCAAAAATGTTCTTAGCCTAAACTGCGACGAGCAACTTTCCTGGTCCAATGGGCTTGCATGTCTAACCCAGGTGTGTGCAAGTGGTGCAGAGACATGCTGTGCCTCTTGGGGGTGCAGAGAGGGAAAACAATAAGTGTCCTGCAGCGTCTAATGGCTTTCGTGCTTGACCTGTCCACAAGCCCTCCAACCAACCAACCAACCAACCAACATCCAAAGCAGACCTATTAGGAATGATGGGAATATTTGATCCACATCCCAAGCCACAGCTCATTAAACCTTTTTCAGCCCTACAAGCCCTAAGTACCTCTGCCCTGGACACAAAATGTTGGAGGTGTCAAAAACCTCATCCCTGGCTCACCTCTGGTCCTGCCTCAGGTGAATATACACATACCACAAGAAAGATTGATCCCTCAGCTATTACAGACATTACTTACTGAAAATAAAATTTGTGAAAATAAATAACAAAATCTATTAGAGTCATGCTTGCAGCTATTTAGTTCTTATAATTCTTTTTATTATCTTTTTGAATGCCTTTGTATGAACAAGGCGTTGAGAAGATATGTGCATCATGGGCTCCTGCAATAGGTAAAATCTCTGTCATAAGACTTGTGGGAATACAGGTCTCAAAACTGAAGGAGGCATTCCCAGACATTATTTAAAAATAAGTCTCTCCTTGTGCCTCTATCACAGATTTACATCTTCTCCATTTCATGCAGTTTTTCAGCCACCTTGTATTGTGCTGGCTTTTCCAAGAAAAAATAACTAAAAGTAATCACAAGAGTCATTAATTTGTACGGAGAATAAATGTCTCCACCAAAAGTCCCTTTAGGAACCCTTTGGACTTTGGGTCCTACTGAACTTCCAGGCAGAAGAACGACTGAATGAAATAGGAACCTGAAGGAAAACTCAGTACTTCTCTCACTTTTCTAAAGGCCAATAATACTTTAAGCCACTCATTTTGCTACATAATCTTTGGCACAGACCATATAACCTTTCACTGGGCACCTACTGTATTATTTCTCCCTACTTTATTGGAATTTTGTAGCTTCCCTCTAATGCTAGAATGACTTTTTTTTTTTTTTCCTAATGCCAACAAAACAAATGACTGACTGCAAACGTGTGGCTTTAGAAAATCTTGCTTACATTTCTGTAAATTCCCTGAAAAGAACTCCCCAGCATAAATTCAGAATGGTATTTTTATGGTCTTAATTTTGAGGTCCCAAGTTCATCGGCGTGAGACCTGTGAACACTTGGATCCTTTCTGAATCTATAAATGATTCAGAAAACTACACTATGATTCAGGAAAGAAGGTCAAAGACAACCCTGTTCAGCTCCAAAGCATGCAGAACGATTAAGTCACATGAGCTGTAAGAAGGTTCATTGGGAAAGGCAACCCACCTTGGAGAAATATCACATCCTTGCTGCATAAAAGCTCCCAGGGAGAACCAGAGACTGTTGAATATCCCAAACTCGTTTGTCTGGTCATTGGCGGGCTGCTCTCGTCCTTCTTCAAATTCCTCAGTGTGCCACTCGTAAGGGCTGAAGCGACTCACCAGGAAGAGGACAACGCTCACTCCAATGTAGGCAAAAACAATGCACATCCATATCTCGTAAGCCAAAGGATCCAGAAAGGAAAAAACTCCTGGTTTGGACTTCTGAGGTTTTTTTATCATGATAGATATACCTAAGCTCATGAACGGTTTGGAAAAGTCTATAACTTCTTCTCGAACCAGAGTGATGGTTAATGGTGCCACGGCCACATCCGCCCTCTGAAAAGGAGAGACAGGAAAGAGATTTGCATTCTGGGGATAAAATATATCTGTTCACTCCAGCTTATGTTCCTTTGTCTCTGTTTACCCCTGCTATCTCAGAAAAAATCAGACAAAACCAATTGCAATAGAAATGTTAAAAAGCAGCATCCCATAATATTGGTGGATTATTTCCATTTTCTCACTACTGACTACCAGTTCTGGTTTGAAATCACAGCGTTTCCTTTTTGCAGCCACCTAGCTCTTCTTGTCTGATTTATCCACTGATGTCACAGTCAGATGCAGATGATTTTCACTAAAAGAGCTTTATCATCCAGACATCAAAAGAGGCAAGAAGAAGGCCAGTCGCCTGAAGAAGGATGCCAGGATGTTTACTTCCACCAGGAACTGGTTTTTGATTGCACAACTGTTGCAGGAGAAGAGGAAAAATGTTCCAGTGACACTGATGTGCACTCTCCACTTACTTTACAGTCTGTCTTGAAAATGGAAAGGGAAATGCATTGAAATGGCTGTCAGCATATAATGTGAAGCTACCAGCTGGAGACAGATCATCCCTCACTCTAACGCAGTGTCACAGAGACTTGGGCGCTGGTGCTCCCTACGCTAATTTCCCCATTCCCTACAAGGGAAAATTAGACCCCTGTGACTTAAAACAGCAGAGAATGCAAACTACCAGAGTGAACGAGGTTTAAAAGCATAGGGTACTGGTAAGATATCTTGAGATGATGGAAATGGGTGGCCAGACAGCACATGGTCTAGTCCTACTGTTCACCAGTTGCATGTGAAGTGTTTNCACCATCCCTGGAGGTGTTTAAGAAAAGGGTAGATGTGGTACTTGGGGACATGGTTTAGAAGGGTTTTTTGTCAGGGCAGGTTAATGGTTGGATTTGATGATCTTAAAGGTCCCTTACAACCTCACCAATTCTATGATTCTATGAAATCTTTTCCTTCATTCACCCTGCCATTATCATGCAAAGGTAAAATAGAGTAAAATTTGGAGATTCTACCCATGGGAAAGTTTGACCTTTCAATACTTGTTCTTCCAAAAATGGAAACAAAAAGAACTGTTGAAAGGAAACATTTTGACATTTCCATAGGCATAAAATGTGCTGTCCCCCCCAAATTAGAATGTTTTACTTGGGCTGATTATTTGCCTTATCAGAGCTGCAGTCTTCAAGACAGCTCAGGCTGAGAGAAGGCAGGGCTCCTTTTTACTCTAGGGCTTGAATGTGTTCTCAAAGTACCAAGAGCTAAAGACGATGGATGAGGTTGGAAACTCACCCCATAGACGAGTTCTCCCACCATGCCGTTCCACGTTTTGGTGTCAGGGTCCCGAGCTCCATACTTCCCATCTCTGACAATCTCCAGCCTGTAGTGGTAGCCAACGTGCTTCGCAATCTCAGCAGCGAGCTCCACACAGTAGCCTTCATACCTCTCATTGCCTTCAAACTGGTTGGCGTTCTTCTTGAGCATCACATAAGGGTCTTCCTGGCACAGAGAAGACCAATATTGAGCCACACTCCACGTTTCCAGAGATGCACATCAGGGGCTCAGAGTGCAGCCTAGTATGCAACTTTTGGTCCCCTTGCAAAGCCAAAGGGCACAGTCAACACACAATGGGCTTCTTTTAGAAGGTGCAAAGTGTGATTTTTATTGTGGCATTTTCTATTTATTCATGCAGAATCTGTGTGCAGCTTCTGCAGTGATGGACCTGAGAGAAATGGAGTAGCTGAGGGGCATTGGGTAACAAACCTTTCAGTGCAGTTCTGCAAGGAATATTTAGTGCATCTGGGCTTTGAATTTTTAAAGGCATGCCTATGTGGGCACAGGCAGAATAAAATCTGCTGGACTTGACAAGAGCCCTAAAGATCTTTAACTCAGTTTGGGTATTGTGTCTTCTCCATAGACTCACAGTAAGCATTCAACAAACAAGTTAGTAAAATTTCATGTGTTTCTGCAGGGTAAGTGAATACAATGACACAATACATGATACCATACATTATGGGGTACCTATTATTCCTTCGTGATTATAGTGGAGATTTGTTTTTAAAGCTATGATTCAGCCTCTCTGCACAATACAGCTTATCCTTCCCAGAATTACAGCCCCCATTCTGTGGGCTAAACACAAAGCACAGCTATAATGTTCCTAATTTACCTATGCTGATGTGTCTACTATCTTGTCATAATCTTTTGTATTTTCCACACTGAAGCATGAGAGCTCTTTAATACCTATTTAATTAGCCACAGGAATTTTCAGATACCTTTATAGACCCGGCAGGAAACCGTAAGTGCTGTTATTATTATTATTATTGTTATTGCTATTATAAAAATGATATAGTACAAAGGAGGGTACATGAGGGGGAAGAGGGAGTCTACACATAGGGAGATGGGGGAGAGGGAGAGCTGGGATAGAAGTCACAACACTTACTAGGATAGTTGTGACGATGTAAGTTCTGTTCTGGAGGCTTGTAGACTCGTTGCCAGTTTGAGTATCTATGGCTGCTGGAACCAACTTCTCATCTTCATTCCAGTAACCAATCTGCCAAATACAAAACCAGGACATCTCTTTGATATCTCTTTCTAATATTAACTAAGATACAGTAACAAGGTCATCCAGGCAGGCTCAGCTCTCTCTGTATGTTCATACCCAATCAGAGGTCTCCTCTCCTGATTACTGATGCCTTTTGCCAAGGGGATCAGGAACACCCCCATTCCACCCTGCCGCCAGCCTGAAAATAACGTGCATGATACACTACGGTAGCACAGTGCTTGTATGCCTGTAAAAACAACTGGCACACCGTATTGGGGAATTATGGCAACTCCCTGTCCCAACCCTACTCCAAGAGTTCACACTTCCCCCGTGTGACTTCTGAATATTTTTCTAATGGTGAGCATGCCTGCTGCATGCCCAGATGCACAGGGTGATAAAACGCTATCCCACAACTGAAAGCCTGAATGAACATAGGACTCACTCCTAGGACGTCTTGACAGAGCAGGACAAAAAATAAAGTGAGAAAAAACCCCACAACCCTGTCAGAAGTTTGGGGTTATGAATAAGCTGAACAGTCATAATGTGAAGAACTCTCATGTTAAGTTGTGCTTATTAATAATTAGGGATTTAGGCTGATCTATCTCTGCTTGCAGGTAAAGCAAAGTGCCACCAAATGTCACTAGGAAGATCATTGTTGAGGTTATCCACTTTGAGGGCTTGACTTTATAAGAGCTTTTCCATCACCTCATGTAAGTATGAAGTTGCTTGAGCTCTGCTCATGTGAAAGGAATTTCTTATCACAGTAAATGGGAAAGGGTATTAACGCAGGGCACGACCAGGAGCCTGCTGATGGCAGATTAGAGATCACAGCAGCTCAGGAGAAAAAAAATCTATGCAGGCTTCTCATCTTTCTTCATCGCACAGACAAAAAGAAAGGGGGGTGAGGAAAGAGTTTCCAAAGGTCTGCCCCAGGGCAACATAAATGGAGACACGTATGTTTGTTTTGCACTTCTAACTGGGTGGATCTAAGATACAATATACATTGTGGCAGTGATGTATGTGTCTTCCAAACAACTATAATTTCTGTCAGTAAATACACAACAAAATCAAGACATTTAGCCATTCTGTTTCTTCTCCTCTAAATGCTCTCCAGATGGCCAACTTCTCGATGTTCAGAGCCCCACACTGGACATAATACTGCATTTGTTCTCTTACGAATGCCACATAGAAGAGGAAGCCCACTTTGTAGGTCTTCAGGATGGCACTTCTTTAATTTCTTGATGAGAAATTTGCCTTTTTTCGCTTGACTGTCGTGGGCTCTGATCTCGCATTGACTGCTCTCAGGTGAGTATGAATCGGGAGTAGGGTCTGTAAATGTGGAAATTTCACTATATGCAGTTTTTCTTAGTTTCAAACAAGCATTCTATTTCTTGGGGGATTGGGAGGGTGTAGAGGGATTCCAGTGAATGCCCCATTCCAAAATATTTATTAGTGCTCCTCGATTGACGCTAGGCTGTTATAATTACTGAGCTATTCTTTGTTCTTCAAATAGGTAGCATCTAAAGTGAGATATAAGCACCTGGAGTCAGATTTTCAAAAGGATTAGTGTTTCAAGGGCTCGGCACTCCTGAAGAAGGCCAGATTTTTCAAAGTGTCTGGGATATAAAAAGGGACTCCAGAGTAGCACAAATGTCTGTGTAGCTATCAGGACACGGTTAGTGGTAAGGCTCTTGTCACTTACAGGAAAGCAGAATTAGGCCGACATAAAGGGTTCACCTACACTGGTTAGGGCAGACAGCTTCTGCCTGGCTCTGCCTTGGCTCATCCTTGGAAAAGAAAAGTGGGAGAACAAAAACCAGACAGTCACGTAGCTGAGCCTGAGCCAATGTGCCCTGCCAACAGCAAGGCTGAGTTGGCCAAGTTTTACTATCCTGTAAATCCCTGCCCCACAACTGAGATGCCCTTGTTGCTCTTGATAACCCCTTCCATATGTTTTATTTTTTTTAGTAATACACCATGAGTTCTCCCAAGTGCTTGGCTTTGCTCATGCAGAGAGCTGGGAATGAACTCGTGGTGACTCCACATGCAAGCTTTTATAAACAGAAACATCTGCTGAGACCTAACCACACCGTAACTCAAATGCCAGGCTGCTGCCTGACATAGGATCTCAGGTCGCTCTCTACTTTACCTTTCTGATCCCATCATGTTTCATCTCGATCACATGGAGGGTGTAGTTGGTCCTCCGTCCTTTCTCGTTAAACTGAACGTTGCCAGACAATCCTTCAAAACGGACCTAAAGACATAAATAACAATAAGGAGAGCAAATGGGTCAGCATCTCACATGGTGGTGATTTGGCAGCAGTAAGAGGAGAGGGGAAGAAGGATGGAGAGTGCAGTCATGTCTCTCAGATCTGTGCAGGGAGACAGGAGGTCTATCTGACACTGGGCTTTCACCCAGGTTCACTCTCTACAGTGTGCCTGGCCACATGCACAGCCATTCTCTTAACTTACCCTTTCTTTTAAAAACCCTTTCTCTTAAAACTTAGTTGTCTATTACTCAGCTCAGCAATGTATAAGGACAAGATCACATGTGTGAGCGCATCACCTCTTGAGATGTGACAGTGAGCTAAATCAGCTCTGAACTCCTTGACTTTTGTGGGTTTTTGTATTTTCTAAATCTGACCTGGAGACAGGATTTGATAAAGAATTTGTCAGTTCAAATCAGGAACTGTATTTAGAGGAAATATGAAACCGCGGCCACAGCTCCCAGCTGTCATCTTTCGATAGAGAGGAGTCTATCACTTAACAAGCAAACTTAATTACCTCTGCACTAGCCTAATAAAACTTGACAATTTAGTATTGTAAATGAAATTTGCATAGGAAACTTTGAATCATAAACTTCTGCTGATAACACTGCCGAGCTGAAGAGTGTCGGTCACATCACATCCCATGTCCTGAACTTCTCCTCACAGCGTGGCCATTTGACTTACAGCAGAAGTGTCCAGCCTGGTGTGGAGAAGGGCTTCCAACTGGAGTCACACACTATGTGTGAGGACCAGGCAGTGGGGACCAGGAACGTGGCAAAGGGAGTGCAAATTTGGGTCTCTACAGAGGGCACCTGGAGAAGTGCTCATGCCACTGGACTGGGAATCAGAGGTTTGTTCTCAGCCTTTCCACTTGCTCTTGACAAATCTGTTGTCCCTGTAACTGAAGTCTTCCCACGTGTAAAACAGGAACAGGTATTTAGCATCCTTTTTAAGTACTCTGAGATCCGCAGAATAAAGACCCATGGTGAAGAAATGTGGATATATCATTACAGAGGAAATCTGTTGCTAATCTGCTTAAACTGTGTTTGTTTTCCAGCCATTACTGCAAAGGTTTATCATGAAAATGAACATCTGCCAGTATTTTCTGAAGCTCCTTCAAGTCAAGAGGTATTCTTGGTGACATTTGGAGTAACATGCTCTTCTCTCACGAGATGCAACATGCCCATAAAAGATAGATGCACTAGAAAAGCACCACTGTCTTAAGGACTCCCGTGCCTGCTTTTTCACGGCGCCTTTGGTTTTCTTTTCAGGTCCTGACCAATTCTAAAGCTCAGGTCACATCTGCTTTGTAGCTTTATATGCACTAAAAGGCAGGTGTGTAGCAATTTCTTCTATCTGAATGAATGTAATCTTAATCCTGTGATATCCATGTGGCACTGAATTGGCTAAAGGAGTCTATCCCATCCATCTTGGAGGCTGCAGCACAACTTTTCCATCATTTACCATCCTCTGAGACCCCTCGAATCACTACAAAATACAGCGAGGACTCATTTCAACAGTGCTAAGCCCCAGGAAAGCCATCTGGAGGCATGGAGCATAAGTGTGTTTGTGTATAAGACAAAGGCATGTGGTTCTTGGCTGGGAGAGCTAGAGGAGAAAGGTGCTGTTGTGGCCTTCTGATTTAAAGGGTTAGTCACCAGTTAGGGACTAGCTAACTGCTTACTAGTTGCGGTAACTGAATAACGTTAACAAAAAAATCTGTCAAAAATTATCGTAATCTTTTCAAAGTACAACTGAAACCTCAGTGTATTGGTTTAAAGCAATATTTTGTGAGCATTTTCCTGGGGGAAAATAATGTAATTCTCTTTAATAAAAGCATACACTTGCTGAAATATGTTAGATTTCTGTTTTTGAAAAACTGCATAATGTTTCAAATTGCTTTTCATCTTTGCCTCTGCCATCCATGACTCCTTCCTATACTAAACAGAAATAAAGCAATTCAGAAGCTTATTCTAGACATTTGAGTAGAAATAAGTAGAGAAACTTTTTGCTTTTAAGCAACTTATAAAATTTTAGGCATTAGAAAATGGGAGGTAAAAAGAAAGCACACTGTGAATAGCTGTAAGAATTGCCCTAATTGTGAGTCTTTACAGAAAGGATAACTCAAACCTTCAATCTAATCATAAATTCTTCTATTTCCATCTGCCTCTTTCTTGCTACAATACTAAATGCTGGATGATTATTAAATTCATAGCTAAAATTTCCCTAGGAGAGTTCTTCCCCTGCATGTTTCAGAGCCTTTTGTTTTGAACATCACAGCTGAACTTGTCAAACTTTTAAAAAATTATAACTTTTCAATGGTAAAGAAACAACTTTTGCAAATGGCTGTTCATATTCTTTGCCCAAAATCACAACAGTTGAAAAACTAAAACTCTTGAAATTGTTTTAATGAAGAGTGAGGAAAATTCAGAGATTTTCCAACACACACACATAAAATCATCTTTTCTAGCCATCTAATTTTGATATCTTATTCTCAGAAATTCAATAAAAGAAAATACTTGAGAACCCATTAGTCATCAGAAGACTTCCAAGTATATCGTGTTTATTAGGTAACCGATCTCCCTAATGCATCAAGGAGGCTGATTTTATTATCAGGGTTTGGAGAAGCTATGACAGTCATTTGCCCAAGGTCATACAGAAAGTCAGTGTCAGGCCTGGGAACAAATTGAATCCAAGCAATAAAATCAAATCAGATGCAAGATCTGGTTTTAAAGGAATTGTCATTTACCAGTAAGGTAAAACCAAATCAAAACAAAATTCTTGGGGTAATTTACCTATGATGCAAATTAACCAGATTAATTTTATTCTTCTTGCCTTCACACTTAAGGCAAGAAGATAGGATAAGCTATATTTGGGTAACACTGAACAAGCAGTATTTGCAAAGAATCTGTCTATTTTTGTCTGAAAAAGGAAAAATGCTAGAAATGAATGTCAGTCTTGAAATTTAATGAAGTTTCAAAATATTCTACCTTCATAAGTCTTTGGTAAGAGTGTATTGTTTTTTCTCTCTTGCTGTAAGTTTCATGCAGTATGTTTGTTTATTCAAAAGGATCTAAATTTTTATGCAGGATGAAAAAGCAAGATTATCAGATTTAAGGAATAAACTATCTAAATGGCTCTTATTAAGACTTTCACGAATCCTCACAGTATGAGACAAGCTATAATCTGGGTTTTGGGAACATTTTGATGACAGCCAACACATAAGGCAAAATTCACATGGTTTCAAGCTTCATTATCAGTCTGGAACTGAAGCCGAGTTCACAGAGAATCGAAGGATCTGCAAAAAATATGGTCTGAGCAGGTCTCTCTCTTGGGAAGGGAAAGACAAAAATAGGGACTCATGATTTTATGGGATAATGCTTTGTCTTTCCAAAGTATTCAAGAAGTTCAAGAACTTCAACAGAAATCAGAGAAGGCAAGGACACATTAGATGGTATCAGGAAAAGCAGTTTGCTGGATGCACACCTGTAGTCTTTAGGAGACCTGGCTCTAATCTGGAAGGATCAGCTCCTCATCCCAAGTGATTTGTTTCACTGTTTCTGCTGCTAATTGCCCCTCTTCCCCCACCCAGAGGCTACATTCAGCCCTCCTTGCAGTGCACGCACTGCTTGGGTTTCAAACCTGCTGTAGTGCTCTCTGGATGTCGATGCCCTGTCCCCACGGCACAGCTGGGTTGGCAAGGCAGTCCCCGGCGTTGCCACGACGGGATATGTCAATCCGCTGCCTCCGCAGGTTCTGAAATGCCTCGGCCATCACCCGGACGCCGTCGTACGTTAGGGCCGATGTGTACTAGAAAGAGAAGAGGAGTTATACATTTCCCATCAGGGTGAGCTGACCTCGGGTGTGCTACACTGGTTCGTCTCACAGCAACACAGCATTTTGAGATTATTTGCTCTGTTTTCATCCTTGCATTTACGAAGTTCAACACCCTCTTGCTCCCTGCAGTCAATACCGTTCTGTTGACTCGTGAAAGTTGGTGCCTCCTCTCCCCGAGGATGGGAGAATGAAGGAGAAGCTCCTGATGCAGAGCTAAGGATGGCTCTGCTTGGCCTTTCACTCCTCCAGCCCAGCTGCCTCCAGTTTGCAGAAGAGAACTCAGCCTTAAAAGCCATCCACCTGTTACGTTGAGTCTTTCTCTTTAATTAGAATCATTGACTTGAACTTTTAAGGAATACATTATACAGCGTAAATGTGAGATACGCAAAATCAAAGAACAAGTGACTCTTTCTGGTAACAGATGGAGGCCAGAAAATTCTACCCCAATGTGCAAAAAAATCTGCAAAAGATAAGTTTATTCAAGCAGAAGCTTGTACAGAAACTAGTGTAAAACTCTCATGAACAGTAACCATTAGAGTTAATTCCTTCTCCTATGATCACCTACTGATTTATTTGTTTGCAACTTTCTTAAACTAATACTTCCAAAGTTGACATTTCTATTGCTGAGTGTTTCTCACAAGTGTATTTGTTTTCAAATGTCAGATAGAACAAAAACAACCTCCCGCCTCCCACTCCCCGTAACAGCTTCAGGGTCTTCTGTGTTAGGAATTAAAATATCTTTCCCCTCTGCTGTACGCACTGGTTTGTAATGCTCAGAAAGAACATCTGGAAAGACTTTATTATCATTGAATACCTAGTAAACAAGTCAAAGGTTAAGAAGTTAATGAGGTGGTTTTTTTTTTTAATATATATACTGAACACTGAGATGCTTAATCCTTAGCTTTGCAGAGGGTAAAAGCTAGGAGCCTGAGTGAATACACAAACTTGTATATTTCTTAGCATGCAGCAGCTCCTGCCTAGTAGAATTTAGACAATGCTGAGGCACCTGGAAGAGATAATGTTCATAATTATATTAAGTGACAAGTTTTCAGAGTGAGATTAAAGAGCTCTGTACCATTACAAAGAGGTGAGCATAACTTAAACTGAGCCAGATGGACCCTAAATTAAAATGGGTTTTTTTATACTACTTGCCTTTGGCCTCTTCCAGTCCACACGAGGATGCTCCCTGGCATCGTTATTCCTCCACTGCTGCATGATCCTGGCAGGAACAGCATCCGTGTAATTCACCAACTGGAAGCCAGTTACATTGGCTCCGCTCTCCTTGAATTTGGTCAGGTCAATATCCATGAATCCCTAGCACAGGAGAGAAGCAGGGGAAGCTCATCAGAGGAACACATCTCTGGGTGGATAAGAGGAATCCTACCTATCTGTGCATGTGGCAACCAGCTTAGGAAAAATCTCTTCCTTCTGCAAGGTAAGGTCCAGCTCAAGAGAGGCACCACTTCCCTGACCATGGGGTGAACTTGCCTTTAACACAGGTTCTCAGCTGGCCATATCCTGCGGTTTCCACCCAGGGAGACAAACAGTCGTATTAATAACAGCTCATTTGCGAGAAAGCTAGCAGAATAATGGAAAAATATATCCTGAACAATGCTTAGATGAAAATAACAAAATTCTCAAAATCTATTAGCAAGAATTATTTGCCAAGCTCTAACTTTTATGCACTCAGTCACCAACGGAGAGTGTAATTCTTTTCAAGTCACAATTTGTAGGGAAAAACAAATCTTGAACAATGAACTTTGAGCAGATTAAGAATTAAGTGGTCAGTCAGCCTGCCAAAGGAGCCTGTCTGTTAGAAAAGACAGGCTGTAGGATTTGCTAATTTGGGATAAAAAGGGTACCTTTTGCACTTCAGATTACTAATGAAATATGTTGCCTTCATTTCTTTATTGTTCTTCCCTACCTCTTGCCCACTGCATGTGATGAACACAAGTGCGCGAATACACATGTGTATTGGGGTGGCACTGTAGAATTAGTCACTCCCGCTGAGTCAGAGGGAAAAAATAATTAGCGATACACTGCAAGCGATATGGAGAAAAGGTCATTGTTTGGTCTGCCAGTTTTGATCCTATGTCTTCAGCACTGCTGTTATGCAAAATTGTTATCTTTTGAAACACAGGCACAAGAGACGGAGTCAGTTATTTTCCCTAGTACTATTAACAACCGTAATGTATAAGGGAAAATGAATGAGAGGACTATGCACAACGCAGTCACTTGAGCAACAGTTGATCTTGTTTGAGCTCTGCCTTCCGCCTGTCCTCCACCACACGCTGCTGGTGCATGTTCTCCATTGGCACCTTCTGAACTTACCACTGGGTTTCTCTCCCTTGCTCGCTCTCAAACATATGATGATGGTGTGAGCTAAGAAAACCATCACATTATTCCCGTGAGCCACTGGTCAAGTTGCCCAAATGGTGCTCTCTGTGCGTAGGCTGAGGGAGCTAATTAGGTTATTAACTTCCAAGGTCAGGATCAAGCCATTAGATAGCAACCTGTTTGGGGAACAGACAGCTTGCAAGGAAAAGACTACATTGCCCTCTCACATCAGCGTCAGACTGAGGGAGTCGTAAGTGACTCAAAAATGTCTTCAAAGACATTCACGCTTTTTCTTCCGGCTTTTTGTAAGCAATTTGGCATCCACTTAGAAGGCTGAGGATTGGATATAGGTGTACAGATGCTCTAAATAGATGATTTGGTTTGCTTCAAAGTGCAGTGATTTAGGCTAAAAAAAGAGTGATATTTTGTGTGTACGTATTCTTCAGAATGCTGGTTAAACCCACATCAATCTTGTTTGGAATTGCTAGCGTAGGGGTTTCAGAAAGCCGGAGCTGTGATTAATGAATAGGAAATGCAGCAGTATAATTGTCCCTGACATCTTAATGCATTTCAGGCCAAGTATTTTTTGACACGCAGAGCTCCTAAGGTTCAGTAAGAGGGACCTCACAGGTTGCCAACTGGTTATTCATGGCTACAACCAAATTACACTGACATTTTGCTCCTGGGAGGTACCCAGGGGAAAAAGATCTGTCAAAAGAAACTACCACACAGCAACTTGAAGTTCGTGCCACCATTTCCTCCTTGGAAGGCCTACAAAGGCATGAAGAGAAGTCCAAGTTTACAACAGACTATGAGCAAGATGCCTGGTATATTTAGCCCCCTCCACAAGCAGATTTAAATAGGAAAAGTGAAAAAAAATAAAATAAAATTACGCCACCAGTGATGAGACAGCAGTGGTAGAAAACACCACCTTTCATTGTTTTCCCCAAACTAAACCATTCTAAAACTAAAACAAGTATTCAACAATATTCATTGGGATTCATCTTAACATAATGTTTTAAAATAATATGAATAGAAAAAAGGCATTATTTCTTCCTGAAGATTGTACTAATTTTTCCCCACTGTTTGACACAAATCAGGTTCTTTAAAAAATGCAGAGACCCCTGAAGATTTTCCAAATGTTTAAGGCAGTTGGGACCATAGAGGACATCATTAACCTTGAATACATCTTTACATTTTGGCTGTTATCAACTGCTGAAATAACTGTTTTCACCTGTTATCCTGCCTCCACATGCCCCAGTACAAGGTCAGTGTAGGAACGATCCTAATTGCAAAGGAATTTTAATCACTGCACCACTGAAATCTGCTCAGAGCCAGGTCTGGATGACATAACAGCCAATGAACTAGGAATACCAGGGGTTAGATATTTTAGAAAATAATTCCCAGGAGTAATTCTTGCTGGCTAGAATATGTACAAGAAAATATCAAACATTATACAAACTGTCTCTTGAAAATGCTTCTATTGACAAAGTGGCATCAGGAATTAAATATGCCTATCTGTCTTTCTGGAATATCAGTCAGTGCTTGTAGGAAACAGGAGAACAGGAGAATTACAGTCTTTGCAAGTAAAGTCATCAATCATCTGTCACCTTGTACTAACTACAGCTACATGTAGCAAAAAAAAGGGATCTTTTATTTAGTTTTCAATTGGCCATATTTGGAAAACAGAAAATAAATTCTTAAAAAATGACTAAGGAAAGACTGCAACCCATTACTGAGGGGCAGCAGACATGTTTTTGCAGCAATATGTTTAGTATCAGCTATTTTGGGAAAGATCCAGCACGGAAATGCTTCGCTTTGCCATCCAGTTAAGTACAGTAAGAAGTGAACAGTGCCGGAATGATGTAATCCATGGGAACTCTGTGGTCCCATGGACTGGTCAAATGGGTTTGAAACCATTTCAAATATTTGCCAATGAATACTGGAAAAAGCTCGCTTTGCAGCCGCGTCTGGAGCACAGTGGGCTGTTCAGGAAGACAAGCTGAACCCCTGGAACTGGGTGATATGCGACTTCCTTCAGGCTCTTTAGACCTGAACCAGTTGTTGGACATGAACTATCTGTTGGACTTACAGGTCTCTGGTTTCCCCTCCCTAGGCAGCGCTGCCAGTCCCCTGGGGAGGAAGAGGAGGAATACAGCAACTCACGCTCCAGCCCAGGTGCTGTGCCAGCACCCCTGGCAAAGCAGGCAGAAAGGGATCCAAAGGCAACACAGAGCTCCCCAGGGCCCCAAACAGGGTGACTGCCCAGGAGGTAGGTACTCCTGGGGAGACAACACTTCTACAGGCACAGTTCTCCCTGGGAACCATCAAAACCAGGCTGGAAGGGACACCGTGTCAGCCAGCCCAGCCCCTGCCCTACGGCAGGGTTAACTGTCACTTTGATTTACATTCACTTTGCAAAATCAATTCGGCAAACCAGAGAATACGGCCTTCTGCCTTGCATATGCCTGGAAAATGCCTGGCTTTCTCTGAATGCCATCGGATTAGAGGGCTGACAGTAAACCACAAAAATCTGGACCCGTCTGTGCTGATGGGCTGAGACAGCCTCCCTCCTCCACGCCTGCTCTGACTCACAGCATCTGCAACACACAGTTCAAGCAACAGCCAGGCTCCGTTCAAAGGAGGAAACGTGCTCTTTACCCCATGCCACGGACTCTTCTCTCTGCATTAATGAACCTCGCAAAGCCATTACATGCAGAAGTCCTGCTGCTAGTAAATAACATGGGCGGCTGTTACAGACACCTTCATGCATTCAAATAGAAAACAGAACGGTATTGGGAAGGGGTTTTCCTCATTCTGTTTTCCTTGCTGCATCTGTTCTTTACGCTGTTCTTAAACTGAAAACATTTTTCAGCTAAAGGTTGTTTTACTGTCCCATTCACTGCCTTGCTTGCTGGGAGAGGTCTCAGCAAGTCACACATTTATATTCCTGTCCACTGGTTGTGGGTTCAGTCACCAAAGGAAATGCGGAATATAGGAAGACTAATGACTTGAAATGGGCCTTGTGAATCCATCTTGATTAACTGGTCCATGAAGGCTCTACCTTGAAAAGAAAGTCATCCCGAAGTGAGCCAGCTCCTTCTTTATACCCTGAACACCAGGAGGAGCCAAGCTGTTGAGTGGGCAGCACAGGCGGCTGTCAGAAGGCGCAGGGAAAGCCTCGCTCCTTCACGCATGACTGTGGGACAATCGCAATGACCCTCCACAAATCTGCCAGCACCACTTACCTCCCTGCATGTCTCCCTTCACCCTCCTATTTCGCTGCCTCACCGTACTGACCCGTTGCCTCCTCTCTGCACAGTGATGACACCGGGTGGCATTGCTCCTTCTGGGACATCATCCCAGCCGGCAGGAACGCCGCAGACAGCAGCAACGTCACCTCCATACCTGGACATCGACTGCTCCATGCCTTAAAATTCCCTCTTTATTTTACTAGATTAGTATTAATTGCTGGCACTTTCCCTGCAGGGTGCCTCCTGCAGTATAATTGTGCCTTTGAAGCTGCGGTAACAGGCGGGGAGGGCTGAGCTCTGGGCAGGCTGCAGCTGACATGTAGCCCCGCAGCCCAGCTGCAGCACAGCTTAAAATCTCCCTGCCTTTGCTCTAAGTCTTGGCTTTTCCTGAGAGAAAGAACATTAGAGAGTCTCCTTGAAGACTGCCACCTTTCTGAGAAACACTGTTGTTTTCTCTCCTCCTTCTGCATCTTCTGAGCCCTCCAGATCTCCCTCTGAGAAGGGCAAAGCTCATCTCTGAATGAGGAGATGGAAAATGCCCCTTTCTCTTGAATTGCCTGGAGAAGTCCTGTTGGCTGAAACTAATGCAATCCTCTCATCCCAGGAATGAGTGCTAGGCTTTTTAGTCCCTTTCTGACTGGGATGAAGAGATTGGAGTCTATTTTTTTCTTTTTTTTTTGTGCGTCACACACTGAAATATTCCTTTTTAGGCAAAAAACATTTAAGCAATTCACCTTGATCTTGGGTGGGCACCACAGAAACCTGTGGCAGCATCATGAAACTGGTCCATCTCTCTTTAGATGCTATCCATGTATGGTTTGCAATGCCAGCCTGTTTCCTGCTTGCAGACTTTATGATTGTAAGAAACTTTTAAAGCAAAACAATTGCTTCCAAACGGCTGTAGAGGAGCTGAGTGAATGCAAAGTGGCTCCTGTCATTCCAAGGTATGCCAGTGTCTTTCTGCAGGGAGCAAGAAGTCGAGTGTTTCCAGACGGAGCATCCCAAACATACCAAATTATCTTCGAGCTTGACTTCTCCAGTAAAGCTTCATTCCTCACTCCCATCACTTTGTATTAATAAGGAGAGTACGTCAAAAAAGAGCCCATCTGCTCAAGTCTCGTTCCAGCATGTTTTCCAACAGCAGCGGCCGCCTTCTCTTCTGCAGAATTAATATGTCAAAACTCATCATGGCAGCAAAACATGCGAGTCCTCACTGTAAGCAGAAGTAAGTGAAGAAGAAAAGGAAAAGAAAGACGGGAGGAGGGAGCACTTACAGACAGGGTCCCAGTCCTGCAGCTTGATGAGTCTGTCTGGTCCTTGTCTATCGATGCAAAGCAGACCAAGTCAGGTGAGGATCCAGACTTCAAGGACATGGGGCTGGAGATGACCAGTAACTTTTTGTTGTACAGCTCCACAGGCGTAACATTTTCTTTGTGATATTATCTGCAGCAGCCCTACCCTGCTGCTGCTGCACATTCTGGATATAAATGATCATACCCATCTTGTTGGAAAGCTCAGTCCAAGCAGAGGGACAGATGCTCTAGGTGCATGTTTGTGCTTTAGAGATCTTTCAGATGAGGAACTGATTTAAAGGTATGGGAAATGTGCCGTGTAGTGACAGATGCCAGGACTTCAATCAAAGATATGATTAAGGGATGACCTGATCATAGTTTATAAAGGACCAAAACATTAGTAATGGAATATTTGGCCTAACAAACAGAAGCATAAATCTGATGGAGGAAGCTGAAACTAGGCAAGTCTGGACTAGAAAAAAGCACTGATGAAGTCACCATGGGGAAGATACTACAGATTTACATGTCACCCCTTGCCAGTTGAGCCAGGGTGATGGGTTAGGAGACTACAAATGGCTGAGGGAACCTGTTAGTTTATTTTGCTGAGATTTAAGCAAACACATTTTTCCTTCCAACGGCTGTAATATAATCCGTCAGTTACTCACCTGCTGCTCAGTGATTTTTTTTTAAGCCACAGCAAGTCACTCATGCTTTTGAGCCCTCATTAGCTACTGCAAAAATCCTTCCAGGGTTGCAGTTCATATTCTCCCACATGGGCAATTTTTGTATCAAACCCAGATGATTTTCTCTTATATGAGACACAGTAATTCAAGCAAAAATTAATTCAGGAACTGCTGCGTCTTTTACTATCAGCAACTCAGGCAAGATAACGTTGTAAGGGTTTATTCTGCTTGATAATATTTGAATCAGGACATAAAAGCAGTTTGGAAGTGAAATACAGACCTCAGAAATTTCACTGATATATATAATATATATATGTCTCCCTCTGCCTGGAAAACCAAGTTTTCTCATGAGTATACCTGCACCAGCCTCTCAGAAAGAGTCTAACAGGCACAATTTTAGAAACCTAAAAATAACTGAGGACATCTCTTTCCAATGTTAGAATAGCATTTTTGCAAGACCAGGCAACTGGAGATCTCAGCAGGACAAGAAGCTGATGGTGTACGCGCACCCTTTCGGAAACTCCCACAAAACAGGGTTTCCAATCAAGCAGTGATGCAAACCTGAATGTTGCTGACCTTGTCTGTACCTTCCATCAGCAGTACCTCAGGGGGCAGGAGACAGCTTTAATCGCTGAGGGTGATTAAAATAAACATGGCAGCTTTCAAGCTGATGGGAGACTGAGAACTGCAACATTTCATCTCCAGGCAAGCTGAATCGCAGGTTGGGTGCAGGCAGCGGGGCCATCGACACACGGCCAGTGCCACAGGTCACACTCATGGTGTGGCAGGTACAGCTTCTTGCCCCGGACTCGCACCCAGCCCGGGCACAGCAGACCCTCCCCACGCAGCCACAGCCCACGCTGCGGGATGTACACGTGCTGCAGGGCTTTAGGGGAGCAGATCTCCGCCTGTGCTGGGAGAACTTTGCTCCCCAGGGGATGTGGATGTCCTTTTCATGGCCAGTTTGGAACGGGATCCCTTATTCGCTATCTGCCCCATCAGGTCATTGTGTCTCAGCCCTCGATGCAGAAGTTCTCCACTCTCTTTTCTGGGGGAAAAATCAAAGAGGACCATTTAAAGCACAGATGAACGGAATCAAACCGGCAGATTTGGCCTGCCTTCTGCACAAGCCACTCTGCTGGCAAAGCTGCTGTGCTGGTAACCACCAGAGCCACCACAACTGCTTGCAAAGTGAAACTCTGCCCATGGCCCAACTCAGCACTGACTCATGCTGATGTAAAATGGCACAGGAAAAAATGCTTACCTCTGCTCATCAACTCTGGTTTTATTTTTACTCTTCCCTGCTACCCCTAGCATCAGCAATCTCATACACTTATCTATTCAACTTCAAAACGAGAGCATTTGCTAAAAGAACAACCTGGACTAATGCACCAGGAAAAAGAAATGCTAAAACACTGTATATGGCAGGTGTCCTTCATACTTTTCTTTAAAGACAGGTCACGCAAATGTCACTTATTTTAAGACAAAGATTTTCCTCTTCCCAAGAGAGCTGGTGTTCTCCCACTACTGACAGTAGTCAGCCTACATCCCTGGCATAGGACAAACAGACACATGAGACCAAAGTTATGGGGGAAAAGCCTGTAATATCAAAAGAAAGGAATCCCAGAAGTTTCTAAGCTTGCTCTTCTGATAGTATTGACTGTAATTTTTTTCTTTGTGGTTGCTAGATGGATGCTCTCAAAGGCTGAGAACAAAGCTTAGAAAAATAAGATTCACAAAACCAAACACTTCTTAAAGTCAGCAAACCTCTTTGAGTTCCAAAAAGAAAAACAGACATACAGAGAGAGAAAGAGAGAGATGTTTGCAACCCCACAGTGCGGGTACACCTGACAAATATCCAGGCTGGCAGCTGGTAAAAGCTAATTGTGGGTAACTTTAATGGGTCAAGGTGCAGTTTTCACGAGTTTGCGAAAGCCACAGACAGTGCCAAATTTCCCTCCAGGAGAGGCAGGGATGCTCATAGGAACCCTTCCCCTGGCAGTGATGCTGCAGACAGACCTTCACGGGATGGGCAGGGCTGAGCAGACAAGACAGGCTGGGTCTTTAACAGGCACAGCAGATTTGGAGAAGGATGTTTGCCCCGTGGCCTGAGGTGCAGAATGGTTTCATTTTGTTTGTGAACACAGAAATATTATTGTCTCACCTTGGCAACAGCAATTTCACTGAAAAAGAAACTTGTTCCTGCTAGGAAATACTAGCTTTCATTTGCTGTACTTGTCAGATTCTGCTCGGTGCTTTACTACAGCTTGCCTGACAGCAACCGCTGGGCAAACAAGTGGTGATTAATGCAAGCCATTTCCTCTTTGATCATGAATTGTCTGTGACCAGACAGGGAATTCCTCCATGTTCAAAATGGTTGACTTTTCCAGGCCATATTCAGCCTGGGCATTGCCATACAAACTCACTTGCTTTGCGTTCCTGATGTAACACCAGTTTGGAGCTGCTGGAACTGGGCAGTAGTGTGCTGCTGCTTGGTTTTTTTGGCTGAGTATAGCCCTGAACAAGCACGTAGACAAAAATCACAAATTTCAGTGGGGTTATCCGTAAGTATTTCCCAACTTTTGCTTCAAATATGTCATTTCCATAATTGATTCCCCAGGGGAAAGGGCCCAAAAAAATTTAGGCAGTGTTGTAAAAGGCAGGTATTGAAAATTCATCCCCAGCTCCAGCTAGTGCCGGTAACTTGGTGGCCACAAACCAGCTGAGGGCTCACTTGACTTGTGCAAGGCAGAGCCTGTCCCAGCCAGGGCTGGGAGCCTTATCTTCATCTAGGATGAGAGTCCTAAAATTAGGACTCCATCAGTCAGCACAGGGGACAAAAAAGAACTAATTTGGAAATGTTCAGGCCGTTGCAGTTTTTAGTTCTTAATTTATTCTCTTACAATCCAGTACTCCAGAATGAGGCACTTCCACAAAATTGGGCTGTTTTCTAGGCATGCGGGTGTGGACATGACAGCACGTGTGTGTGTGTGTGTGGGCAACGCACACCCTGTCATCTTAGGACTTGTCTACAGGGGAAAATGTGGGGTGTTTAAGGTCTATCCACCATGTGTATGAGTCAGTGGGAATAAATTAGAGCACGTTACACCCTCTGAAGGCTCTAATCCAGGCAATGAGATGTCCTTAGAAGAGGGTAAAACCTGCCGTAATCTCCTGGATCAGAGCATCCACACTCTTGCTTAACTCTGCCAGACGCTGACTTCCCACATTCTGCCAATCCCTTATAACATCCCAGCCATCCCCGCACAGAGAGGCTTGCTGTCCTTCCTCACTGCCACACGGTGTCAGGAACACGGGATCCTCATGGCCTTTTTGCCATTCTCCTTGCAGGACCGATCAGTGAGTAGCTCTTGCGCGGGTGCAGCACATCGCAGAAACTGATGTGGCTTCTGGTGCCTGCACCTGCCCGTGTGCACAGCAGAACCACAAAGCTTGTCCTGCCCTGGAACGGGCCTTCTTAACCTTCAGGAATGCTAGGTTTTGGGTTTTTTAAATATTTTTCCCATGTTGTCTGATTATCCCCTCCTCTCTTTCCGCTTTTGGTGGGGTTTTTTGTTTTGGTTTGTTTTTTTAGATTCTTGCTTCTGGAGTTTGCTTCTTGTGCAGTGCTGGGTTTTAAGGAGCAGGAAAGACCAAAGGCAAGAGCCTGAATTCCTTTCACTCTCCTTCTTCTCCCCCCAAATCAAAGTTGCTTGAAAAGCCCAGGAAGTAGGAGTGGATTCTGGTGGTCCCATCAGACCCTGTGGGTCCCCAGGACCCAAAGCACCCTCAACTGAGCTGCAGCTGGGAGGCAGAATCTCCCTGCTGAGGGGCTGGGAAAATGAAAAGCCTTTTGCTCAGAGTTAATTATTTATAACCCATGTTGGCTGACTATGCAGCCTCTTCCAGACAGCTCTGTCCTCTCAGCACTTGTGCAAAGGCTCAGAAAACAAATGAAAGATGGGTAAAGTGTGCTTTCTCAGGCCGAAAGTGGCATAGCGTGGTATCGTAAGACAAAGGGAAATGCCCTTCAAAACTCCAACACCTGAGTATTAGACCACCTCATGCTTTTAATGTATTTATTCTTATGAAACCGTGCGGAGAGAAGAGATACCACCATTCTCATTTCACTTGCCGCATGGGTATACAGAAAAGCGCACAGACGCGCACCCTCTCGCTATTCCAAACACTTTCCTTGCTTAACTTTAATTAAGGGGCTTTCGTAACCATCTGAAGACCAGGACCTGGGTTACAACAAATAACAATTTTTTAAAAATTAGCAACCAAAGTTATTGGCTGTTCTACAGTTTGCATGTCTCCCCCTGCACAACGTAACATGTTTAACTTTGTAATTACATGGTAGGCACCCAGCGCAGAAGTGCGGGGTCAGTATCAGAGCATCGCAGGGTAATTATGTGGCCATTTTTGTCTTGTAAATTACAGAGTTATCTTGGGATGGAGAGAAGGAGAACGGCAGCAACTGCTTGACTAATTGGTAGTTTAAAGTTTAATTACCCTGGGCCTGACGTGCTGCCTCACAGATGCAGCTGCAGGAGAGAACAACGGCTCCAGACCCCGCACGGACACAGCGGGTGCTGGGGGGAGCAGCCTCAGGCCCCGGCTACCGACACCAGTCCGTCCTCTGCTGTGCATCACCCTGGATGGACGGACACATCTGGGGAGGAGAGGGTAGGATCTCTGGTGTGGAAAACCTCCAGCTGCCCTATGGATTGAGGCTATTCCCCTCTCTTACCTCTTCCCAAACCTCCCTAGGCAGAGAAATTCTCCAGCCTCCTACGAAAGGACAGCATATTGCTCCGGAGTGATGGCCCTGCTGCTGCCCAGCACAGCTCTGTCCTCAGGCAGTGCCTCCCTGCATTAAAGGGAGAACCCTTTCCTTAAAGAAACCTTTGAATCCAATTCAGTCCTTAGAGCCATGACAGTCAGATTTGATTTAGCGCCAACTTGCAGAATAGGTACATATTTTATTTTTACTGGAAGGTCAGAGGAATCTTGGTGTGTTGTCATTAACAGGTCTGCCCTTAGCAAGGCTCTCAGGATGGCTGTGAAACACTTCAATTTGGGGACACACACTGAAGTGGAATTAAAACCAGTTAGAAAATGCAAGTTGTTACCAATAGTCAACAACTTCTAGGTGGCCTGACTAAAACAAGCTGGAGGGCAATACCAGGAGCCCATGACATACAAAAAAAATCATTATAACAAGAAGCATTAATTGACAGTTGGTTTAACTGGCTTTGAAAAGATGTAGATTGAACCTGGAGGCCAAAAAAAAAACCAAAATCCACCAACCTTGGAGATACCCTGGAGATAATATTGCTGGCTCAAGACAGAAAATACCACAAGAAGAACACTGCAAAGGACTTTGTTATTTTTTCTACCCAAAAGGTGGATTAGAAAAAAAGACTTCCAGCTCAGGTACTGTAAGTATAGTGCTTTATAAAATACGAGATACTAAAAAAAAATGCCAAGGGCAACTCACCAAATTTGCCAGAATGTAATGGTAGCCATTCCCGTTCTTTTCAAGCTTGATGATCTGCAAGATGAAAACCAGGGATACATACTTAGCAGAGACCAACTAAGGAAGCACAGCTTCATTCATCTGCCCTCTCCATTTTTCCCTGATGGGACCGTTTGGTTGAAGACAGGAAGACATAGCAAAATAAAGGTTAGTAATCTTGTCAGAGGAAGGACAGAGCTTTCGTACATGATATTTGAGCAGCAAGTCTGAAATTAGGCAGGACAAGATCCCCAAACAGATTCCACAGGCAGGGAGAATAAATTGCCTGAACCAACCTGTTTCCAATGAGCTCAGGGATAAAAACACAGCGCTTTTTCTAAAAAAGGGTTAAACAAGATTTATATTTCAGACATTAAAGGAACAAAGCGGGGAGCTAGTGTCCATTCGTCCTGCGAATGCAGCTGAAATACTGAGCAAGACCAGAGAGTTATTCTGCACATCCTCCCATCTACAGTCCCTGCTGCAGACACCTACCTGGGCGAGATGTCCAGAGGTTTAGACTATAGGGCTATTTTTCTCCTTTAGTGCACCAGGGTAGCTTCAAGCTACATCTCCAGAACAAAGCAAGTCACTCAACAGAGGATTCCCCTTGCATGCTCATTGAGATTATTTATAGCTTCATACTCATGATGTCCCAATAGATGTTCTTTGCCACTCACTCCTTTCTCCCTGATGCCTGTAGAGTCAGTTTTTTGCTCTCTTTTATCAAGACAATTACTTACAGATCTGTAATATTTGAAAAATTCTATGTTAGCTGGAAAGTTTCCCTTGCCTAGGTAGAAAGGCACCATCTCCTGCAGGGTTGCCTGTGACTCTGAGGAACAGGGTCATTGACCAGACAGTTCCCAGCTCTCTTCCTCGATTTAAAAAAAATACAGAAACAAGACAGCTAAAAATCATATTCTTGCTGACTCCATGTTTCCACTGAAATTCCTCTGCATTGACTTCCAGCACCACTGTAAAATTCTTACCAGGTGACTAGAGCCAGATACCATCTACATTTGAGCCAATCCATGTACAGAAAGAAGACAGCGGAAAAAAAAAACAGACCAAAATGCCCCCAGAACCTGTAAAAACACAAGAATTGCCAGTTTCTGAGAGAACTGTGCTGTTTCCATAAGGTTTCTTTGTTGGCAACACTACCTCTTATTTCCATTGTCGTATGAATTGATTCTGAATTACTGCCTGAATTGCCAATGCTCAGGCAAAGTCTGCACGAACATTAGCAAGGCCAGAAACACCCTCACGGCCAGAATGACAATAAAATGACTGTTGTGTTGGATTCGACCGCAGATTGGTCTACCCAGGACTCCTCTCTGATACCAGGCTGGTAGCAGGTGTTTGAGAAGCATCAGCCGTGGGCACACACAGACTGATCTTCCCCATGGGATAACACTCCCAGATTATCATGAACAGCCATTTAGGGATTTCCAAATGGATTATAAATGAGCTGACACTTGCTCTGTGCAACTGGTTCATCTGCCTTAGCCTTTCTCTGATGAAGTGCTCTTGTACGCACATTAAAACTCATCTGGTTCCCAGCATTAATGTGGGGGCGGAAATTAACTCCAATGCAGGCTTCATTTAGTAGCAGTTTCTTACACAACTAATGCCAGTTCCACCAGCTTCACTGCCCTGTGGTTCTCTCAACAGGATCCCTCAGTATGGCTTCTGCTGAGCAGTCTGGAGCCCTGAGAAAAAAACCAACTCTGTATACCTAAGGCTATAAAGATATTCATATTATGGGTAGTTTTCTGAGTATCTTCCATTGCCAAATCTGAGAAGCAAAACCAGACTCATCTTGTCCCCTTCCATTCATCAACTGAGACTGACCTTTGCAGTAAGTCCTAGACTGTATAGGAGGAAGAAGCATCTCCGAGGCACTGGGATGTCTAAGAATTACGATCCAATTCCCCATTTCTCCAGTGTCAACAATAGCTGGCGTTGGCTCCTTCTGCCCAAACTCTCCCTTTGTTATTTTATTAGGTGTCAGAGTCGATGAACCGGAGAGGGCTGCCATCCAGCTTTCCCTGAGCTGTTAATCTTGCAGCCCATCCACCTGAATTATGAGGCTTGCTTCCTGTGTTTTACACAGTTATTTGTGATCTTAATTTATTTTAGAATGCTTGCTCAGTCCTAATGTGTCCGGACGGCGGTAGCAAGCTGAGGTTATAATAGCATTTATCACTTAGTCTGAACGTGGTGAGAGGCTGTGCTGGGCCGCATGCTGATAGCTCACTTGGGCCACCTAGGTTTCATTACCCACTTCTTAATGGGCCAGTTTGACATCTATTAGAGAGAAATCCTCTCAGAGTGAAACAGTGGCAAAGGAGAAATTCCAGTTATTCATTTTAATGAGAGACAAGGAAGAAACAATACAGGGCTTTGATGGAATACAACCTAACGCTTACTTATCCCATTAAGGCTACACAACGCGGCCCTGTGAATATCCTGCCCAGAACCAAGGCCTGGCTCATAAATGCCAGTTACCTCGGCAAAGATAAATCATACCCTTGAGACACACAGAGAAATCTCCCAGAAAGAAATCAGGTCATTTTCCCGCGTACCATTAACACATTGAGCGCTGGCTCCTCTACAGCTATGGTCTCCAGAAGGCAAGGGCTGCCTTACTGGAGTCAGCGGTGGTTATTTGTGTTATGGGGTGGGAAGAAGAAATTAAAAGCACGTGCAAGCATCAGTGTGTACATGTGAGGAACTGATGCTAAAGAGCCATTCCCAGCTCTTCTGTTCACCAGGGAGCACAAACCCACAGCCGCAGAAAGACAGAGACAGTCTTGTCAGGGAAGAAGATAAATGCATTAAAAAGCCCCTGAGAGTTTGAGGCAGCTCTTTGAACACCTCAGACTCTCAAAGAGACAGGGCAAACAGAGCAATGACATCCACGCAGAGGTTGCTGCTGCGGTGAGCTGAGAGACTGGCCGCCAGCCCAAGTTTAAGTCCCAGCTGAATTTCACAGGATAATGAGCCGAACACTATCTTTGATCCCCTCCGGTCATCTGCATGTTCTGAAAGACCTGGCATCCCCTGCTTACACTGGGATAACTACCTCTGCTCTCAGAAATCCCTGTGGACTCAGAACAAGAAGTCAAACGAGGATAAAAATGGACTACAGAGGCCTGAAAAGTTATCTACAGACCTATCCCTAACAGGAGCCTTGTTACTGCCTAGGCACAGATGTTTGCTGGAATTGCTCTGTCTTTAATGGATGCTTTTTACAGCATTGCAAAACAATCACAAGATCTGGGGTTTTTTAGTGTTCTTGCAAATAGCTTATTTATATCTAAGTTTAATTCTTGCTCCAGTTATGTGAAGAAGTTTGAAAACAAGACTTATTTTCCCGTTCATATAAGGACAATGAGACAATATTTGACTACAGAACTTAACTTCCTGTTAGATAAACCAGGCTTAAAGAACCCACATTACTAACCCTAGAAATCTGATATAACCTATAGGAAAGCTTGCAGAAAAGGCAAATTCACCACCTAGGTCCTGTCAAAAATATTGTTCAGCTGTAGGCTGCTCTGTGGTCAGAGAGAAGACTTTACCCTTCAGAATAATCTGGTCTCTCCTTCATAAGCATGATCTACCCTTTGAGGTTAAAACCTGTTACCTGCTTCGTTATTCTATATAATGGAGTAGCAGTCAGAGACGTCCAACAAGGATAGATTGTGCTTGTCGCTGAGCCGTGCAGCTGGCGAAATGGCAGTCCTTGCCCCAGACAGCGAGCAGCTGAAGTGTGAGACAGGAGATGACAGGTAGCTTAGACAAAGCGATGTGTGAATCACGAGGCAAGAGCGAGCGGGTTATGAGAAGTACGGTAGTGGGAGTCACCGTGCACCGGCTGCGTGACACGCACGTGACACATGGCCCTTTCTATGCCATGTGGGACAGAAGTCCCAGCTGTGGGGAAAGCCTTGGCTATAGGTATAAGGGGGGAAGACATTAAGACTGGAGCTGAAGAGGGGACACAAGTGTGGACTGAGACCCTGGGCTTGCATTGGCCTCACATCCACAGAAGCCCATATTCAGGACTTAGGGAAAGCATTAAGGGAGGCATGGAGAAGAGAAGATGGTGAAAATTTGCATGTGCATTACTGGGTGACCTATTTAGACTGAGGATGAGTAAGGCAGGGCATACAACCTAGCTGCTGAGTCCTCTGTTGCACACCCATCTGTCTTGTGGACATGAGCTGACAAAACAGCCAGGAGATGGCTGGGAATGAACCAGTCTCTCTCACAGAAAGCAGCTGGAAACATCCGATCCTGCTACAGCCTGGATGCGCTGGGAGGATGCTGAGCTCCAGCTTGATCTGGAGACAGTGCTCCTGAGGACACTACAGATGTACCATAACTCTCTATCTCTGTCCTGCCGGCAGTGGTTGTGAGAATTTGGTGCAGCACATGAAGGCTGAAGGACCAGGAGTCTGGCAGTGCCGATTCACACCTCCACCCTAACTCACAGGAGGTGGGAAAACTGGAGAAAAACTCATCAGAATAAGGAAATGCCACGTCTCGTGCACACTGCTTGGAAGAATTAGCACAAAGCAAACTTGCTGGGGAGTAAGGGGGTGTAAAGGGCTCAGCAGACGAGTCAATCAAGTAGGGAACATGGAGCAGCAGACCTCACTCAGCATGAATACATGGGAGCTCCTAGTATTTCTATGGCTTTACGATTTCCACAATAACACAACGGAGAAATACCTGCAAGCTCAGCAGCCTGCTGCAATACACACACACATATCACATCCAGTGAGAGCTGCAACGAGACAGGAATCAGACAGGAATGGGGAGGAGAGCTTCTCCAGGAGAAACAAGCCTTCCTGTCCTGCATGCAAGACCCCTCCCAGAAGACCCGCGCCAACACAACCTTGCTAAGGATGATGTTCAGCCGCTCAGATTCACAGTCCACCACCACAAGCCTTTCCTTCTTCTTCTCCAGCTCCTGGAAGAGCATGCGGTAGCCCTCTTCTGTTGTCGTCAGGATGTTGACAGCTGTCACCTGCCAGTTCTTCTCGGCTGCGGTGTCCAGCACTTTCTGTAAGACTGACAACCCTGTAACAGGAAGAGAGGGGGAAGAGGACAGCAGGGAAAGAACCGGGTTTTAGTTGTGCAATGGCATCTTTCCATCCTTCTGACAGTCTGCGTAGCTGCCCCAAGCTGGGCTGGATACACCTTTGCAAGAGCGCAGCAGAACTACAGCGAGCAGCTAATAGTCTAGCATCTTACCCAAACACAGTTGGGCTAGAATTAATGACTCCTGCTTTTTCTGTTCCAGCACAGGAAAATAAGATGATTTCAGGCCTAGTTTTGCTTTGTAATCGGCAGATCAGTCTCGTTGATCAGGCCCTGCTGTGGGATTCAGATAAGAGCTCTAATCCCCATCTTCTTGTCTGTCGCTACCCAAATCACTTGATTTCTTTGGGCCATAGTTCCCTTTCCTCTTTGATCTGTTTAGGCTCTATGCTCCCAGGGTTAGGGACACCCTCAGTAATCACAATACACAATCATATTCAGTGGCCTCGTTCTCTCTCAGCAGCATCTCATCAGAAAACTTCATTATTTTTAAAAGGATCTTGCCTAAATTACACGCACGACCTTCCAGAGGAGATACACGTAGTCAGCGCTGGAGTCCTGCTAGACAACCCTGCCTACTGCAGTCCTTTTGGGATATTCAGCGTGCCCATGCCTCGTGACAAAAGAAAGCAGGGCAAGATGCTTTCATATCTTCTCCTCATCTCTTAAGGTCATCCTGTCCCTGCAAGGGCTAATGACAACTTCCAGGACAGAGCTGTGAACCAGCCTTACCTCTGCACTGTCCTCCACAAGTCCATTTTGCTCTTTAAAAACATCTGAGAGCTGGGGAAACTGAATCACAGAGCAAAGAGCTCACCAGCCCTGTTCATGGTTTGGAAAGTTAGTATCTTCCAAGAGCCCAACAAAGGCTTTTGTTATTTTACATAAACAAATAACACTCACTAACACAGGGAACTTAAGAGTTTTCCTGCCAGAAAAACACACACACATATCACAACTGGATGTGGTCTCAGGTGAGACTTGAGCAGCTGTCAGTTCACTTTTATAAACATGGGACTCAGTGGCCCTGAGTTTGAAAGACCCATTC
Organism: Rhinoptilus africanus; assembly: GCA_013400135.1. Lineage (NCBI taxonomy): Eukaryota > Metazoa > Chordata > Aves > Charadriiformes > Glareolidae > Rhinoptilus > Rhinoptilus africanus. Next base: position 284,840 of record VXBO01009787.1, on the reverse strand, counting down.
AATATGGGACTTATTCAATATAAACAATTTCCCCATTTGAAATCCAAACTGCTGATACATTAAGTATTTCCCTTGTGCTGATGGGGTCTAGACCTGACCTTACGAATACAGACGCACTGGGTTAGGCTTATGCTTCTTCTAGATCAACGCCCACCTTCAGCAGTAACGAGTATTTAGAAAAGGAGTAGAGAACAAGGAAGACAGGGTGACCCTTCCATTAGCCACCCTCCCAGCCTCCAGCAACCCACAGTAAGAGGACTTCTTGAGGCAAAGACTCCACCTAGACCACTACGTTTAATTGCCTGTAACCCTTCCCAGGTACTTGTGACTTACCCCGGTCAGCATCATAAATGTACACAAACTTCTGCCAGCTGTAGTGCTCGATGACACTGATGAGGGCATCCTGGAGCTCTGGGCGAAGCTGCAGAACAAACTGGTTGGATGTTTCAACAGGGAAGCTTGGCGTTATGAAGCAGACGTGGAGAGCCCCGCAGAAAGACGTGAGCATGTTGACGGTTCTCCTCTCATAAAATCCAAAGATGGCGTAGACGCCCTTGGAGAACTGCGAGCAGACTGGAGGAGCAGAGAGAAAGGTCATGAGGGCAGAAGGACAAGGAAGTTTCTCAGGGAAGTCAGACAAATAAATCTTTTCCCTGCAATAAACTGTAGACTCTCTGGACAAGAATGCTTTCCTCGAGGACTGCAGATTGGTGAACACAACCTGGCTTGTGGCCATGGGGTGCTCTGCCTTTGATCTCCACAGACCTGCTTTACCTTTGACAGGCAGAAGGGACAGAGGGGAGTGAATTACAGAATCACAGGGTTGGAAAGGACCTCAGTAGATCATCTAGTCCAACCCCCTGCCAGAGCAGGGCCACCCAGAGCAGGGGGCACAGGAACGCCTCCAGGAGGGTTTGGGATGTCTCCAGAGACGGAGACTCCACCACCTCCCTGGGCAGCTTGTTCCAGTGCTCTGCCACCCTCAAGGGAAAGAAGTTCCTCCTCATGTTTAGGTGGAACTGCCTGTGCTCAAGTTTGTGCCTGTTACCTCTTGTCCTGTCCCTGGGCACCCCTGAAAAGAGCCTGGCCCCATCCTCCTGACACCCCCCCTTCAAGTATTTATAAGTGTTGATTAGGTCCCCCCTCAGAGGTCTCTTTTCCAGACTGAAGCGACACAGTTCACTTAGTCTTTCCTCATAAGAGAGGTGTTCCAGTCCCCTCATCATCTAATCATCAGTATCCTCATGGCTTTGCTGAACATTTTGCTGCTTCTAGAAAAAAATGCGTTACCTGCACAAGGGAACCTCCCAGCAGAAAAGTACAGTGGCTCACGTACAGCGAAGGTTCACCTAGGTTCAATACACTCATAGCACAGGGAGGTTTGTACCCGGGCATGAGCTGCTGGCACTGAGGCTGGAGCCTCTGACACCAGGGGTGCGTTGGCACTTGGGGACACCTTTGTGGCAATTTCTGGTTTCCTCACAAAGCCATGGTAGGGAAGGCTGTGGGCACGGTGAGGTAGTGATGGTGGTCTGGCTGCTCTCCATGACTAAGCTCTGAGGGTGCACACTGTCTTCTCTGGTGAGTATTTGTGTCTGATCCCAGCAGCTGGCGCTGCATTGTGCAGGGAGGGCTCCAGAGCTGGAGCCCTTCTCGGGAGAGCATTTAATGAGATCGTGGGAGCTGCTGGAAAAATGCCTCAGGATCTCAGTGAGGCAGAGAGAGTTCACACTTTGGGTTGTAAAACTTAGCCCCTGAGACAGTCAGACTCGTTTAATATCACCCCTGTTTATGGCACATCCCAAGTTATCATCAATAAATCTCCAAGACAGAGGTGGTGGCAGTGACAGCATTTTCCCTGTGTCAGAACTCCTGGCACTAGTGTCTCCTCCTGTTGTCACTCCGACTCTGAAGACCTTTGGCTGTGACATTTATACTGACTCAACACTTCACACATCACTCGCCAGCCCCCCCAACAGAGTGCAGGGTGAGAAGTCGGATGTGACATTTTGGGGTCCCCTGGCAAGTGCTGTGTGCTGCTTGGGAATCCTTTGACCTGGTTTCTACTGGTAGCCGCCAGCACTGAACCTCCTGCACATGTGGCTGGAGACAGACTCCTAAAGAGGAGCTCACTTTATCCTTAGCTGGGCTCCATCCAAGCTCTTTCCCTCCAGTGGGGACCAGAAGTCATCCTCAACTGGCTTACCGCCATCCTGCATAAGATTACCTTGTTCCTCACTTCTCTACCACCAGCATCAAATATTCAGAGGGAAGAGCAATGAATCCTGCTTCCCACTGTGCAAAGCGAGTCCCCACCCCCATCTCCAACACCAAAACAAAGCAGTCAGATTTTTGAAATGGCACAGTGTCGAGAGCTGAGAACTGAATCTCATGACACTGGTGAAAAATTTTCCTTTCCCTGGGAGTTGAGCCCAGGTTTTGGGCACCCCAGCCCAGCAGTTTGTCCCCAGGGTCACCCATCCTCTCTTCGCCACTCAGCGTCTGTGATCTCACAGACCCCAGCACTCTCCTCCCCCAAGGAAATTTGGATTTCTGTGGGACAGGGACTTCTCGCAAAGCCCGAACCATGACAGAAATAAACCTCTTTATTTTCACGGCAGTGTCTCTCTTTGCAATCAGCAATTGTGTCTGTATCAGCTGGAGTCACTGCCCTCATCATGAGACTGACACATTCAGGAAGAAAAGTAGCAGACACGGATAGAAATAGTCTGAACATCATTTCCATGTGACTGGACCGGTGGGTCTAATGAACAGTGCGATGTACCATATGTGAGAGATCAGAACATGATCTCTGGAGACCCGGGCTTCAGACTCATAGAATGATTAAAGTGACATTCTCGGGGCTGCTAAACAATCCAGCACAATTAATAATCCAGACAATAAACTTAGCTGGCTTGTTTTGTTTGATATTAGGCAAGCCATGGCTTCCTTGAGTTTTATTTTCTATTTGAGATGAATCCATTATTTTTTAGATTTTTTTTTTTTTTAAACTCTGTGGCTCAGTCACGCTCAGGCAGCCCTCCTACACTGTTCTGAGACACTCATCAATCCCAGCGTTTGAAACAGATTGCACCAAAGACAACTGGGAGAACGAACAGTCTTTATCATTAGTAAGTCTGGAAAGAACCCTAGCTCGCTTTGTACTTTCAGACTAAGAGAGGCCATGGACAAGGCAGATAATCCACAAAAAAAAAAAGACTTGCTGCGGGGTTATCACCCAAAGAACAACAAAGAAACCATTGTGTCAATTAATCTGGAAAAATGAAAAGAGCGAGAACTGCAGCCACCTTTCTGGGACTGAACTTGGCATAACGTAAAAGCAGTGGCAGCAAAAGAATTTAAATCTCAGGACTATTTTAAAATACAGATATTCCAAATTAATTTAGCCACCAAAACTAAAAAGAAGTTACTTGCCATTTATTTAATACACTAAGAGATAGCTGTAATTGCTTTATATTTGCTTGATTGTTTTATTAAGCAAATTTATTAACAACTATGTTCTCATTTGATTGCTCTGCAACTTCCTAATAACATACTCTTAAGAACTGTAGACCTTAACTAGAGAAAGCAAATATTTTAAGCTCTCTTTGTTTTTCTAGAGGGGAGGAGGCTTATCAGTTCCTCTGCAGTCACTAGCCTCTGACTGGTGCTTTTCTAAAAAGATTATGGAGCATAAAAGGGATAAAGATCATGCTGGAATGGAAGGTCCAACAAGTTGAGCTCTGATGGTCAATTGGGTTGTGACAACATCCCATTTAGATAGCCTTGTGTCAACTAGCTGCTAGATGGCCACAGACTGGCTTTTCTTGCAGAAGAGAGTTGCAGTTAATCTGTTAATTAGCTCTCGCAGTTGGATTTGGACAGTTCAGCCTCTGAAGCTCATTTCTGCAGGTGGGAAACTGGGTGAAATGCAACAGCATAAATGTCTGCCTATCCCAGGATGTGAGCATGAGTGAGGAGTGTTCACTTGGGTGTAAATGCAGACATTTGTGGTAGTTTGCACGTGCTGTTCTTGGCCTCTGGGCTGCACAGCGGGAAAGGACAGAGAACATCTATTCTGGGCTGTAACTGTGCTATTAGCTTACAATGAATTTATAATTAATTACAGAAAAGTTTTCCTCTAAACAAGCCCTCAGAAAATATAGTTCATAATGACTGATAACCATGGCAACTACTACCATATTCACCCTGATCACTCTTTTAAAATCGGTCAGGTTAGGACTTCTGGCTGGGACATTCCCAGTGTGTGCTGCACCAAAGCACCATGGACATCCCACATCCTTCTTTCTCCAGGTACAGGATCTCACACTGAGTCTTCCTAATGCCATTCCACCAACAAAATTAGGCAAAAGCAGAGGCATTAACTTGATTGTCACCTGGTTACGCTGGAAACACGACCCAGCAACCAGGACACAACTCCGCAGTGCCTGTTGCAGCCAGGTGAAGCAAGAGCTCCTCAGATTGTTCTAAACCCACTTCTAACTTACAGTAAAAATCAAAACAGCTTCCTAAGATTCCTGGTACCTAGTTAAGAAATGACTGATGCAGTAGAGCAAGCAGGAGGAGGTCTCACCTCTCCCTTTATGGAAAGGTTGTCATCGTGGAGCTGGTGTGTCCTTGAATTCAGATGAGGAAAAGGCACACGTGCTTCACTCATGCTTGAAATCCTCAGACTCCAGGATTTCTAGCCCTGCAATTTCTTTCAAGTTTCTCTTTTCATATAGAAATAGTCAAGGTAAAGCATTTAAATCTGAGAGAGGAAACACTGATTTTCTTGAAAACACATGCAGGATAGGACACCTACCCAGCAGCTGAAGACAGGCAGCTCTGACCACCTTTGAGAAAAAAAAATATACATGCCTGCAACTATAAATTGCACATTTTCTCTGCAGAAGAAGGAAGTAGAAGAGGTGTTTTGAGGTTATAAAAAATCCCGGGAGACTTTTTTTGGCTAAAGCTCTCAACTGGACACAGACAGAGTAGATACACAAGACTGATTTCTGCATTCAGGAGGGCCAGGGATATTGTGGAACTGGAAGTTTGATCCATGTGAAAGGCAGCTATAACAGTACCTCACTGGGATTCTCGTAAAAGCAGAAGGGAAACCAAAAAGCTTCTCTTTCTCATCACAAAGAGGGGCTGAAACAGTTTCTGCATTAGAGGGAGGAGGAAGGGCAAATGGGCTGCACAGAAGGATGGGAATGAGGATTTGGTCTCCAGGAGTGAAAATGGTGCAATTCTGATGAGAATCTGCAAAAAGGACTGCAAAAAGGCAACTGCTCCCCATGGACACAGCTGGAGAAGAAACCTGGTAGGAGATCCTGGCAACAGCTCATCTGCCATTTCCTTTAGAAGCAGAATTTTCACCATTTCACTTAGTTTAAGCCTAGAAGGGGACATTAGATCATTTCTACTGACTTTCTGTATCTCATGGACCATTAAGTTTCACCCAGCTACCCCTGGAGGGAGCCAATAAAATGGTTTAGTTGACTCTCGGGAGACTCAACTGCTGCGTGCCTCTGACAGACAACAGAAGTAGCAGAGACGCTGCTAATACCCAAAGCCACAAGAGCAGTAAAAAAACTGATTAAACGAAATATCCCCAGATGTTCCCCACAAACAACTCATGTTCTCTGTTGCAGGGCACAAAAAAACCCAGATGGTCCCTGCCAGATCTCAGAGCCCTTCCCGACCCTGGGGGATGTCGTATCTGAGAAGCATCTAGGAGGGAAGACACCGTACCCTCTCCAGGAAAGCCATTCCCACAACGTGGAGCTGCAGATGTTGTGAGGATTTTTAGCAGACTACCATAGCCCAAGCAGGCAGGGAAAGAAGAGGATGATTTGGAAACATAAACTCAAAAATAAGAAGACATCTTTGAAATCACCCAACCCAGCACACACAGCTCTCACTCCAGAAACCGAATTAACAGGTGCCTTTTAAAAATTGCAAGATGAGATTGGCCAGACTTTATGAGTGTAGTAAAACAGTCAGCTCAGCCTACTGCCCTCTGTAAGCTACTAAAGACTCATCCTGCAGTGCCTGCAGCGCCAATATCAGTGTGGCATATCCTTTATCTGCCCAAACCTGCTGGGACACAGGACAAAACCCCTCACTTGCAGCAAAACAGAGTCATTGACAACAGTGGTGTCAAGGAGCAGTTCCCACATGCTTTTCTTTGCTCACTTGGAGTATATATGTGCACATGTGGGAAAGGGGAGGGGGGATGTGCATGCATAATTTATTTTTAGCATGCCCTGCCTGGGGGCGACCCTCACACGGTGATGGAGAACCTGACATCAGGTTGGCGAAGCCGGTGGAATTCTGATGAAAGAGCGCTAGTGTCTGCTTCAATTAGGATCAGCTCCGCTTGCCTCCCAAATGTTTGTCCTCACAGTTCCCCAGTGTGGTGTAGGTGCCAGAGTGCATCTCTTCAGCACATCCCAACGACAGCGTGTTCCCACAGATTTTTCTAGCAGGGGAAAGCCAAACAGATTCTACACTCCCCCATCGCTCCACGCATGTATTTAGCTGACAGCAGATATGCCCCATACATTTCATCAACTGCAAATCAGGCTGATGTGGTATCACAAGAAATATATGTTTTTCTTTCAAATATATAAAAGTTACAGAACCATGTTCCTTTCCATCATTTTCCTGCACTGAGGCTCTGACCATTTTGGAAGCTGGAAAGTAGTGTTGGTTTTTTCATCAAGATCTGCTTTCTTTCCCTCAGATTTAAACAATAATCTATGACTGAGAGCTGCTCATGACTGTTTATGCTGATAGCTTCAAATTTTTTAGTTAAGTTTGCCTGCCTGACAAATAAGTCTTAGTTTGCCTGGTTGACAAATGATAAGTTTCCCTTGAGATCAAATTGGATTTGGGATACTTCTTTCTCGCATGCTGCTGAGTTTAAGGAAACAGAAATAGCATGGTGCTTTTGTCAACAAAAAATTAACAACGTGGACTCTCAGTCGTTTAAGTGCACTTCTGAATTGTAATCTTGGTGGTGGAAGATATGGCCATGGGAAGCTGACTTTAACCACTCTGTCACAGGGACCCGTTGAAAATCATAGCTCTTCCACTTGTGTACTTCACATCTTTAAACCTGCTCTTCTGCTACAGTCTTCAAATGTAGTTCTTATGCAGTGTACAAAATGGAAGAGAAAATTCAAATATCAAAGGTCTTCAACTGAGGTTGTTGAGAAAAGAAAAGGAAAGCCAAGATGTTTGACAAGACTTTCCTTGCTTTTAAAAATGTTGCTACTTTGAGTATGTTAAGATTTTGTTGAATCATATAAAATTAAGAATTATACATATTGAAGGGTTTCCAGTTTGAGTCCACTACTCAAACTATTTCTGAGCAATGGTGTCACTTTTAACAGGAATTCAGTGCAAATCCCCTACATGAAACACTGATACCATGAGCATCTTTTAACAGATCATGGATGAGAACCCAGAGGAGACATAGGCATGTATCTGCTGAGACCAGCGACTTCTGGGGTTACAGACTTGGATGTTTGTGGGGTACTACGGTGGGTCCACGGACCCCTTGACTGAGGGCATGGAGTCAGAAATTAACCTTGCAGATATCAAAGTGTGTTCATGAGAAAGAAGGGAGTAGAGAACGTCCTGAGAAGTAAACAACTTTGAGGAACCAGCTAACTGCAAAACAAGAGACTGACAAGATAAGGAGTAGCTTTGCCGCTTGCGGAGATCAACCAATGATATATTGTTGTGACAATATGTAACCAATAGTAAAAGGACACACGTGTTAAGAAAAAGTATATAAGAAAGTACGTGTGGCAATAAACTCTCTCTTCTTCTCGTGAATACACTTTAATATCTGCAAGGTTAATTTCTGACTCCATGCCCTCAGTCAAGGGGTCCACAGACCCGCCGTAGCCCCCCACAGATGTTCCCTTAAATAAAATGTCTGTTGACAACTGTATTTTCTGGGTAGCCTTAAAATGATGGCTAACCCATGGAAAGAGAACAGCGACACCCCTGGAAAGGACGTGATGCCCATCTCAAGCAACATTCAGACTTCACAAAAGCCCATTCCTTCTGTGTTTAGAATTATGTCATTATTCGAATAGGGACAGGTTGGCTAATGAGGGTCCTGTGGCTAACAGATCACATTAGGTGTAAAAGGAAACAGGTCCAGTGCCATGTCACTTTCAGGTTTATTATCGAACCATGACTTGGATCTTGGCTTGTGAGGTGGAGGAAGGTGACTGCCTTTCTCTGACCCCCATCTGCTCCAGTCCCTTGGGTCAGAGACTGCCTCTTGCTCCATGCTCCTAGAGACCTAAAATAAGAGTGTGTTCTGAGCTTGAAGCACTGATGCCATGCCCTCAAGCTGTGTAAGTTTCTTGCTGTCTACTGCCTTCATCTCTCCAGTGTCCCATACCAGAGCCGTGGCTTTTCCACAGCATTCCTTGCTTTCACAGCTTTTTTAAAATAGAAAAGATGTGCAGAAGAGATTTGGTGTCTGGAAATAATTCTGCATATTTCAGCTCTAATGGAGCATTTGACCTTTCCACTTTGTCTTTTTTTTTTTTTTAATGGAAGTCTTTTTAAAAAAATTCTCTTTTCCTACATGCCCATCTGGCTCATTTCTGGGGTATAGCTAGCTATCAAATGATGGCAAGCAAACCCAGTTGAGATACAGTCTTCTGAGATACTTTTATGACACGTTGTGTCATTAAAAATCATCATATTTAGTTAATGAAAAGTACATCCCCTGTTCCTGGAGCCCAGGGATGGCCCACCGGTGGCCCTTGATCCTTGCATGGCTTTCGAGCAGTTTGATGTTGATAGATGTGCCAGAAGTGTCAGCAAGCCTGTACCGGCAACAGGGCTGCAGGGCACTCCAGCTTTATGCTGTGTCCAGAAGGAAGCAAGCAGAAGATGCTGGCCATGCCGGGCTGCCTTGGAGCAGCAGAAGCTCTACAAAATCAGCTGCTATCTCCTGCTCACAACCCTCTCCTCGAGCTTCCCTGCAGCTCCCCTAGGAGGGGTGATGCCTCACAGGGCCCCCAGCTGCAGACAGATGTTGCTGTGGGCTCCATGGGCTCTGGAAGACCAGCTATCCCTGCTCTCACCTAACCTCCTGCAGTGAAGTAGAAAACCAAAAATCTGTCCTCATTGAACTCTCCATGTCTGAAGCAGAGCCATAAATATTAAAGCAAGATTACTAGAAATGAAAAAGTGTCAGCGATATTATAAAAGGAGGCAAGAGATGAGGGTTGAACCAATTTTGCTTTTGCTGCTTTATTAGATGGCCTTTTGTATTACGTTGTCCCTTCTGCAGATAGAGCTACACCAGGAAAAGTACAGCTTCACGGTGTAGCTTTCTGCTGGGGAGCATGAACAACAACAGAGGAAAAGAATAAAGCACCAAACCGACAGCATGTTAATACGGCGCATAGCACACTGCTCTTAGGTCAGCACAACATTTAATTCTGGGCTGTGAGAGCTAAATTATTAAAACAGAGCAAAAAGAGAGGAGTGAGTGGTGGGAGGGGGGAAGATAAGCAGTAGCAGAAAGCAAACTTGTCACATAAAGAAGAGCTCACTGCAAATGAAATGCATTTTGTCTTCAATAGCTTCTCTTCTTTCCCTGATACGTTATATCTGTTCATGGCAGTTTTTCTAGACATTAAAGCCTGTGACTGTCTCCAGTGCCAGGCTCAGGTGCTAATGAGGATTTTGTAAGTGCTTGTCTTGAAACTCGTTGCAGGTCACAATGCAAAAACCAGACTATGGGCTTTCCCTGGAAAAGTTATTCCAACATTAATGCTACTTCCACTGGGGAAGGAGGCTGTTAACATCTACCTCTACAACTCCTTTCTTAATCTTCATCTGATAATTACAATTTTGGTCCCATGTGACCCGCTCCTTAAAACATCTGCATAGGTATTCCCAAATTTTCTCTGGTCTATGCTTTTGCAGATGTACCAGTTTAGAAGCCAAACTAATGTCTTGGCTTCTGGTGTGTTCCCTGTGGTATTCCAGAGACTCGTCGTGTTGCCTTCAATTGAGAAAACAGTATTTTGGTAAATTTTCTTAGCTGCATTGTTCCTGAGCTTTTTTAGGATTATTTCCTGCTCATAATAATGTCTCTGTTAGCCCTCAAGACATTTTTCACTGCAGCTCTTTATCAGCCTCCCTCCCTGCCCCATCAGCTCAATATCTTTTAATTTTCCAACAGCCTCCCACCTTGTGAAGTGCTGGCCATTTGTAACCTATGGGTTTACAGTTTTACAGGCCACTGAATTCCATACTGTAAATTACAGGATCAGGACCAAATTTTGTGTTTTGCCAGGCAACTGAAGAACAGGCTAACTTTCAACATGGTTATTTCCATGCAGAGACATGACTACGTGTTTATCAGCAAGACAGGCAGTCAGACCAGCTGTATTTGGAGAGCAGGTCTGAGTAGGAAGGTGTCATTCAGTGACCAGTGACAGGAGGAGACCTCCTTCAGTCCTGGGTCTACACATGGCATCTTCTGTGCCTGCTTTGGGATCTCAGCCTACACTTGGAAGTGCTGAGGTCTGACCCGCATCCAAAGCTCCCCTGTCTGCTTCTAACAGTTCTCACGGTGGCTTTAAACATTTCTCTTCCCAGACACTGAGCTTTCACTAACAAGATACGTGACAGGTACTGAAAGAATATGCCGGTTTGAGAATGACAAGTCACACACAGCGGTTCGGATCACGGCACCTGGACAACTACACACCAACGCTCTCGATCAGCGATGATGTGGTCTCATGCCCTGAGCCCGCTTCTCCGCATGCAGCCAGAGGTGAGCACTTATAATCCCTTCTCCTTTCTCCCTGTCTCTGTTTTTTTTTCCTTGCTCCTGCTTCTAAATTTCCAACTTTTAATTGTTTTGTGCTACGGTGCATAAAACCTTATCCTTGCACGCCACTGAACTAACACAAATAATTTTAAGGTTTTCTTGATAACAGACTGGAAATTAACAACTTCATTTATTAACACTCCACCTTTTTCTATTCAAAGCAGCCAAAGAACCTGACAAAACACACACACGCATGCATGCAAACGCTCTGCAATGATCCTTCCATGGTCCCAACCACACCCTGGGCATATATTTATACTCAGGTGCAAGCACTGGGTTTCTTGGTGCCAGACCCCTAATGCTCTTCAGCAGCAGGCAGAGCAGGCATTAAACTGTAAAGTCCTCGTGTGCCCAGCTTTGAATCCCTGCTTTGGATGCATATGAAAAAAGATCTTTATTTTTCCTTTAATACTGACTCCCTTTCCTGATAGCAATTTTTTAAACTGACAAGAAAACCCCCTAAACAACCCCCTTTCTGAACTCCAGGGGTTTGTTGTCTTCAAAGAAACATAGGGACATGCCATATCCCATACACCTACGTAGGATGTGTGGGCATTTATTATTAACTGTGATTGGCTCAGAGTTACGCTTATCCTGTTATCCCACACACAGGGGTACCCGCTATAGATGCGGCCGTCACTCTGCATGTGTTTGTAGGATGCCTGGCACTATACTGCGAGGCCTCTGTGAGGTACTGTACTGTATTCATGTTAAATAGCAATAAAGAAAACCCCTGAACAGTCTCCTCGGAGTAGAGAATTACCTTCCCAGCAGAGAGGAGAGAAAAGATACAGCTGGCTCACCACAGAAGGTAAAACAAAAGATAAGGAGGGACCTAAATGGAAAGCCAGGAGAATTTTCCGTAACCTGATGGATCTTTTCAGTGGTGATGATGTGCTCTGCCTTAAAATATCTTCCAGCTCAGGAGGGAGGCTGGCAGGTGCAGGCTGTCAGAGGGCAGAGAAGATGTTTCCCTCTCGTGGTAAGCTACTGTTGGCCTTTCTGACATTATTTGACTCCCTGCTCGTTTAAAAATAAAAGGCAGCAGACAAAAAGCAGAGGGTACATTGTGTGGGAAAGCAGCAGCTTGCTCACACAGGAATACAGTGTCACCGGTCTGGGCAAAGAAGGAAGAAGTTGCACTTATGCAGGACAAAGCATTCTTCTTCAAACAAAACCTCTCGCACACAGGAAAGGGCATCTTGTCCTTGGGGGCTCGAAGTGGGAAGCAGTACTTAAACCCACCAGCTGTCTGACACGTTATATATAAACGTTCACATGTTCTATACATTTTCAAGGCTACATTACAGGTATCTGGTGAGCTAGCAAGGCAGATGCTCCAAAACCTACATGTGCCATCATTGCTCCAAAAGTGCCATCTTTTCTGCAATCACTGGAGCCATTCGAGTCTTCTGAAAGGAGCAGCAGCAAGCCCAGGAAACTACACTCAGGGTGGAAGGGTTAAGCCCCCAGAGCACCACCCTTTTGTGCTACCTGGCTGTATATTGTATTCACCTAAGGTCTCTGAAAGCAGGAATGGTTTTGAAACCCCATTTAACACCTCAGCAAGGGCTGAGTTAGGTGCAGAATGACAAGACCCTTTGACATCTGAGAGTGCTGGCTTTTGTGGGCTTAAGTGCCTCCCTTGGTGGTTCTTTGCTATAGTCATTTCTTGTAGGGCTTTTATTTTTCCTTTTCACATTAATGTTCCATTCCATTGTGCTCATAGCTTTCTTCAGGCCTACTTAATGTCAGGGGGAATATTACCATTTCTTCCCTGTCATTAGAACAGCTTTAATCCTGTCTCCATTGCGAGGGCAATAAATGATAATAGCTACCACATTTTTATTTCTGCAGTGCCTCTGAGCATCAGGTTTTTTGAAAAATCCCAAACAAACAAATTTAAGCTCGGGATCTTTTAAACCCGGTGGGAGACTGTGTTGTCTGGGGAGCAGGAATGCAGAACTGTGACAGATGGCGAGATCTGGACCTACGGTTTGCAATTTTATGGTCTCTGGTGAAACTTCTGTGCGAATAGCTCGTTGTGGGTGGTGGAACAAACAGTTTACATGAAGTGCATCTAGCTAGCATCCCCAGATGGAGCTTCCAGGGTGAGGTGATACTTGTTAAACAGGGGCTGCAAGCAGCTGCAGAGGGCAGGTTCCCTCTCGCAGGAGGTGAAGGCATCGGTGGGGATGGGGGAGCTGGAGGAACTCCGCTCTCTGCCCTGCTGCTCCAACAAACCCGTGGATGGGTAGACCTGGAACCCCTGTGTGAATGTGACCCAAACCACCCAATATCAACCAGGGAGCTGACTACATAGCAAGACCTTCACTGGAAACACAACAGAATCCAAGATCTCCCTAAAAAACCTTGGGTAAATCTGTGTCATTTTACCAGCACGACAAAAGGGACTTTTACAGCTACAGACTTCAGCTGTACTTGGATCCATAATAATCATCTCCAATAACAAGCTGGTCCCATGAGGAAATGAACCTCAAAGAATTAGGGACAGGACCAAGAGGTGCGAGAAGCTGCTCAGCATTTATAAGCCGCCTTGGATGCACACCTTTTGTATAAAACACCCTTTAGCAATGAATTCCCGTTAACGTTCGTGGCAGGCAGCATCAAATGCTCAGACACAAAGTATTATAATAACATTTTCTAGAGAGACAATAACTTCAGGAAAGGCTTTTCTGCTAGATATTTCACTTGCAGAGCTTCATGTGTTCACGGGAAAGATTTCTGCTAGTGGAAAATACTAAGTCATCTTCAGAGGACAGTGAAGATACCCAGGAGCGTCTCAGTTATCTTGAACAGCCTGCACTGCCAGCGGGACTGAGAAAATAGTTGGAAAAAACGGGACGTGTGTCTTAGGAGAAGAATGAAGGAACATCCTTAGCATTAGGAAAACACTGAGATCTCTTGCTTGACATGCCTAGTTACATACAAACAGCACCTTCTCTACTGATTTCCATTCTAGGAGTTTTTAAGCTCCTGAAGAAAGAGATTCTCTACTGAGCTGCAAAGAGCAAGAGAGATCATGTAAAACACTCTGCATAAATGCAAATTGCGGGGAGGCCTGCCAGAGCACAGGAAGGGAAGTTGTTAGAAACTTGGGGTCATTCATCATTCGGGAGCAATGACACCGCACATACAGATGCAGCTTCTGTCTCAAGCAGTTGCTCAGTGTAAACCAAAGACTACGACATGATTTAGGCAGCTACGGAGAAACCCCCACTGCTTCTCAGCAGAAACTTTACCTGTAAAATATTATTTAGACAGAAAAGCAGCAGCAGACCGGAGGATGCTAATTTGTACCCACTTTTCACAAGCACCAGAGAGACTCTCTCACTATTCACCAGATGGTGCACAAGCCTTCTGTCGACATGCAAAGAGATGTCTCTAATGAAATACATTTGTCCATGAAACCAGTCACTGGCAGCCCTGGGTCAGGCAGGCCCTGAACAGAGAGACAGCAGGAGGATCAGGTTTTCAAGGAGTGGAAACGGTCCTTGGATTTAACAAATATTGTGCAAGACAACTGAGCCACGGAGAGCTTCACACATCAGGTGTTGGATTTGCTTCCCACATTGAAATGGACCATGTAATGCACTCTAACAGTACATCTAAAGCATGCATATGGATGGCTAAAAGTATAATTAACTTAATTAAGGCACCTTTTATTCCAGAAGCCTCCAAGGGAAAAGGCAGGTGGAACTGCTGCCTACAAGAGAAGGTTTCCAGGGCAGAGGCTGCTGCCACCAGTGGGCAAAACCACCGTGAAGACTTATTCTGGAAGGAACAAGGTAAAAAGAAATGTCCCTGGGGCAAATTCCTCTGTCTTTTGGTGCCCACAAGAAGCCAGGGGAGCAACATAAAAGCCTGTGATTTACACCTCTGGGACTGTCCTGTCAAAACCAGCGAGGGCTGTGATTTTCTTTCTGTACTGCAACCCAGTTTAGGTGCTGAATGTGGCAGAGAAGTATGTAGCCTTCATTTTGAGTTCCTGACCTTCCTGTTAGAGAAAAGATTAATTTCCCTGTGAGAGACATTATTTTTGGCTGCCTATGTTTAACATGGCAGTGAACATCTGCACTCATATTTTCTTAGCATTTGTTGTGATCACTCCTCTGCACTGCTAGTCCTGACAGTAGAGTGGTGTCAGTTGAGAGCCTGGGTAGCATTTCCAAAACATGCTTAAATGACTTAGTTGACGACCCCCTCTCTTTAAAGAAAAGATGTTGAAATGATCTGAAGGTGATTTGGGATCTACACACATAAGAAAGCCATATGGGGCACGCAACCTTTGAAAACTGGGCCTTAACTCACATATGCTGAAAGGATGTCTCCTGTGACAGCTTTTATCAGCGCACTCTTAAGGTCTGATGCTTTCCTGACATTGCCTGTGGAGCGGATCTAGACTGGAAGAACTGAGATGGCACGTGTGGCAGGTTTGGTTGACAAAGGTCCTCTGGGTACATGCACTTTGCACCAACGCGATGGCATAGCTGTAAATGTGCGGCTAAAATACGCTCGCATCATCCTTTCAACTTCATTCTTAAATCTCCCATAGAAGGACTACAGTTATGAGAAAATCGTCTACTTTCTGCCTGGTGAGAAAGAATAGTCTATGCAATATGAGTGTAAGACACTTTATTTCATGTAGAAAAGTTGTCTACATTATAGTCTCCCTGGTAACTACATGGGGACGAACAGAACTACACTGGGTTTAAGTATGGTCTAGTTTTGTCAGCTGGGAAGCACAACATGTTTCCTGAATGAGGCTGCAGGGACACAGGACCTGATTTGTGTGTGCAGTCAGCTGTGACTTGCTTGTAAAGTGTACTTGCTTCACGTTTATTTGAGCATAGGTCGCCAAGGTTCTTCTCAGCAGTCTCCTCAGGCATAGAATCAAAAGGAATTTGTGATAAAAGACCCTTAAGAAACTCCTCCTGACATCCTTATTGGAAAATCCTTCAAAGTAAATGTATGGGAAATAACAGAACCCTGAGCAGATGTGAAAGCTGGGAGGGAGATGGGGAGCCGGGGAAAGGAGGTGCAAGCTTGAGGTTCATTGGTGGGGGAACAGCCAATTTAATTTCAAAATCAACTGGGACTTTAAAAGAGAAAAACAAGTATGAAAGAAAGTGTGAAGGGGGCCTGAGTGCAGGAGCATTCAGAGATCCAAGGGCCAGGTGCCTGTTTCAAGAAGGTGAGGGAGAAAAATGGGCTTTCAACTTCTGGGTCAGTCTGTCTTTTCTCTCCCTCTGGATGGACAAAGTCAATAACACTTTGTCCTTCTTTGACATTGCCTAGTCTTAGCTAGGAAGGGTTTTTCCAAATCTGACTGGACGAACCCTGGCAGTCTATCCTCCATGAAGGTTTTTATCTTCATTTCACAGTTGAAAAGACTGAGGCATCCACTTGTGAGAAGCCACACAAGAGTTTTGGGGAGAGACCCAAGTGCCCTCACATGAGTCCCTCTCTGAGAAGGGACAAAGTGAAGAATGGGCCCATTGCAATGTTTTTCCAGTGGGATGCTCACAGTTGACCAGTGAAATGCATTTCCTCAGTGGATGGTGACTGCTCCACAGGGCACTCCCTGTCCTCATTTGCTCTTATTGCCCGTCCTTTTGGAGGAGGGAAGGTGCTGACAGCAGAACAAGGCAGCACTGCCATGGGAGTGATGCTCCTCCTCTCCAGGCACACACAGACTCGGCACCTCACGCAAGGCTCGGGGATTTAGTGACCAGCTGTTGAGTGGGCACTTTGAAATAGAGCTTGTGTACTGGCTTTAACACTAAACCCACTGCAATTCCTCTCACGGCTCAACCTCATCCCCTGCTGATTCATGCTGGGCTAAGGGTTTCTAAAATGAAGAAGGACAACCGGACCTCTTCCCTGAAAGACTGGAGACCTTCCCAGAACAAAACCATGGCCCCCCAAATGCCTTTTGTTTGTCTTTCTCTGGGTAATTTCACAATTTGTTAGCTTTGAAAAACCAGAAGGGCTATCTAATCATGATGGCCATGCTTGACCTCCAGCACAGCATGGAGCTCGGTGCCCAGCTGATGGCTCTTGAACAGAAGACCTGGGCAGTAGTTTCTGGGCCAAGCAAATCCCTCTCTGAGGAGCAAGGAATGGCACCTCTGTGGGCCCCACTGCAAGTCCATCCCATCTCCAGTCCTCGTCGGAGCAAAGGGGAGTCATTTATCCCTGCTGGCTCTTCCAGATGTGTGCAATATGCACTGTGGGTCTCAGTCAAATGAAGACATAGGAGGGAAAGTTGACCACTTTTGCCATAGAGCTGGTGTCCTATTCCTGCATCACACTGAAATATCTTTTGTTGAAAAACAGGGAATCTCTAAGAAAGATATAAAGACCCTATTTTATGGACAATCTCTGTATTTAAGGATCATGCTTCTGCAGGCACATTTCTTCACTACTAATAAAGACTCTTCACTTCTGGTTGGAAGCCTCCTACTTTATTTTCTAGCCAAGAGATCTTGTATTTGTGCAGCACTTGCACCAAGGGGAATCTCAGACTCCAGCTGCTTGGTTTTTAGCCCTCTTCCTTAAAAAAATAATACATTACTGAAAGCTACAAAGCAACTGGCCAGGATTTTGATGATCTTTCATTAAACAGAAAGCAAACATTCAAATGGTCTACTGGACAAGCAAAGGATCAAATTTTGAAGAAAAGTTACCCTAGACACTCCAGCTATTTCAGTTCATTTTATCATAAAAGGTTCAGTAGGCTTTACTTTTAGTGTCTCTGAGATGAAACTAATGCTCATGGAACAGATCCAAGTCAGACATACTGCAGACAATAAAGCTAGCTGAAATTTTTCAACATTTTTTTTTCCCTCCGAATGAAAACTGAGGTTTGATTAAAACCAAGAAGTTGCTGATTTTGACAAAACACCCCGATTTTCCCATGGAAAAGCAGAAGAGGGAAAAAAATTAGTTTTAAGTCAGGATGTTAAAAAATAGGTGTCGGGGTGCAATCAACCCTCCATGCCTTGTCTGGATCACAAATTGCTCTAAGACTACTGCTGGTATCCTTTCCATCTAGAAGAGGTACTATGCTGGCAGCCGGACAGAGGAGCAGGGATAAATCTGAGGTGAGAGTTGGAGAATATGGGGTCAACGAAAATGTTGCCAGCATTCACACTCAGCTGCGGATGGGAAGCTTAGCCACTCCCAGAGCCCTGTCTCCTGAGAAAAACACACTTAAACTGCATTTACCCCACACCTGGGCAACCTCTGCTCAAGCACAGCACGTGCCCGTTGCTGGTGGGGTGACGTTTTCCATTGTGCTGCAGTGCATCCGAGCCGCCAGCCCTCTCCTCCCCACAGCCAGCCGACTGCTTGCCCTCCCCCTGCTCTGGCAGGTATGGCCATGCTTCCTACTATACTACAGCTTCATCCCTGCTTCACCACCCGCCCTGTGTGCACCTCTCCATGTGAGGCTCAGCAGTGCCTCATAATCCTTCCTACCCACACAGGGCAGGGATGGTTTTCTCTGTGACCCCGTCCCTGCATGTGCAGGAGCCCTCCACGTGTCCCGCATCCCACACCAGGATGACCATCAACAACCCTGGGGTGGTGTGACCACAGCCCCGCACACCTGTGGAGAGAGCCCTCCCAGCGCGTCCAAATCCTTTCTGCCACGCACTTCCCAAAGCCTCCTTACCACATCGCACACAGAGATGTGCACACACACACTAATCCTTCCATTAGCTAAATCCTGCTTTTTACAGCGGTGTTCTCACACACAGCCCTCCTTATCATCCTGCTCACAGACGCACGGGCTAATCTCTCTCCCTGTGCCACGCGCGGCCACCCGCTTATCTTCCCTCTCTTCTACACGCGCACACTTTTTTACACAGAGACTAATCCTTCTCAGTGTCACGTACCTCAAAATCCTTCTTACAACGCCCCCTCGCACACTGAGTAATCCTTTTCAGAGTCTCGCACACACGATCCCACTGACAGCATCCCTCCACACACATGCAGAGCCGCATGCAGCATCCCACAGCGTGCTTCACACACACACGAACTTTCTTGTGTCACACACACCCTTAACCTCCTTCCTGAAGCAGATAATTTCCACCAAGTCTGACGCATGCATGTGAACCTGCAGTGAAACCAGCATTTTTTAAAGCGAGACAAACCAATGCAGATGAGGTATTTGGGAGTAAAACCTGGGATATTTGGGTAACTGTCCTGGAAAATGGCAAGCTTGTCTCAGGAGGAGAGATTTAAAAGATCTGACATGTTTAGTGCAGGGAAGCACAGGCTGAGAGGGGATGGGCTGCTGTCTATAAAAACATCAGAGGGGTAAACACTAGAGAAGAGCTATTGATGCTAAAGGACAACATTGGCATGGGAACAAGTGAGAATAAACTAGTCATGAATAAATGCAGGCTGTGAACCGCAGAAAGATTTGTAACCATAGGAGGAGAGCAGCTCGGGTATCGCTTTCCAAAGGGAGCACTGGAGCAAAACCAGAGCTGGCTTCATCTAGAGCATCATTTACATCTGAGAGCACAACCTGGCACCGGTGACCCTGAGGTCCCTTCCTGTGCTTGCCCTGCAGTTCGGGCTCGGAGTGGCACCCTTTCCCACCGGCACACTACTTCTACCATAAGAGCTCAATAGTGCAAAAGCGCTTTGTTCCTTGGCTTTGCCTCCCCATCTGCAGCAGCGTAAGAAAACAGAATCCATCCCTTTGTGCCTCGGAGAAGTGTGTCTCACACAATGGCCTTACATCCACCCATCACCTCCACAGTTCTCTTCCTTGACTTGCTAACAGATATTGCAACTAAACTACCCTGGCCCTCGCCTTTTTGACTGCAACAGAGATGAGAGGGAGCAGAGAGCTCCCTGCTCCACGCGGGAAGTGCAGGCGCAGCACCCGGGGATCTATTTTGATCACTGTGGCATGCCGAAACCACTCTCACATTTCCTCAGCACACATTTACATTCCCGGAGTCTCCCGCCTCCACTGTTCGGCTGTCTCCAGAGGCACCGAACACCTGACATGTCTGATAGGAATTACATATCTGTAATACGGATACAAAAAAACACAGGGAAATGAATATTTAGTGGACTGCAAGCGCTGCTGCATGAGCCATTATCCCCCCAGGAGCAAGCGTGCCTGACGCTTTCCTCCCCCGTACCTGGGTAAGGCAGGTGAAGGGGATGCTGGCTGAGCAGCGTGAGAGAAGCAGCAGATTTCAAGGTCCCTACCATTTGCATAAAGATGAAACAATGTCTTTTCAAAGGGGTAGAAAAAACCCAAGACATTTGAAAGTTTCTATACACCTCCCATTATCAAATGGAGCTCTGTCCCATGGGACGGAGCAAACTCTGCTTACACTGAAGTCAATGGCGTTTAAAAAACTTGAAGTCTTGGTAAACAGAGAATGGCATTTATTAAAGTGGGGGTGCCATTTATTCAAGTGTAGTATGAGGGCAACCAAGTGCCCCCTGGGCAGAGGGGGCTGCAGGGGGAGGAGGAGACTGGAGATGCACAAAGCCCACGGCAGAGCTGCAGGGAGCAGTTTCAGTGGTTCTCCTAAAGGAGACAGAGTAAAGGGGAAAGGAGGGAGTGGGGGTGGGAAGATGTCCCTCTCCCCAGTCTTTGGAAATTGTTTACTTAGGAAGTACCAAGCTTTTTTTTAAATTGCAAATCAGTCTCTTCTTTTTTATAACCATGAAACTCAGAAGACAACACAAGAAGAAAACCTGGCAAATAGAGCTACCAACTTACTTTCTCCTCGTAAGAAGGCATGTCAAAAAAAAATTTTTTTTTTTTTTCCTGTTGGAAATACCAAAATGAAACAAGAACATTTAGTTTTGTGCTGTTTCAAGTAGCCTTATGTTTCCTTTGGTTCAGGAAAACTGACAAAAATAGCTTTATTTCTTTAGTTGTAGATTTTTAGTACTTTTCTCCCTGTGGAGAGAAGATGGGAAAACAGAGAAATATGAAAATAGGTGGAGACTGGCATCACATGCTGGTTGTTTTTTTTTTTTTTTCCTGTTTTCCAAATGGTAGGTGGGAGTTAAGTGGCAAACTGGCAAAAAGTGTGAGCATACATAGAAAATCTCCACGTTTACCTTTTATTTCAGATTTGCAATGGCAAAACGATAGTAAACATTTATTGAAACTACTAGTTCCTTGAGGGGGAAAAATATTTTATGGCAAAGACCTATTTTGAATGAGAATTTTTTCCACAAGCTTTCAACTACCTCTAGACAGAAATCTGTAATTATTGGCAATGGTCTGGGGTGCAGCAATGGGGAAAAAAAACAAGGCTGAGGAAGGAGTGGTACATTGGCATCAGCCACAATGCAGTGCAGTGAGCACAAAACTCCGGGGCTAAATCAAAAAAGCCAAATCAAATTAAAAGATGGAGAAAAACTAAGGAAAGTCCTAAGTAATTTTAAATTAAAGAGGTTAAAAAAGGTTCATTAATGCCACAGGTGATGTTTCCAAAGCAGGCAGCACATGGCATTGCTGGTCAAGCTCAGCACAGCCCTCAGCACAGTATTGCGCAGTATACCTCATTTTCCTGTTCAGAAAAGACTGTGCTGGGTATGAAAAAGGGAGAATCAGTGACCAAGAGACAGCAAGGGAAGTACAAGTGTGAGAAGGGATAAGTGATGAGATCAATGACCTGAAGGTAACTCTACATTGGCTAGAGCTTGGTCTCTGTTTCTTTCCTTTGAAATGTCCTCTCTTTTCCTTTTCTCTTTGCTCCTTTCATGGACTACATGGTTTTTCACAGTGCTGTTTTCTGATTTATTTAGTTTATCCTCTCATTCTCCCCCTGGATTTTAGTCTCTGCTCCAGTGCTCTCTTTCTCAACATCTCCTGCATGAAACAGAAAACAATAATGTTCAACTGAAAGGTTGATTCAGTGATGGTGGCATTGAAGTGATATTGAGATGAGAGAGATTATTATTCTACTTCAGGGAAGAGATCTTTAGCAAAAATTCAGAAACTACAAAGAGAACTAAAGGGGATATAAAAAAAATCCATTAAAATGGTTTCATGAAAATGTTAAGAGAAGAAAAGTAGCTTAAAAAAAACCCCAAATCAAAACACAATGTGTGAAAAAAACAGCCCGTGAGTACATGAAGGTAAAAACTAATCAAGCTAAGACGACTGTGTACCAGGGATAACAGTCATATAAAAATCAGTGTCACTAGGGTGGGTGCAGAAAACATCAAGGAACAAACTCAAGCAACAATTGCAAAATACTGCGAAGCACAAGTGTTGCAGGATGAGTGATTTAGTCTCATTTAATCCAGAAAAAAAATGCCTATAATGGGTGGAGCTCCTTTGGAACTGAAATCATATTTCATTGCTTCTCTTTTATGGAATTTATACAATTTATCTCAGCAAATGGAATTAGGGAGATTTTATCTTTTCATTTCTTTTAAATTCCCTAGATGATAGCTTGGAGTGACTGGGGTGCTCTGATCTCAGCTCGGGTCATTGCTTTTAGAGAAGGTGAAAGCTTGAACGCAAGACCAAGAAGAACAGAAGTACAGTGGAAGTCTCGATACTTCAGGATAAATATTAAATACCTTGTTCTGAATCCTCCTGTCCCAAAACATGACATTGCCTCTTTATGGAATGACTCAAAACATGAACATCCTTCATAATCCTGCTGTCTCTTTAAAAAATAAAAAAGTGGCATTTGCTAATGAGGCCATAAATATTGATGTCTTTCTGAGGTCCCCCAGAGCCCTATCATTTCTGCAACTGACTGATTAATAATAGATTAAACACTTTAGTTTTGCTTACTCTGGTCTTCGTAACTTTAAGTACATCTGCTGTGTTGGTAACAGAAGGGCCTGGGACTGACGGATCTGGCAGATATTCAGTAGAGGAATATGGCAGCAGCCTACAAATACCTTCAAGGGCCAAAACTCAACCAAAATCTGCAGAGGGACATCAAAGACTTAGAATAATTCAGTGAGGAGCTTCAGAACGTGTTTACTACAGATAAGATTTTGTGTCTTTGGAATATCTGCAGTGTTTACTACGTTACGAGTCCACATGACGTTACACGGTAGACATATAATAAACTTTGCATTCATAACATGCCTTTCAGTCAGTGAGCTCAAAGGAGCTTTTGGCTGTGTTTTACAGAGGCCAGAGTGGGCTGGTTTCAGATGCGCTGAGCAGCAGCGATCGCTCAGTACCTCCCAAAAACAAACTTCAAGGGACTTTTTGGACATCACACAATGAGCCTGTATCAAAGCAGATAAAAGAACCAGGTGTTCCTGGCTTCTAAGCTCGTGTTCAAATCCACTGGAGATTGCTGGCATGGAGGATTTGTTCTAGCTCTGTAAGCTGCGAAACACCAGGGAAAATACCTGGTGTTACTCTCCTTGTTGATATAATTAATAACCGCATTTATAGTGCTCTATTGAAAGGATCCAGAACGCTGTATGAAAAGTCACATCTGTTCAGCCCTGAATTCAGCGTGAGTACTTGTCACCCCAGCAGCACCGCACGGGACTGTCTAATGACCTTGATCTTTGAATGGGCCAATGCACCAAGGGATGTAACTACAATTGTCTTGGGGCCAAATTCAACCCATGTGGTTTCGGTGGTGAAAATCGTTCCCAGAATCCAGCTATGTCCTCTGCTCCCATGCAAAGGGCAAAGACACAATTCGTTGCTCTGAAGACTGTCTACCTGTTTCTGGTGTGAAACTGGAAGCCAATGAATTGAATACAGAGAGCGGCAGAGGCTTTGCTCCTACACTGCTGCTGGACCACAGTGCTGGTGGGTAGGTCCAAAGCAAATCTGTGGGGCACGCTCACAGTGTCCTCACTACAGCAGCCTCTCTTGAGTGACTGCCTCTGCCTGGATTTTCTTTTTTTTTCCTCAAAAATCTTTGTAAAAGCCAAAACTAAGGCAGAGCAATTACCCAAGTGGTCCACAGAAAATCACTGCCATTCAGCCATCTGCCCCCACACACATACAGGCACAATATTAGCCCTGTCCAGCAACGCAGCCAAATACAGGCTTAACCTTTAACGTGAGTTAGGGTTGAGAAGTCCTGAGCTGGGTGTGCAACGTTTGCTGTCTGCTCTTTCTCTGCAGTACCCGCGGGTGCAGAGCCCATCCAGGTGTGAGGGGAAGCACAAGGCAGCATTTGGGGACACCCAAGGCTCCCCTGCACCCGAGGTCGTGCTTAGTGGCTTGCTCCCGGTGTGACGCTGGGCTCCCATTAGTGGGGCTGGTGCAGATGCCAGCAATACCCCTGTCATCTCTGAGTTAAGTAAAAACTGAGCGGGCGCTCAGGTATTTTGTTGGTCAGACTGAACAGATCGGGATCAGGCACTCAGGACCAGCGGGTGACACATTCAAAGACAATCTTCTCTATGTGTTTCTTTTGCAAACGCTGTGTACACGGCCCCTCCGCCCCCATTACAGCAGCGTTACAGGTTCACATGTCCCCTTCCCTGAAACGTGTAAATAGCTCCTGCGGGTTTCCCTTTTGTCAAACATGGATTTTTTCAGATTTCTTTTCTTCCTAACAAGCAGGGGCTTCTGTACTACCATACTGATTTGCAACAATGCTTTCCTTGATGTCAGCTGTTCTGTGCCCAAAAGATATCTCTAATTGAGTATGGTTAGACGGGATTCCCATCCCTCGGAGCGAACTGTCAAGGGGAGGAGGGCAGTGCAGGGCTGGGGCTGACTGCCATGGAGTAGCTAAGTGGTGCCCTGCCTGCTTCCCAGGCAGAGGCATTAGCATTGCGCCATGGAGCTAACTGCACTGCAGCAAACTGATGGAAATCAAATGTCTATTGGTTTGTGCTTGTCTGATCAGGGCGTCTGCACGGACCTAAGATGGTCACCGCAGGACCGCTCAGCCCAGGAGGCCTGGGAGCAGCAACGGTTCCTATAGAAACACGCACAGATGTTTAAAGGGAGGGGACAGCCTTTTTTTATACACCCTGAAATACAACTTACTCAATGACAAGCTTGACTAGCAGGAAAGCCCATCTGCACTCCTATTAGTGTGATGCTGCATGCAACATCAAAAGGGATGCTCTAGAGAGAAGTGGTACCAAGTGTAAAAGGAATAATCCTCATGAGGAAACATGATGTAAAAAGATTTCACTTTGATCCTTTTCCCAAGCAGTTAGTTATAACTCCCAGTTGGTGACTCCAGCCATTCTGCTGCCGTTCAGCAGATACATCCTCAGAATTGCAACCCCAGTCCAGCACGTGCAGTTGCAAAGAGATGCACTCACTTGGCTCCTAACACGTGAAATGAGGTACTGCTACAGATACCGGGACATTGGGAGAAGAACCATCCCACTGGCTGCAACCTCAGAGGTCTTCGCTCTAGAAAACAGCTTTTTTACCCTGCTTTCCTCCCTGGGCAGGTGCAGTCAGTAGCTAACATGCAATGGCTGGTTTAGCCGCGGTGTTGCTGTGTTGTCCTGCTGAACACTGGGTGAGCAGCTAGGTGGAAAGAAACGAAGCTCATGCTCTGCAATGACTGCTAAAAATTTTCCTGGCCACTGACCATTGAGTTCACAACTGTCTGTGGCACAAAGTTTCAAAGCAGGCTTTGCTCAGGTGTCGGTAGCAATCTGCTTTCAAAACAGAGGTGGAAGGAGGTCTCTGTAGGAAGCATACACCACTGTTGGTGTTTATTTATTCATTAGTTTGCATACCACTGCTTCTCTACAGCAGCTCTGAGCTTTCCTATGCGGTGAACTACAGGTCTGATTTCTTTTTATATCATTCCTCATCTAGCATTTGGGTTGTTGG
The DNA here is from genome assembly GCA_013400135.1 of Rhinoptilus africanus. Taxonomy (NCBI): domain Eukaryota; kingdom Metazoa; phylum Chordata; class Aves; order Charadriiformes; family Glareolidae; genus Rhinoptilus; species Rhinoptilus africanus. The sequence goes on along the minus strand of VXBO01009787.1, from coordinate 259,125 downwards.
TGGGGTTTTTTTGCAGAAATTCAGCCAAAGAAAACATGATGTTGGATTTTTAGTCCCTTACCCTTGGGGCTCATTATGTGTGTCTCCAACCCTATTTATTTACATTTCAAGGGAGAGGTTGGCAGAGAAGAGAAAACATGAGGGCTTCCCTACAAACTGTGATCAGCCAGAATTTTCTCTGTATACAAAATCCCACATCTCACTCTGCAAAGTCAATAGATGTGACATGAGAGGAAACTCAGGGACAGTGGGCAGCATCTCTTTTTGCCCCTTCTCTAGGCAAAAATGGTCTGCCCTGTACTTACATTATTTATCTTTAAAAACAAGCCTATCAAGAAAAGACCTGCCAATCATTGCTCTCCCTCAATCCCTCCACCCTCACTTGCCATCTCATCACTTTTCTTTCAATTTCTCATCTCTTGCTTTCTCTGATCTTCAGCAGGGAGGACAGGAAGAGGAATGGGTTTCATGCTGTGCCTCTCCCACTTTGAACATGCCCACATTCAAACTCCTACTGCTGCTATTCCTTCATGACCCTCTCATGAGCTTTTCTTCTACAACATATTAAACTCTTCCTCCTAAAAATACTCAAAATACCAACCCTGCTTCCAAGCAGCCAGTGGCAGAAGGAAATAATTCCTCACATGTTTTCTCATTAACTAAAGTGTTGGGCTACTGAGCTGCACGGTGGACACCTTTGTACCCTCAGTGGAAGGCTGAGTGGCCCTCAGGACTGGGGTATGTTTGTGGGGAAGGGAAGAGGGACGAGAGAATGATCACTGTTCTGTCAGGGGAAGGTTTTGTGTTAGTACATGATCATGACATTCAGCAAACTTTTTGTCTTTCCCAAAACCCATAGACGCTGGACAACATTCATTCTACTCAGAGGACTCATCAGATGAGTACAGAAACTCCTGGGGTAAGTGCATGGTGAATAACACCACGCAGAGGGAAGCCCTTGCTCCTTATTTACCAGCTCTCAACAGTGGGGTTCTCTCTCTCTTCTTTTTCTGTTCTTCTCTCTCTCACTATCATCATTGCCTCCTCTTCCAGCTTCTTAGCAATCCCAAAGCAGACATTAACAAAATGCTCTCTATACAGGAAGCCCTTGCCCAAACTAGGAGAACACCCTGCCTCTGAGACATGCCCTCCCTTGAAGCCCTTTGCACAGAGTCTACTCCCGGAGCAGGACTGCACGTCCTCCGTGCTGTGCCTGGCTGAGTGCATGGTGCTGCTTGACGTCCCCCGGCATACCTGCTCACCCCCAGAGCCACTTGGTCACAGAGTGGTTGCTCACAGTTGTCCTGCCTGCCAGAGGTCTCTGTGGAACAAAGTGGTGGTCTCAGCTGACACCACCATTACAGTTAACAGTGCCACAGTTTTCCAAGGACTCTTTTTTTCTACCCAAATACAAAAATACAACATGGTGGGAAGAAACCTCATTGATTCATGTGAACAACTGAAATCCACCACCTGCTAGCCCTAATTCGACTGTGTAAATTTGGTCTCATCACTAACCCAACTGAGGCCAACTGGCTCATTCAGGAAAAAGGTGGTAGTAAGTACAGAAACGAGGTCACAAGCTGGGTCTCAGGGACCAAGCTGGGCCCTGTCAGCCTCTTGTATGACAGCTGAGAGGGTAGGAGGCACCACCAGTCTGTTGTGTGAACTGTGAAGCAATCTGGTATGTACAAAAAGGACGACGATGCATCTGCCTCATGCTTAGCCCACAGAATGTATTTGACTTGGCCAGGAGGCTGCCGTGCCTCAGCAAAGCACAGATGAAACAAAGGCAGCCCTGCACAGGGCATCCTTCACCTAGTATCCCATCAAATCCCACCGCACTTCTGCCCATGGCAATGCTGTTTGTACCTAGAGGGTCCTGCTGTCCATTGTTGCCCCAGCCATGGGATCCTAGCCCAGCCTGCCATCATAGCTGGGTTTCTGTGTCCCACCATGCTATAGGCTGCTCTAGCCATCCCTGTGAATGCAGAGAGTCTGGGTTAGGGACACATCGCACAGCCGCTACACACACGTCTACAGCCTGCTCCCGCAGTCACACCTACAGCTTTTAAAGAAGCACAGCACCAAAAGAAAAAGCACTCAAATCACTGCTGGTGGCACAGAGACTCTCTGAACTGGCCCTTGCTCAAGAGGACTGCCTGGTGGCATAGGGGCCACTGCAGCAGGGGAGCAGGGGTGGCTCAGTACAAGTAAGGCACTGACTGCAGCTGCCCCAAAATTCCCACACCAGCACTTCCATGTAGATCCCTTCTGCCATAGCTTTGTGTAAGGAACCTCCAAAGTTCATTGTGTTGCATTTGCATGGGTATTGGTGTATTTACTTGCCCCTTTGCAAATACCAGGTATGAGGAATTCCTCACTGTGGTTTTACACAGTGCAGATGCACAGGTTTGCCTTTGTCAGGCTGTAGATTAACCTGGGAGAAAGCTCTGGCCTTGCCCCAGTTAGGAGGAAACCAGAAACAAGACCCTCTGGGCTCTATCAGAGTTCCCCACTTCAGCTGAGGAATAATTTCCTGTAAACTGCAGGATCTGAACCAATACAGGTCCATGCTTCAGCTTAATGCGGAGCAGAGGCAATACCTTGCCTTTCTGCTGGCATGCCCAAGGAAAAATCCCTTGTCAAACTCAGCCTGCTCCAGGGAGAGAAGGATGATGCCGTGCTCTCTGTTGCAACTCAATTAGGGAAGATCCTCCAGCAACTAACATCTCCCTACCATAGTTTCCATTTCTGACATTTTCATAAGATGACCAGCTCAATCCCAGACTCCTCTCCATTATCCGTCACCGAGGAAAGGTTTCAAACAGTTTCTGGACATACAATTCTGTAACTGCTAATCCACTTGAGGTTTGGAGCTTTTTTCCCCCTTCATTTTTTAACAAAACATTCCTCTTACTTTCAAATTACCTCCAGGCTGTTTTTGCTGGGTAATTTTTTTTTTTTTAATTAAAAGCACATACATTTTTCAGCAAGAAATTTCAGTAATTGAGCTGCAAGGAACTCCTCAGATGTGAAATCTTGATTTTGCAAGTGCCCTGAGGAAACAATTTGGGAAATCCGCACTGCAAACAACTGGGAAAATAAGTGGACAAGTTGCATCAACAGGATGAAATATTAATTAAAGGGAGAATGACTTGGCAGCAAGAGAAAAATTAAGGCTGAACTCGATGGCAGACTGCATCCGCTGTCTGTGTGAGTATCGTAATTTTGCAGGTCCCTTCAAGATGGAGGTTCCCAAATTGTGGTGTTTGGGATCTCACAGGCTGCTGTTTCATTTGCATGATTCGGCAGCCGTCAGCTTCCCTCTAAGTGGGATTTGTGCCTAAAGTGGTGTTACAGCAACTGCAGACGACGTTGTGATGGCCATAAAATCATTTACACAGAAACAGAATGCCTCCAATGATTTAGCCCCTCCATCTCTGCTATAAGTGCTGGCCAAAATTCACAGCAGTAAGAAGTGAGACAAAGAGATTTACATAAAAACCCTGCAGTGTCACTCAGGGATTTTTCTCACTGGGTTTTACCACTGAATCAGGGACTCTCACCACAGGGTGAGGTGAAGGGGTGCAGGGCTGATTGAGGTCCATAAAGTCTCAGCTCCTGGAGTCATTTGTTATGGGTCACATTATCTTTTTTTTTTTTTTTTTTCAGTAAGGTACAGGTCTTCAACTTCAGAGGGAAAAAAATATCTAAAAAAAAGAGTTTTCCGGGCTAAAAAAGGACAGATTAATAAAAAGAAGCCTCAAATTCAATATAGTATTAAAAATGCATGACTTGTAAAACAAGCTTATGGTTTCGGGAACCTGATAGTTATTAACTGAATGCTTTCAGGCAGCAGTACCAGGCAGAATAGAGAACAGTTGCAGTAGTTACAGAAAGCTCCTCAACCATATCCATCCCTGTGAACTCATCCTATCGCCGGAGTCCTGCCCCAGCAGTAAGCTGCTGCTGGCTTTCAGCATCTCACCCTGCCTGCGTTGTAAGGTCGGGCTCTTTGAGTGTCGAGAGTTAACCACATGCACATCTGGATGCACAGAGAGGTGTAAAGGTTGTGATCCATGTGTTGCCGTCACCTGCTGGGTGAATTCTCTCCAATTTTTATTTGGTTTTTTTTCATAGAGAGGATGTAAGGGCCAGCAGATTTCCGTTTTTGACAGCACCTGGCCCAGAGAAATGAAACCCAGCAGGTAAAGAAAAACCCTTCATGAATTTCAAAAGATGGGATACATTGTGCGCTGAAGCACAATCTCTCCACTGGCTCTGGAAAGAGGATAATCCACACAAACAAAGAGACGCAATTTAGCCACATGCAGGAGCACAGTGGTTTATCAAGGCAATTTGGAATTAGTTATTAAATGCTGTAAATATCATTAAAAAGAGATGAGTCAGGGGGGCAGTGGGGAAAAAAATCAAGAGTCTCTGAAGGGCTACCAGAGCTTGTAAAGGTTATACAGCTGCACAGCACCTCCAGGGGCCATTACTTGCTGTCTTGAAAAGAAAACATGGTTATTTATGTAATCACTGAGCTGTAATATGGCCCCATGAAGGAAACCGCTTCGCCTGGAAGATGCCTTAGTAACGCAGACCTTTACGATCCCTGCAGCTGCCAAGTCCCTTTTCTCCCTGAGCAAAAATCCAGCAAGATTTCTGCTGGTGTGGCACGAAATAATCCTCCTGCCTTTCCACAAAAACATTGAGATTTGGGCCTGGCGGGGCCTCAGGAGGTTGCACCAGCCATCCATGGACCTGGCTCACCCGTACGCAAAGCATCGCTGGCAGACATCCCTCCAGCCTGTTCCACAAGCTCTCCGTCCACCACTGCCTCATTCACTTCATCCCGAAACCAAGCCATCAGACAGACCTCCCAACTTTCAGCCCCAGCTCCCGCTACCCGTGAAGCCACAGTGGACAGACAAAACGAGTTACTCATTTTCACTCCGCAGACCGCACCTGAAGATTTGAAAACTACAGCTACATTTCCATGCTCCAGACTAAAACCCAGTTCATTCCCTTTCTCTTCTCTGCCATGTCTTCTAGGCCTTGGGACACACTTGGGTCCCTCCAGGACTTTCTCCAAGCGGTCCCACTTTGTTGAAGTGCACTGCCCAGGGTCAGACACAAAACACAGTTACTGAACCACGCTAAATACCATGATATGTAGGACTGACATTCAGGATTTCCTAAGTTAGTGGGCCTGGGTTCTAACAGATTCTATTACTTGCTTCTATGAAAAAAAAAAAAAAGAAAAAAAAGAGAAAAAAATGAGAGGAAAAACTCTTTCTATAGTTTCATTCTTTCTAATTCGCTTTTGTTTTCTTAAGAACTCAAGATTTATTTGGATTAAAGTATCCAGAAAACAGAGGAAGAGAAAAAAAATCCTTAAAATGTTACGTTCTCAAGACTCTGAAGAAATAAAAATGGTTTCTGAAGGAAGTCAGGGAGAAAAGAGAAATCAGCACCTTCCTTTCTGTGACTGTAACTTAATGCATCTGGTGCCATTTGTTACTGGCCTGAACCATAACATGGAACCAGGACTGCAAGAAATCACTCTCAAAAGATCGGATGCCAAACAGGAGCTTTTGTGGGGAAGAGATTCATATAATCCCTTTTCACTCTCTTTAGTCCTTTTTTTCCTACTCCAACACAAAACTCCTAACTTTTCTCCTGAAAACTTGGGGGAGCTCCAAGTCATCTCCCCTTCTGGAAGACTGGCAACAAAAATCACCACCAGAAAACCACTTCTCATTCACAGAGGTGTAAATGAGATAAAAACTTACCCAAGATGATTTTATGTCGCATAACCCCTTCCATGATTTTATAAAGGATATAATAGCAGTCAGGGTATGCCAGATGATGAGCAAAGGAGCGCTGTTGGCAGTGGGGCGGTAGAGGGATGTCTTTTGAGGTTTCCAATCTCAAAATAAACTTTCTTGGAGCTGGGAAGAGAAGGCAAAATCCTCATGGACCAGACTGGGGCTGAGAGCAACAAGCTGATGCTCCAGCTCACTTTGAGTGGGATGGTGTAGCTGGTGAAGGGGCGTCGATGGAGACACTGATCAGCTATTTCAGCTCCTTCCCTGTGCTCTGTCCTCGCTGGGGCACTTTACAGTGTGTCGGCTTAGTTGGGCAGAGCCACATCCACACAATGAAACAACATGGCTTTGAGTTACCACTGCTCTCCAGGTGCCGGGGCCGTTTGCTCCCAGACCCTTCACTTCTGCATCTTTCATCACTGATAAAGCCAGGGGCACAGACATGTGTGCATGAAAGCACTTTCTGAAGGCCACCATCACTTCCCTGGTGCTGGTAAGTAAAGAACAGCCACCCCCAGATCTCCCTGGTGCCAAGACTGAATTTCACAGCTCATCTTGGTGTCTGTGGGGACCTGACTGTCACACAGTAAGAATGAACCTTTGCACAGGCTCTCTAAGATGAGAGGTACAACTACAAAGCTGTTATTACCCTGCTGATGGTGCTCTGCACAGGTCAGTGTGTGGGGGTAGAGACAGAGAGAGCAAGCTGAGTGGCATAATTATCCCCGACATGTCTTTTTCTAAATATCACAACAGATATTGCTCTAGCTTAATTACTCTCGGCAGCTTCATTAGCAGAGCTGTGTAGTGAGGTCGGATGCTCCCGTCCAATCTTCAGGGATCCACAAACAAAACGGGCTTTCTAGTTCTGCATGCAGGAGACGGAGAGATTGTTCCTGGAAGTGCCGCTGCCGGGGCTGGGGAGGGGGATTTCGAGGAAATGGTGTCAGAGCAAATGGCAGCCTCAGGTAACTGCTGTGCTTGCAAACCGCTCTCTCCTGGGATACCTGCTGGGAGGTCAGGAGCCGTCTGTTTGGCAGTTACAGCCCTGTCTACCGCAGACCAAAATAACTCTTTAGTTTCAGACACAGCCCCTGCTGACGCAGCATCTCAGTGCCCACAGGCATCCCTGCCTCTCCTGTACCACAGCAGAGGTTGGTCCATAGCATCCTCTGCTCTGATGGAGGCACTCCAGCCCTGATGCCACAGGCGATGCGTGCAGGTGGTGTTTCTTCCTTGCCCTCACCTGCCCTCTGATTCCCTCAGCTTTGCAGGAGCCTCCTTCAGCTCTGACTCCCACACACACACACATCACGTTTTCTTGAAAAAAGAGCCTGGACAGGAAAAGGAATGCAAAAAGGGAGGTGGTTGTTGCTGTGTGAGAGGGTCCTTGGGACAAACAATATTAAAGTGGGTTGGAGTCTTCTTGGACTTTTCATATATCTATTTTCATATATATTTCATAGTCTTTGGACTAAAAAAGCTGACATGCAATTCAGGAGGGCCAAGCAAAGCCCAGATGATGTAGGTACTCGGACACAAGAAGCTGCCTAAATTTCTACTGCAATCCCCTTTGTCTGCAGTGGCTGGACACAGAAGTTCTGTGCAGACAGAGGCATTCATAGGGAAACCCTGGCTTTCTGCGTATGTTTTGGAGACTACTGTCTTGCACAGGGCTCTCCTTTGGCAACAGAGCCCTAATTGCAGGATTTGACGCTTTTTTTTTTTTGCCCTTTCTACCACCAGCAGCACATGCAATTTGCAGTTCTACCTGCTCAGACCAATGAAAGACTTATAAACCCCTGCCCTTACCGTCCTTTCAGCTACAGAGCCCCATGTGACATGTTGAAAATAAGGGAAAATGCAAAAGGAAGGTTTTCATTGAAATCTCTTCAAATTCCCAGCCTGCTAGCACCTGCAGTGGTGGTAGCTCATAGCCCTGTGCAGGCTGCAGAGCTGCCCACAACACAAAGGGAACAGGTTTTTGGGTACCTGAGCTCTGGCTTGAACTCAGGGTGTTCAAAACCACGAACCTGGGGCTGCTAGTTAGTTTTCTACTTAAACTGCCTCCTCTAAAGCAGATAGTTTAAGCCACATGGAGGTGTGTCTCCATAAACCCCTGTTCCTGAAGCAACAGGGACTGGATTTCAGAGGGCGCCAGAGAGGATGGGATGCACAGATCCTGCCTTCCCGCTGCCAAGAGGCTGAAATGCAACACTGGGCGTCATCGCACATCGCTGTGAGCATGTGTGTGGGGGACTGCGCGTTCTGGCAGGCAAGGCAGAGGGACAGCACATCCTAACAAACCACTCGCAGAACACAGGGCCATATGTTTCTGGAAATGTCAGTATAAAAATCATTATAGAAATGGAAAATTACTTCTCAATCCCTTCTCATTCCTGTAATACTGCTTTCTATCTATTTTAACCCATAATTTGTCTCATTATTAAAGCAGGGACAGGGCTGAGGAAATATCGGAAGGATGGCTTGGGATACTGCCCCAGAGAAAAGATAGTCGTATAAGATGGTCTTTCTTATACCTGACATCCTGCAGCCCCTGGTACAGGAATGGCTTGAGCAAGGTTATGAAAACAGTTTTGTGCTTAAATATTTGCAAGGTCATCAGATCTTCCAAATCATTCTTATTTTTATTCATCAGATACTCCCCAAACACTTATTTTTCTACATAATATCTTTTGGCTCCGTGCTGGTGCTACTCATTTAAATACACATGGAAGTTACGTATAACAAAGACATGGAAAATATAATGCTCTCCCATTAGGGGCATATTTTGCCATTCCTACTATTTTCTAAAACAATTACTTACCAAGAAACCATGCAAGGGGCTAAGGCAGTCCAAGGAGACTTAGAAAGTTCTTATTCTTGTTACATCCCAGGATGAAGTTAGTCCAGGCTATCTGAATTACTCCCCTATGGCATAAAATTTGAAGCAATATTCTATTGTGATACAAGATATTCAAACTAGCTGTGAAATCACTCCCTTTGGCTATCCGTGAGGGGAGATGGGTGGATGTACTTTACTTTTAACGTGCAGGTAAAATCAGCCCCATTGCTGGTGGGACAAAATGCATATGCAGAAAGGGGAGTTGTGCCTCGTTCATCAGACACACTGAGAGTCTGTTGGTGCTCCATGTTCTTGTCATGACACAGTACTTCCTCCTCGAGGAGTTCAAAGAGACACACCTTTAACTTTGCAAAGGAACAAGAAACATGAAAGTGCAGGAGAATTGGGGGAGGGAGCTGAGGGGGGAAACTGTGACAGGCTGTAATCATGAGACAGGAGTTTACAGTGGAAATAGCAGCCATGAATAATGCAACAGTTCTCCCCCTGGAGAGAAGGAAGCCTTGGAAAAATGATTTCTCCAGATCTAATGGCTGAAACAGTCCATTACAGGTGCCACAAGAGGCGTCTGTCTCCATTTACATACCCATTTGATCAGATCCTGGAGCTACAAATTGTGCACTAATCAAAATTAGGACCACAAGGAACTTGTAGCACACAGCAAGCCCCGCAAGGTGTCAGGAGGAAGAGTTATTATCCCATGAAAGGGCAAAAGAGCCGATAAAAACCTTGCCCATGTCCCAGTGGATACAGCAGAATGTGTAAAGGCTTCAAAAAGGCTAAAACAACGTTCAGGGGCATATGGACACTAAGGAGACTAGGACTGTGCAGCTTAAAAAAGAGATGACTGCCAGGAGGTCGATGGAGACCCATAAAATCAAGAATGGTTAGGAAAGGTGAATAAGAAATCCACGTTCCTTATTTCTCATAAGCCAAGATTTAAGGGAACACACAAAAGTGATCAGGCAGTGGGTTTAAAACAAAAGAGGTATTTTTCTAAGTGATACAGCACTAAGTCCTGGAACTCTGTGCCAGATGAGCCTCACTACAAATGAACTTTTAAATGACAAATATTCAGCGGGTTGCTCCACTGCCAGCTATTAAACAAGATACTCTGGATGCAAACTCTAGCAGAGGAAACTTTACATTATTGATAGCATCAAACCAGGAGGCAGTATCTTTTATACTCTTCCCTTACGTGTCTGCTATGCCCAATGATCAGAGACAGCACACTGAGTAGCTTGATCTTTGGTTGGGCCCAGTGTAATGGCTTTTGTGTTCCTATGTTATGTCAAAAAGAGGTGTCTCTTCTATAGATAACGGCTAGTAAAACCACCAAAAAAGGACTTTTATCACTTGGCATTTGTATTACACAGCACAGGATTTTCAGATATTTTTCTACAAATATGCTCTGCATGCTCAAGCGTGATGGACAAAATTGCATGAATGAGTAAGGGTTAACTCATTACCAGGTATATTCAACCTGGGTTTTATGCATACAAATGCAGTATTAAAAATAAGGTGGAAATGTTAGAGCAAACTTGATCCTCCTTTTAAACCTGCTCTTTTACAACTGCTAGTAAATAGGCCTTTCATTATTTCCAGGAGTGAAGAATTAGTTTTTAAAAGACATTAGAGAAGCATATGGAAAGCCCAAACCCTGATGGACGATGGTGTGAAATATCTTCTTGTCTGATTGTTGCAGTAGTTTGCTCTCACCTACAGAGAACAGCCTTGAACCAGACAAAGCAGTGAGTCTGCCTTGGCTCATTTCTTAAAAAAAGCCTCTGACTTTTATGAAGGGTTTGGTTTCCTCCTTTTGTACTTCGTTTAAATGATGATTAAGCTCTTGAGTCTCTTCTATACCTAATTGTCAGGCATTGTTTTTTCTAATGGATACTACATGGACTCCATGCAGAAATTCACTTTTACTGCCCTCCCTCATCCACGCTAAGAATGACAAGCAGATGCGATGTTAGCAGGAGGCAGTTTACATTGTAAATGGACTATTCACATAAAATGCAGACATTCACTTTATCTTCTATATAGTTAAGATTTTGATGTGCCTTTTAACTAAGTGGAGATATCTTAAAGAAAATGATCTAGTTATTATTTTCCAGTGATATGGGGAGGTGGTGGTGGTGGTGGGTTTTTAGCTGGGTTTTGGTTTTGCGGTTGTTTTTTTCCCCCCGTGTGTTTTTGATGTTTATCCTCAGGAAAATACACTGTTCCTGATGACTGCCTGTGGTCAGGTTTGGGATCCCTAGGCAGGGGGCCAATTCTGTTCTTGGTTACTTGGAGTAATGCCATTAAAATCTCTGGGTCTGACTATTAGCTGATGCAACTGAGGATATCCACATTCGATACACACTTCCAAAGGACTATTCTGATTAATTCTGGATGAGAACAAGGCTTTCTGGGAAGGATTCTCTGCTCTGTGGGGTTCTCTGCCAGCACCAACACTGCTCTTCTGACTCGAGACTTGCTTTTTCCTTCCTCAAATACTCTGCAAAATGAATCTCAAAAGTCGTGCATGGAGAGACTCCAGCTTTAAAATGCATACAGCCCTCCATGCCAGAAGAACCAGAGCCTCAGGGAAGGTAACAAACACAACTCAAGAGAACAACCAGATGACAGCATATTAATACACCCTGAGTGTTATCTACATGAAGAGAAATCTTGCATTGCCAACACATGGAGCTAAAGTGATTCTCCAAGAGAAAACCTCCCAATTGTTGCAGGCAATAAGTGGATATCAGCTCCAATTTTCTGTTCCACTAAGGGTTAATTGGACTCGGGAGCAACATAAAAAGAAAAGGGGATGTGGAGCAAGATATGAGTCAAAAGGAAAGAGGATTCCCGTTCTTCTCATAGCATAAATTAGCAGCTCTTTTGTCATCTTGCAAACACAGGAGCATCCCTCCGTGTAGGAGAATGGTTCCCTTTACCCCAGCTGCCTCCTTCCAAACACACGGGCTGGCACTGGACTGGCAAAGTACAGACTGTGGCAGAGCTGACACCAGCAGGAGAATCGGAGACCCAAGTCAGAACACAGCCTTCAGGATGAGACTGGGTAATTCAGGTGCATCACAAAGGGCTCATTATCGTCCCCTGAACCCCTCAGTGGGAAACAGCCCATTCATGTTAGAGATGCCTTCCTCTGACTCCATCTCTCTCAGATACTGGCATCACAAGACTTTCTGCCTGGTGCTTCCCTTTGTCCTTTCTGTTTTTTCTCTCTCTCCTCCTTTTTTATTTTTCTTTCTTGTCTTTTTTTTCCTCCTTTAACAATTTTCAGTCAACCCCAGGGAGACAGTCCCACTCTTATTTGCTAAAATAACTAGTAGTTAAATGACTGACATTTAAAGCGATATCTTAGGCTTCAGCATTGCTCCACAGGGAGAAGATACAGTGATGAGTGTGTGGGGAGAGGGAGGAATAGGATGTGGATCATGCTTCTGAGAGCTCTTTTTTTTTTTTCCGGCTGTCTGCAGACTCCAGCAGACATCATTTCTGCTGGAGCACTTATGGAGAACATGTTTCTAAGTAGGAGACAGACAGAGGGCTATCCATGGAATATTAACCAAAAAAAAAAAACCACAACGCCAAAGCAGAAATCAAACTGGAGGCCACTACACTGGAAGCCTCAACAAGGAGAATTTTATCTTTTTTTATTTGTCTTTGTCTTTCCTTTGGAATCAGTACTGCGATATCACACTGAACTGCACCAGCATTTGAAAAAGGATGCGCAGGACTTGAATGGCAGCACATGATGCTGCTCAGGATTTAGGGGCATTAACAGAACTTGGACATCTCTAGGACAAGTACTTGCGCATGCTCCATCGATACCTGCTGTACCCCAGTGCCCGGACTAGTGTGCTAGTGCAGTCATGATAGCAAAGGTGTCTGCACAGGAGCCCAACCCGACCCAGAAAGTGATTTCTGCCCAAATGGCCAAATACACACTAGAATAACGCACAGGCAAGAAAAGACAACATACGCAAGGACCCAAAAGCACAGTGGCTCTAAGGTTGGTAGCAAGGATAGCAATGAAGCTGTAGACCAAATTAAAGGTGCACTGGTCTATGTCTGTCCCAGGGCTGAAGCGGGATGAAGGCCAGGACTCACAACTGGTTGACATCACACAAACTCCCCAGGGCTTTCTCTCCACAGACTGTACTCTGCGTGTAACTCAGCTGTTGAGACCTCAGCACATATTAGCATCCCTATTGCTGCTAACTTTCCTTTCAGCTTTCCTGTTCATACGGGTGAACTCAAGGCAAGCTCTCCTCCCTGGGCACGGTGCAATGACGCCTTCGAAAGATTTTCTGCAAAAGTAACGGTCAGTGGTTCATCCTGTTCTAATTTGGTTGGGAAGGACGGATGGACGTTTGTACTCACACCTGCAAAATCCCTTCCTTCATCTAAGGGAGATTTTTACATTTTCCACTCAAAAGGTTTCTCCTACCAGCAGGAAATACAATCAGCCAGCTGCCACCTAATTAGCAGATGTACTATGCATTTGACTTGTCAGATCCCTTGGGAATTTCACATGATGAAGCTGTCCTGTGGGAGAGCTTTTCTAAGACAGTTGTTCAAATGAAATGTCCAAAAACCAAAGGGAATTAGTTTCTCTGCCACTTGCCATGTAGTTTCACCATTTAGTTTCCCCCAGTTTTGTTTCAGAGGTTTATAACAGGTAAGACAAGCTTGAATAATAGCAGCAATAATCCTTGTGTATGGTTATGACAAAGGAGTGAGGACCAGATTAATCAATGTAAAGGACTATTGCACCCAATGGGAGCTTGGCTCCCATGCTGCCATTTTGCTGAAATCTCCTGATGAATCAACTCTCCGCCTACTCCTGTTCCCTGCGCGGGAGAACCTCTTGTAATATCGCTGCATGTTAACACATACTGTGAGTACGTGGTGCAACCTGGTGCCGTGCCTCTTGTGGGAACAGTAGGCACCCAGCAGGAAAAAACCCCAAACCAAACAAAAACCCAACAAAAAAACCTCCTACCCAAATTCCAGACAATATAGATGTGCTTTGTTTTTCCACTTCTCCAAAATGGGTAGCCCAGAGGATCGTTTTGGAACCTTTCCCCATAAGTGGGTAGTAAAGGGATTCTCATTTGGCTTGGTAGGCACCTGTGGGTATATGCAAAGAATTACTTTGCAACCCGCTGCGTATACTTCCACTGACAAAACCGTGGCAGTAAGTCGAGAATGCGTGCAGTAGTGGGTATCGGGTGTACCAGTTTGGAAGTAAAGAGACCGTGGGTGTTTATTGCTATTACTGGGTGATGACAAGCCAAAAGGGGTTCTAAAAGCCTAATCAGCAGCTGCTTCTCCTCTGCTCTGAGCTGCTCTGCTGGGGTATTACACAGGTACAGCGATGCTACCTGACAAAACCAGTGGCTCTGATTCTTAATAAACACCCGATGGGCTTACAGTGCTAATAAATTGCATAATCTACTTATTTGTTGTCTGGATTGTAAAGGTTTAGGGTAAAGTCTGCTCGCGCCTCTGAGACAGTTAGGCTGGAAACTCTCTGTAAAAACTAAAATGGTCTCCCTGAGAATAACCTGACTACAGAAAACAGGTTGCTAGCAATACCCTCCAATACTGTAATACTATAAAATTGTAGAAGTCACTACTCGAGTACTGTCTCTGAATAATATCCCCAGTTTTAAATAAGAAAGACCTCTCCCACCTTCTTCCTTTTGATATTCCCCATGAAAACCTATATGTGAATCAAGTGTCCTTAAGATCTCTGCCCCTCTGGGTACTTTTGGTGTAAGGTGGACGGATGAAAAGGCTCACACTTGTGCCATCTACAGGAAACAGGTGGTGGGAAAGGAAGGAAAGGGGCCAGATAAATCCAACTTTTTCATCCAATTCCTTTTGTAGTCAGCCTTTGGTTGATTTATACAAGAGAACAGAAAAGGCCGAGAGGCAAGACAGCTCATCTCTCTGTGACTGAAAACACGCTCCCAGCCCAACTGGAGCTTGGGGAACTTGGGTTCAGGTTGTCTTATTCTGCATGAGATTTTTTCATAAGTTTTCAATTTGAAGGCTGTTACACATCCCTTTAGCTCACGTCACGATGAAGTCCCTTGCAGAGAACAGGACCCAGAAGTAGGCTGCTGGACATCCTATATTGTGCAATTTAATTTGGTAAATTGCCTTTCCTGCACCGGTGCTATAAGGTGCTCAGCTGGAGTCCATACACTAAATCTTGCCTCCCTGTGGAAATAGCCTGACACAGCCCCAATGACACACTGCAAATGCAGTTCTGCTGCGAGCTCACGTTGGGAAAGTTAATACCATTTCTATCCCACATGCAGATTTCTTCTTCTGGAAAAAATAATATAGGCAGGACACAAAAGAAGCCTATGGTACAAGGATCTGTGGGGAGAACTGTCACAAAGCCTTCAAAGGTAGCGAGAGAATAGGTGCCTTTGAATGCATCCTGGGAACTAGACTGTGAAAGGACAGGGAGAGGTAGGTCATTTACCCTTTCCTACGCGAACAGCTTGGAAATGTACTGCAAAACATTGCATCCTTAAATATCTTAACCCAGAATTTGAGCGTTGGCTATGCTGTTCAAAATGACACACAGGAGGGGACAGAAGGCGCCCAGGGCCCACAGAGAAGTGAGCAAGGGAATCTGGAGTAGTAACATCTCTGAAATGGCACATAACAGCAAACACTGGCCACTGGGCAACTAAAATATTTGTTTTGTAGGGCAGCCCAGAACTGCAGCTCTCTTTCTCTCTCCTTCTTGCAAGTTTAATTTTAAATATACTTGACACTCAAGAAAAAGGTGGAACCAGAATCACTGCAGCCCAGTAGATGCCAGAGTGTGTCTTTCTGTCCATCACCGCCTCCTGGCTCCTTCCAAGACATCCCACAAGCACCTTTTTGCACCACCCTATCTCACAATTTGCTGTGGTGACATTCACCTCGCAGGTTTGGATCTGCTTCACCTGCAAGCGAACTCACCTCCCCAGAAATGGGAGACTACTGCCTTCAGCCAAACTTCAGCACCTCCGTGTAATCAAGAGTTTGTTCTCCCTGACAGCCTCTAATCACCAGCTAGCCAGTTTACCAAGGGAAAATTTTTATCCTTTCTGCTAGAATTCATTTTTGTGACACCTACCATAAGAGACTTAAAAAAATTAGGCATTAAAATGGTTTATAGAGGGTATTTTTATAATCCACTAAGCTGTTTTCCATTTCCAGTGATATGACATCTCTCAGCTATAATTTATAAATGCCATCAGTTAACAGGCACAGAATCTCATCCTCCGATTTCTCCTCTCATATGCTTTTCCCATTTAAACTTTCTGTTAAATCATTGCTGTGCTGCTAAATCCAGAGAGATTTGGCCATAGCTGGGGGGGGCGAGGGGGGGGGAAGAAAACGTTTAAGTAGCTAATTAGTGTCACTGGATTTAGGGCATCCTATCATGAGAGAATATAGAGGAAGCATGTCCTCAATAAATATTTTGGGTATTTAAACAAGGCTAATGCCCCCTCCCCCCCTTCCCTCTGCTTCCTACACAGCAACTTCTAATATTCTCAGAAAATAAAGTTTTATAGGCAGTAGCTGTCTGCTTTTCCATGTAGGGACGATGAGGATATCCTATCAGGCTTATTGACTTTTCAGTGCATCTGACTGCCCCCATGGTTATTTTTGTTATTGATTGCAACTCAGAAGGGAATCACTCTGGCAAGTGTGACTGCGTGTGCCAGGGTCCAACCTGGGAGAAAGCATTTATTTAAAGTCCTCCTAGAATTCACTTCATATTTTGATAGCACCACAGAAACGCCAGAAAACAATTATAATTCTTGCAGTAGTTAGACATTTTCTCCCTTTCTCTGCCAAGCTCAGATTGGAAAACTCCAGGCCTCGCCACGATCACTGCTACTAAATCACAGCAGGGAAAACAAACCAGAACATACATTTCTCCTCATTTGCAATGTCTCCTTGGGTCTGCTGGGCAATTTGCATTGGGCTGCATCTAGTCTTTTGGTTATGGAAGGTCCTGACTTGGAAGAAGCAAGCCCAAAGGAATTGATTTTTAGTTGCTTTAATGTGGGCATGAAGAGATCTCCTTTACTCTCTCTGGGCTTAGGATGGTTCACGGTCTTCTCAGGCACTGGACAGACTCCTCAAAGGCCTGGTGGATTTCCAGTCACTACCAGTTAAACACCTTGGGTTATCATAGGAGAGAAGCGCCCCCAAACTGCCTTCCTTACGTGGAGTGGAGAGGAAGCTTGCAAGACATGAAGAGGGAACAAGCCACTTGCCCACTAGCTTTTTATCCAATTAAAACCTAATTTTAGTGGGGTGTTAGGCTTGTCTCAAACAAGCAAAGAACACACAGCCTTTTAACTTTTTTTTCCTAAGGAAGTTTGTCTACAGCAGAAAGGCTTCACTCAGCTGAGAGCTATTGATAACCTTTCTTCAGGTCTTGAAGGCCAAAAAGGAAAGTTACAGGCACATTGGCCGAGCTGAATGGAAAAGCTTCACCCACCATAGGGCCGCCTAGTGCTACAAAAAAATGAAATCAAGAGAAGGCGTCCTCCTCCGTGCAGGGGTTTGTATTTTAAATGCATCTCCGTGAATTTCTTCCCATCGGGAGACTAAATGCTTCCCTGCGGGCAGTGGGGGAAAAAGAGTGTTGGTTCAGTCCCTCATCTTCCGAAGTGGCTTAGTCAGGTCAGCGTACATCCCCAGCACTCTGCGTGTCCCATCTCTGGCCAGGCAGCACAGTGTGAAGGGTGTCAGCCAAGCTGGCCGGCCGTACGGGCTGAGCCCCAGTGCCACCCAGTGCCTCCTCTGGGGAGGAAGACGAAGATTGAGACAAGCAGGTGAATCATGCTCTTGTCACTTGGGGAGCGGAGATGAATGAGCCTACGCTGTCGATGTGAAGGATATTTTCCTGCTGTCATAACAGCAATGGGAGAACAGATGGCAAATAATTTGGACTGGGGCCACTCAGCATGGCCCCTTGGCCCTTCCACTTTGCTGGGCTGCTCCATGACAGTGTCTGCTTGGGGGAAAACGTTCCCAAGGATCCTGCATGCAGAGGTATTCTCTGTTCACCCACTCAAAGCACCTACATGGCCTTTACCCATATGCTGGCGCTTCCAGGAAAAGAGTAATTTCCCCATCACTTCCCAGACGTCATCCCCTGCTGCTCATGTGCCAGCAGACACGGGAGAGCTCTGGGTACCAGCCAGATGGCTGTCCCTGCTTGCCAGGGATCTGTGGACCCTCCTGAATGGGGGTCAGATTCACCAGGAAGAGCAAGGACTGTAAACATGAGCCTAAGCAAGAAAATGAGGCCAATGTGGGACTGGCCTGAAATGCAAAGCCGTGTCCTCTCCCATAGGCAAGTGTCCTCTCCACTTATTTATCAATATTGGCAGTCAAAGAAAGCATATCTCCCCTTCTGAGCACCCTGCCCTTTCCGGCTAAATGGATGCTGCTGAAAAGGAGGAGGCTCCAGATATTCCCAGTATGGTTTCAGCGGTACCTCATCAATGCCAGCCCTTCCCATCTCCCTGTCCCATCCAGTCTCACTGAAAAAAACCCAAAAAAACCAGCCACCAGGATGGCAAAGTACCAAAAAAAATCCTAGGATGTAACTTCCCCCTAAAGCCCCCTTCGTATGCAATCTTGCACACAAAAGAAATGCAAGCTACCCACAGAGCCAAGGGCTCAAAGGCACAGCTAGGTCATTTGCGGCTTGAAGTCAAAGTCTCTGTTAACATTAGAACATGTCTGAGAAGTCATTAGATTCCTTGCAGAAAAGCCTACACGGTCCAATGCATCAGGTGCTGCTCTTTCAGGACCTCAGACTTTGTCCTTTTTCATGCTGGTGCCTTCACTAATTGCACAGCCCCAAGGTTAGAGCGATGGGACGCAGGATCAGAGGAGACATTTCACTGCACGCTGTAGCTGCTGTCTGTGGATGAGACCAAACTGCAGCAAATGTTGATTTAAAGAACATGTTAGAGGCTGCCTCTAATGCACTTGCCACAAGCCTTCAGCTCCCATTTATCATCTGTCTCTGATACTACAACTTGCCTAAAACTCAATTCTCTTTTTTTTTTTTTATACCATTGACGTCTTAGTGTATCCCCTTGCACATTTTTTTTTTACTCTCACTTCTTGAGAAAAGAAATGTGACAAGAAGGCACGAGAGCACCTAGTAATCTGATATTGACAGGAGATTCCTCTGACAAACCAAAAAACAAGGTGCAAGATCGATACAAGATCCCAGAGCAAGATCTCTCTCTGAGAGAGATGAGGATCTGGGGAAGGGGATCAGCTTCTATACAAGGTATCCTACAGCACCCTGCCAAACCATACCAGAGAGGAGGAGCTGGGTGCAGCAAAGCAAGATCTGCACCTTCCACTACAGCAGAGCCAGGCTGGGAACACCCAACACTGTCCCTTTCCCTTGTCCACCCAAGTGTAGCAGAACCAGAAATAGCCAGAGATGGGCTGAGCACTCCTGGCTCACCCCATGCACGAGGCAAGAGAATGGACCATGGGAGCCACCCTGTCCTACTGTGCATCGTGGTTCAGCTGCCGTTAGAGCCTGCTCTGCAGCACACAGCAGCATCACCACAGAACGGATGAGCAGAAACACACACCTTCCCTGAAAAAAAAATCCTGGAGCTATAATCCTGCTTTTGGCTTGTTCTTTCATCATGAAAAAAAAAAAAGGTTTTAATAAAATAAAAATAAAAATCCACTAATCCTGTTTATGCTACACTCGAACCAGACCCACAGTGACAACATCACTTAGAGCACACTATATCACATTTAGGTACAGATGCTCCGGGAGGAATCGGTAAACATTGATATGCCTTTAAATATCTGATTTTGGTTACTCACAGGCCAGCAATCAGGACCGCAAATATTTGGTAAACAAATATAATAGTGAAAAACACTGCCGTGAGGGGTCACTAAACTCATGACGACAGGGAGATGCAACAGGTGACCGGCAGGAACCACAACAGCCATGAGATCGCCGTGACATCTTAGCCATGGGGCTCGCAACAGCTACAGGCACAGACAAAAGCAGAACAGCCAAGAGGAAAATCCTGCTGCAGGGAAGGGAAGAATGAGCAAAAATCAGGGTGGAGCATAGTGTTGCTGGGCAAAATCTGCAGGAAAGGTAAAGACAGCAGCGATGGGATCACAGACTAAAAAATCCCCTGGAGTGCCTTGGCTCGAGTGAACCTTCTTCAGATAGTGCTTGATCCACAATCCAGGAAACGCATAGCACAGAACCAACTATGTGTAGCCCTGATTTCCCATCACATTGAAAAGATGTTTTACAAAACAAACCAAAATTAAGACACATGCTGGCTTCGCTTGGAATAATTCATGAGTGCAAATTAAAGGAAGAAAGGTTAAACAACATCAACCAACTAAACATGAAAACTGAGAAAAAATAGCTGCAGAGGGTCACAGGGCTCCATCACCTGGGGGCACCCCATCTCCAGTCCAAAGCTGTCGCACACACCAGCACATTTTACCATCTTGCCTGCTGACTCTGACAGCAAATTCCCTTGAAGCACGTTGGGAGCCCAGGATTTTAAGCAGCCAGGAGATAACAGCAGACAAAAAGAAAAAAAAGCCAAATGGTGTGAGCTCACAGATGCTGCAAAGGGTATAATTAATATGGGGCTTTCATCACCTCACTGCTCTCCATAGCAAAGGAGGACCGGGTTTGAAGTGCCCACATCAGACCAGCATCAGCACAGGAGATCCCATGGGCCCCTCGCCTGAACGCTCACCCGGTGCATCGGGCAAAGTGCCAGGGAAGCATCCTTCGGAAGAGCCACTTTGACCGCAGGTCTCTGGGTGTAGGACTCGCTTGTAACCCCACACTTTTGGGGGAGCAAAGGGGCTGACATGGCAGAGGAAGCGGTGCTGTGCTGAGACAGCATGAAATCCAGTCCAGGCAGCAGCAGGTGCTGATTGTGGATGGGTTGTTGTGTGTGACAGACTGAACCTGCCTGGAGTTGCATATATGGGTTTCATGGAAAGGGGTTGGAAAAACCTCTTAACTCTCCCTACATCAGTATTTTGCGCACAAAGAGAGAAGCAAAGGGCCCTCATTTTTCTTAAGAAATTTTTCGGAGCAGGGATGCTCTCGAACTTTTTAGAGGAAAGAGTCTGTGTGCTGCACATCCCTCTCCCTGCCTGGGCAGTGGTACCCATGGGCTGCTCCAGTTGTAACCAGGAAGAAAAAACCCAGAGAGGAAGGAGATGGACTCATTGCTGGCCTCCAGGTGCCAACTCTTAAAGCAAATTCTTTCAGTCTCACACAGCATCTTTAAGAAATGATAGATTGCACTGGCTCAGAGGAAACTGTCTGCTCCCTGATAATAAATGAGTTGTTAGCAGAGGTAGCAGGCTCCCAGATCCATTTGTGATCCAAAGGGCTTACAGCTGCTTCCTGTTTTCACAATGCCAAAACCACAGACCACGCAGACAGAGAGGAAGGGGAAGGCAGCCTCCTGCGCCTGTCTGCTTGCTGCTCTCCCGTGGCTAGAGGGAGACTATCAAGTACGATTTCTTTTTTGACGGAGCCTTTTTTTGATGTAAATTCACTGTTGTTGAAAGTGAATAATTCTCTGCATTGGCTGCAGGCAAGGATAGCCAGAAAAAACACTGCAAATCTCATCCCTGCATGCTACACAGCTACAACATCTCTTGCAGCTCTGGACACGAACCATCACATAGCACGAGCGCCCAGAGTCCTACAGCAGAGCAGCTCATTCCTCCTGCACAGCCTGACTACCGCAGACAGCCCTGAGACAAACACACCTTCGCCAAAGGCTCCCACACTCCTGCCAGAGGATGCTGCTGTACCTCCCTCATCTTGACCCCGATTCCCACCACCCCCAGCCTCCCCGACACTGCTCTAGATTTCACTGCACAGCCCTGGGAGCCAAGGGGGATGTGGTTTTAGTTGGTTGGTTGTTTTTTAAATTTTCTTATCAAAGTTGTCCTGCTTGAGTTGCTAGTTTGGATTCACGCTTCTACTTTCCTTCCAGAGCCAGGCTTGAAACATGAAGCCTGGCCACACATCGCTGTCACGCTCCTCTGAGATTGCTGTCAAACGGAGACCTGGACTCAGGGCCAGAGCAGGGAGGGATTCAGCGCATCCCCAAGATTTTCAGGTATGTTTCAATTCAGGTTTTTGTGTCTGATTTTGGCTCAGCTGCTAAAGGATGCTACTTCAGAAATTTTATAATTTTTTTGAGCCAAACAACTTTTTTTTTTTTTCCCCCTCCAAAAAAGCTCACAAGGTTGGTTGTTCCAGTGCCACACAGGGTGTAGCTGTGCTCTTCCCATTAGAGCTAGCAGGGATTGCTCAGTCAAATCCCAAGGTGCTATTTTGAAAATGCTACAATTAGCATCTGAAGGCATTCCCACTCCTCCCCTGATGATACCGACTCCATGATCCCCCGGAGCCTACTCCTAGGGAAAGGCAGTATCAGCCAGAAGCGTATCAACAGGAAGAGGGAGAAAGAGATCTGCTTAAAGACGACAAAAACAAACCCAGCCATCATTGCTAGAGCACTGCAAACACAACTGCCAGCAGTAAGCCCATGAAAAGTGAGAAACAGAAGAGGCCAAAAGGATGAGAGCATGTCTCAGGATGACGGCAGGCTCCTTTCCTTGAAGGGCCACTACTGTACTGTACTGAAATACAGAAGGTGAACCTAAGAAGAGCAGTTTCTATGCCATGAACATATTTTTTTCTCACTTCCTAGCAATACATCAGAACAGCACATCTGCGAACGGCCTGTTTGCAATGTGATGCTTGCTTTTATCAAAGCCTTTTCAGGCTGCTTGCAGGGAGAGCAGGAAAAATGTTTGGTGCTGCTGAAGGATCACCTTCAGCAGGGTATTAAGGAATTAGCAGAAGAACATAATGCAGCTGCAGACACTCTGAGTAGGAGTCTGTAGATGTAATACCTACCTCTGAAGGTCTCACAGTAAGCTAAGTCAAGTTTGTCACGTTGGCTTCCAGTATTGACAAGGGAGATAAGCGGGCAATTCCTCCCGTCCCGAGATGGGTGTCTAAGACAGTTCAAAAGGCTCACTCACTGGAGGGCTCTCATCTGATCACAGAGCATCAATGAGTAGCTTAGATGAGGGCAACTAATCCTTAGACAGAAAAGTCGGATGGGACAAATTCCCTTCTTCATGTGTTAAGGACCTGCTGCTTAAGGGTGCTGCGATGGCATGTAAGCAGCAACGTGGCACGAGCACCCTGGGTCAAACTTGGCCTTGGTTCTTCCTCTCTCTTCCTCTGTTTCTCCACAGACATCTGGCAAAGCAGAACTAACCTGATAAGCACGTAATTCAGTTGCTTTACCTGGTGTTCACAGAGGAAGGAAAAGTTCAATTCAGGGAAATTGCATCCAGCATTTATACTGAGAGCACACGTAAGGACTTCACTTGAGAACAAGCTTTGGTGGGCTGAAGCTCCCCAAGCAAAAAAGAAGTTTAGGAATAGTCTTTTAGCCCACAGCTGCTATCTGAGATGCTGCGTGTGAGCTTTCCTATTTCATCATGACTGCTAAGCCTCACTAAAACTTTGACAATGCTTGAAAGAGAGTTTCCTCTTTGATGGAGCAAACCTGTACCCCAAACTCATGCAGGAGCTACCTCGCCTCCTAGCCAGGGGGCTGCATGGTGAACTCACTGCCCCTCTAATTACTGGCACATAAACATGGGTATGTCTGGGAAGATGAAGAGCTGGTTTCCTAGTCTGTGGGTAACCGTGAATGGGTGACCTCCTGCAAGCCCTGGGACCACGTGGGTCTCTGTGGGTTCAGGAGAGGTGCTGGTATGTGCTCCCTGCAAGGTCTTTGCTGAGCCTGGCACACAAGGCTGCTAAGGTGAAGGATGTTATGACATAGATGACTCAATGTTAGAAATTTGCCCGAGTTCATCCACACATTGCTTGCAGGTTCCCAAACAAGTGATGACTCTTAATGCCTGCCAGCCTAGGCTAATCCAGGTCGCAGCCTCCAGCAAGCCTCCGCTCTCCGAAAGCCTCCCTCTGCTGTTCCTACAGGAGAGGAGTGCGGGGACTCCCAGATTACCATCCCCACACCTCAAAGCTGCAGACAGTGGCTTTTGATTGTAACAGCTATAATGAGCTGAGCAGAAAAGACCCCAGAACCAGGACAGGCTGGAAGACTGAATTAATTCTGATTAAATCCGTGAAATGCACTCAGCTCTGCCTTTGCTTGGGATGGACTAGGGACAGCTGCTGTGCCCGACTGTTTTTCTGGGACAGTGAACTGGAAACGGCATCGCTGCATGGGCTGTGCCGCAGCTCGCTTCCCTGTCCTTGCCTGCAACAGAAATGTCCCCTCGTCCCCTTCCCCCATCGCAGCTGTATGTGGTTTGGCTTTCTATTACTTCCTTTGGTAGTTCATTAAAGACATTAATCACCTTCTGCACAAAGACATTTCTCCTGAACTCCCTGCAGGCCAGGCCTCTTTCTCAGCTGCAGCTCCGCTGGCTGCTCTGGCCCTTTTCAGACACGGTGCTGGTGGCCCTGACCTGGCCCTGTTCCCTGCTAGACACCGATCGGGTGGTCACCCCCAAGCCTTCCCTGCCACATGTGGTCTAACAAGAGCCTCCCTTCCAGCTAACCTTCACCCCACCATGGTCTACATCTCAGCATTTGTTGTCTGCCTTTGCACTGGCCGGATGGCCCCATCTCAGGACCAACACACGGCCACCCGCGCACATGCATCATGCAATAAGCCATATATAAATGCACATGCTCATCATGCAGTAAGTCTGCTGCGCAAGGTTGACTGAGGGGAAAGCACAGTGGCAGGTTGGGACTGTCGCAGCAGCAGCAGGAGGGCTGCAGGCTGTGTTAAACACGCTGGCAGTTTGCATTAACCACCCCATGCAGGGGACTCCCTGCCCTAAGCACCCAGGTTTGGCTCTGCGGCAGTTGCAGCAAGGAAAAGGGAGACCTGGAGCAAGCTGAGCTATGGTGCTGGCCAAACGGGAGACACCAGCAGGCTCCAGTTCCTATTTGGGCAGGAGGAAAAGCCCTCAGCAAGCAAAACATCCCCAGGCTTAGGTAAGTGCTGAAAAGAGAGACAAGGGAAAACTCCAGCTACAGCGTGTCCATGCCCCCTCTAGTGCTGCTGCCTGTCCCCTTCCCCACGGTGGGGTCTCCTGACAAGAGCATCCTGGCACAGCTTTTCTCCATCCTGCATCCCTGCGTGTGCTCTCCTCTGGACTTTGCTCACCTGTGCTCTCCCATGCCTGGCTGGTAATTTTTTCTGCTGCTCACCTGCCAGAACAGCAGCACCATCCTCCTCCTCAGGGATGGCGCTGAACGGGGTGTGGGTGCTGCATGAAAGGAAAGCTAACAAGGCTTGGGGCACTTCAGGGGATATCGGCAGGCCAGTGGGAGAAAAAACACATCGGAATCAGTGTAGTCACTGATGTCTTTTGCTCGTTGAAGCTTACCGCTAGCAAAGATCAAAGCAAAATGTTTGGGAGGGTGGGGAGGTGAGAAATAGCCCTCCCTTTCATGCGGGATCCTTCCACGCTGCATCCAGATTCCCTACAGCTGTTCTGTATCTTTCCTCCGACTCCACAGCCCTCAACCTTTCATCTCCCTCCCACTTCATCTCCATTGGCATAGTTACCGGACTTCGCTTATTAAATCAAAGCTAAGACTCCACAGCATACAGAGAGACACAGGCACGTATGCTATATCCACACCGGACTCCTGCCATCAGTTGTATGTTACGTCTCAATCTTAGACATCAGTTGTTTCCTTTTGCACACTTCCTCTCTGTCTAAAACAAGTCACATCAAAGAATGAAAAGACCCTCTTGAAGAAGCCAAGATATGGCAATTTGTGGCTGATACTCGCCTCTTCATTGCCTCTCACTGCTACTGCCTCAAGGGACCAATCAGTCCTGCAATGCATAAGCACGTCTCCTCCTGAACTGCAACCCCGGGAGAGAGTTGGCAAGGGTGTAGTTTGCAGAGAATAGGGAAAATAACCGGTATACATTCATAAAAAGAATAACATCGTTGGGGTTTTTCTGTTCCTTTGTGTTGTGCTGTGATTTTATTATTTTTTTTAAGAATGCCCCAGAGAGAACAAGAGGGTCTCGCTGCTAAAGGGCAGCATGAGAAAATCAACTAGAGACTCGTTACTGTGTAAGCTAATGAGCGGCCAGTTCAGCAGGTGAACAGGGAACAGTTTCTGCTGGATAGCATGTTGTTATTATTCTAATAATTCTGTATTATTTTGATATGGTTTTTTTGCTGGGATGATGGCGGATTGATAATGGCTCTGTTCAGCCCCTTTTCTGCATCTTGGCTAATACCTGACTTCCACAGAGTCCTTGTAACCTCCCAAAGGACATTCCATGCTCTACTAGACGGCACATTTCACAGGGAAAAACGTTACCCTATTTCAGTTCTACACAACTAAAGGCAAAGAAGTAAAACCCCATCTATCTTTAAAGGAATGCAGTTGAAATAAATGCATCTTTGTCTTCAGACTTCTGTTAATACCTCACCCCGGAGAATTTGGATCTGCAGCATATTAAAGTCTCCCTTATTGCCTCTTTAAGGAGTATGTTGATTTTGTGTTTGCTCTGAGCTCCGCGTGTTACCGAAGCTAACCGGGACAGTTTCCATTTCCACTGGTGGAGAGCTGTTGCCTTTGGGGCCCTAACCCTATTACAGGAAATGTAAACGTATATATCTAAAATTCCCACTAGAGTTTTGGAAAGGAACAGCATGCTTCCCCACGCTGCCTTCCTCGCAGCCACATGAAGATTTCCACTCTTACCTTGCTAATAAGTCAAAAAATAAAGCCTGTCTGTTTCTGGCTTAGTAGGATCCCTATTCACATAAAAAAGCTTTATTTTTAGAGAAGAAAGGATAAGCTGTGAGTGAAAACTGTGGCTGTCACACAATGGACAGGTCTAGTCTCTGCTGCTGACTGTTTCTCAAATCCCTTCTCTGCCTGCTGCAGAGCCCAAATTTTACTTCTTCACTCTTTTTTTTTTATGTTTGTCACCAATGAGTACTTGGGATCCTTTCCAGGTGAGCAGATAGATTTACAGGTGTGAAATTCCCCTTATTCCTCCTCCGATTTTTCCTAATTGCGTTACATCAGCTTTCCTCCCCAGGCACCACTCCAACAGCCCAGGATCAAAAATTAAATACATAAAAATAGTCATGCAAAGAATAAATGCCCCTTTGCCCTTTGGAGAGAAATGGATGCACAAGACTGGGGGAAACCTCTTCCTGGTGCCTGACAAGCCCTGCCAGCCTCTCCGCAGGGCTGCCTTCGACAAATGACAGTGGAGCCCCATTAATGTCCCTGCTGATGATATTGGCCCATGTTCACCCAAAGCTCTCCATGCCCAGGGCAGAGACAGCCTGCCCTGTCCTGGCAGCCACAGCTGAGGGAATGGCTCAGCGTTTGCCTTTTAAATACTTTTCCATCTTGGGGAAAGAACATGGGATGAGCTCCTACCTTCTTCAGCAGCGGCTGTGACTGCTGAGCAGCCAGTGCCCACCCCAGGCCCTCTGCAGAGAGACCTTGAATGCAGGAGGTTGGTGTCACCCCCAGGATCCGCTCCCTCCCGCTTGGCAGATTTTCACCCATCGGCACCCTCCGCAGGGCTGGACCTGACTCTGTAAGGCGCTGGCATCTCACTAAACAGACATGCAATTACTAGAAAGCTACAGCCCATCCCTGCCAGAAATTGCACATCCTTAACCTCAATTTGATCTAACGTGAATTGATGGTCTGTGATTCATCTGCCTGCATCACATCTTTTCCTATTACAAAATCTAAGGAGATGTATTTCCTTGTAGTACCTATGTTGTATTAATCAGACTACATCTGATCATTAAATCCATGTTTCTGTTGTCTTAAGTCACATTAAATAGTCATAGCTAGCATCCTGAGCTCTGCAGGGGGAAAAAAAAATCCCAAAGCATTTACATGAGATTTCTGACACTGTGAAAATAAAAACAAGTCTACCAACACCACAACAATTACATACTATCACAGGGCTGGGCTTATGTAGATTGTGGAAGTTTAATTATAAAAATTGCATTTTAATTGATTGCTGCTGGAATAATTACAGCAACACCTTTCCAAGCAATGGCGACCATCGTATGTTTGTCAACAAAGAAGCTTCCTTTAAATTCAACACGCAATAATTGTTTAATTAAGTCAAAT
This sequence comes from Rhinoptilus africanus, assembly GCA_013400135.1. Classification (NCBI taxonomy): domain Eukaryota; kingdom Metazoa; phylum Chordata; class Aves; order Charadriiformes; family Glareolidae; genus Rhinoptilus; species Rhinoptilus africanus. Next base: position 231,116 of record VXBO01009787.1, on the reverse strand, counting down.
TTAGATCCTCATTTGAGAACATTCAAATGTTTGCCTATTCCTTCCTGTCTCTGAGAGGTAATTTAAGAGATAAAAAGCAATCTCCAGAAATACTCTCTCTATATACGTAAGTATCCAAGAAGAAGAAGAAAAAGAAATACTTCATTTTATAGCTGATCTGGATCTAAGCTTGCTGCTATCGATAAGAACATAAGCACAGAGTGAGTGATCACTACAAATCCCTCTCTAATTGGTGCTGGGAGGACTTCATAAAATATGAACTGGCTCCAAACTACATGTTCATTTTCTAATATATAGAAGAGATTCAACAGTTGATATTCTAGCAGCACCCACAGCCCATATTCAGTACGAGGACCCCACAGTACCTGTAGCTGTGCTTTAATGGAAAGCAAGGGATAAATAATTAATTGTTTTCAGCCTCTTTCCAAGTTTCCTTGCAGATGCAAAATCCTGCTGCTATCCTGTGCAGACCTCTGTGCTTCAAGCGTGCAGCTCCTGGGTGTCCCTTCTCGGTAGCCCAGCACCTGAGCATGCACAAAAGCTGATGGCTGCACCAGCAGAGCTACAGGGCTCTGTGCTGGACGAAGGTTTTCAAGCCGCTGGTCATCCCTGCAAAGTAGCCGGAGTTTTGCAGGGACAGATTTACCAAGCTGGTGACGCACCTTCTGCAAGCACCGCTCAACAGGACATGTCCCCCAGGTCACCGCCAGGGAAATGTGTTGCTAAGCTGTCGTCTTCCCTGGGCAGCGAGAGCAGCCACCGCGGTCTGCCTGACGCTGCCGGGGCTCACCTGGGGACTCCGGCCAAAGGCTGAAAGGAGTCTCTGCACCACTAATTAAATAAAGCTAAGGAGCTTGGGCTGAAGCAACCCATATCCCCCGAGGAGCTGGGCTATGCACAGGATGGGGATGTGCATTACGTGTGCATGGATGGAGGCTGAGATGGAGAATAAGAGAAAACTATTCCCAGCACTTGTTGACTCAAGTAAGCAGCCTCTCATCCCTTTGCTGCCGACAGGACACTGTGCTCCTGTCCACCACAGACCTCCCAGGGATAGGAATTTGGATCTCTCTCCAAAGCTTCAGCCCTCCTGTGCCCTCACACCTGGCAGAGAGCATCCCTCTTCCCACATCTCTCAGCTCTGACCTGCAGCATCCCCTACCATGTTGGGTCTGACCTGAGCACAGTCATGACAAAACCCAGCAAGGCAGAGTTTGCCAGTGGCTGTGCTCAGGCCGTAAAGCTCTTCTCCAAGCATGGTTGAAGACAGAACCTGTGAATATGTCTTTAAAGTGAATCAGAAGGGTTTTGCTCTACTACATCACTAAGCAAACCTTTCAGCTACGCCACACCATCATTTTACCCTTTCTAGTCCCCTGGCACTGCTGCATGCTTCTGCTGAAGGAAGGACTCTAAATTCACCTTCCCCCTCGGTCTTCAAAGAAATTGCACAAAAAATACGAAGTCTCCTAACCTTTAGTTAAGAACCCTCAAAGCAGCAGGTGTGTATTTTCATACAGGTAAGCCACACCACGCACCCAGCTGCAAACACAGAGCCTGTTCATTACCATCTATTCTGGGGGATGACGACAAATTCAGGGAGATATTTCAGTTATTTAAATGTGCCCATATTTGAGTGATGCAACAACATTAGCATCAACCACGCACATGAAATACGAGGTTACCGCATGTTGTATCTCCTTCCTATTTTTTGCTTTCTTAATGGTTACGGTTTGTTTAAAAATCATAATTTACTGATGTGTTATGTGCAGGGATCACAGGACCTGTAGATCGACGCAGCCGCACACAGAGGTATTCACAATCACTGCGTAACGATAAAAAGGCCGCAACTGGAAGCATCAGAAATATGAAAGTTATTGTGGGCTGTCACAGCAGCAGCCTCGCAATAACAGCAGCCTCCTCATTTTTTACAGACATATCACTTTCATGGATATTATTGTTCCCAATTTACAGTCATCACCAGCACACCATTAGCAGCTCCCTGTCACTGTCACCTGTGCACAAATGGGCGCGTCTCATACCGTAAAGTCACCCACTGTCACGCCAAAGCTGGCCCATTCTAACTGGGAAGCAGATCTATGTCAGGCACAGGTAGGCAGTGCCACAGTTGATGCTGAGATATATTTTGCATACGATCTCTTTAGACAGTGTTGTCATTTTGCTGCAATTCATCCCCCACTTCAGCATCGCCCCACAAGCTGCCCAACAAAGCTTTGTGCTTCTGCCATCACTGCTAATTCTTAATATATATTCTGTATTTTGAATGATGCTGCTTCAGGCATTTGCCATAAGGGCCACATTTAGCACATTCGGCCAGATCCTAGCACGAGGCAGGACTTGCCACAGGGCTGGGACCTGCTGGTCTTCCTCAGATGTCCTGCTGGAGACCCTGAGAGGGGCAGCACCAGGTTCACAAGGTCCAAACACCCTTGACTTAACCATCAGAGAAACAGGTAATGCCAATGACAAGGAAACGCTGTGTTCTCTATCTCCATGGGAACAAAACCTGGTACTTTTAACTGGTTGCATGGCCAGTCTTTTCTCAGAAGATAAGGACCATTGCGTGGGCACAATTTTTATTCTCTGTAAATAAACAGATCTTTCTGCTGATATCTAGCCTTAGCAACCGTGAAGGGAATTTGCTGGAAGATGAGGAAGGAATAATTCCTGGCAAAAGTTTCACTCCAGTCTTAAAAGTACTAAAACCAGGTCTTCCAACAGCCTGGGTTTTTTTGGGTTGGGTGTCTTTTTTTCCCGTAGGGTACATGGAATAACACCTTCTTTTGTGCTTACAAAACAAATGCTGCCTTCCATAGTCTGGAAGAACTTAGGAAGTTTTTAATTATAAGAAAAGAAAAATGAGGACAAGTGAAGTTGGACTGTGCGGAGTGCTCTGCATGGTCTGATCTAGGACAATGTGCCCTACATAGAGCTCAAATATCCTTTGGGAGGCTGTCTTGCTTCCATTCAGCTTTTGTGAGACCACCCCCGCCCCCGTGGTACTAATGACAGATTTCTGAAGCATAACTACTATCCTGGTCCTGCTATCAACACTAATGCTGTAAACAAAATCATTAGTGGCAGGCGTAGAGAGGGAGGGAAAACCATGCGCAGATGGAGAATTTATTCCAGTGATACTCTTGCAGTTTCTGCTTTCGTCCTGCTATCAGCACTGAAATAGCTCATCCCCAGCCACAGTCAGCAACTCTACCCCAGGTGGGTGACAGTTTCCCTTGATAGATACAAGGTCTGTCTTTTTTCTTCTATTTGTCTAGTTTTCCTGCCAAGGAAGTGCCATTGGACTGAGCTGAAATAGTTGCTCTTCCTTGATGGAAACCTTGTAGTTGGCAAATAGAGGGATATTAAGGAAAACAGAAAATCTTTAGATGTGTCATTAGACACTCCAATGAAAGTGTGGTCAAATTGTTTCTTCTCTCTCTTATGTCATACTGGCCAGGAAATTCCTGCAATCTTGTATTTGCAAATCCTCCAACAGAAAAAAAATCATGATTTTTTTTTTTTTCTTCAAAGAGCCTTATTAATTCTCCTCCTGTACCTACCTAGTCCTTTTTGCAGGAAAGCATTTTTCCCTTCTGTGTATTTCTTAGCAGAGGGAACAGTCTGTGTCCACCTCTACCTCACTCTCCACATGACTAAACTGCAGAGAGGACGTTTCGCGGAACCAAAAGGATGATACGGATGTGAGCCAACAACAATCCAACAGGCTCTACAAAGGGAAGGGTTCCTCCAGTCCCCCCGACAGTCCCCATACACACACACAGGCTCAGGGAGCGAAAGCCGTGTCTGACGCCAGGTCGAACTGAGAAATTCTGCGTGTGTCACATCCCGGTAGTGCGAGCCCCTTGTGCACAGCACCGCGCCGCTCGCTCCAAGGGAGGCAAATGCCGTAACAGCCCCTACTGCAACCGCAGGGCTTTGTTAGGGTTTTCATTTTCCTCTGGTTCCCTCCTGGTCTTATTTCTTGCTGTTAATCTTGGCATTACTTATCAAGCCAGGTTTTTTTCTTTTCCCAACTATGTCCTATAACAAGAACAGCCCAGCTCACGTCCTGTGCTTTAGCAGGGTACAAATACCCCCTAGGATCAACTCTGTGATGCAAATTCAGTCTTTAATACCTTTTTTTAGAGCCAATGATTTTTCTGGTTCTTTAAGCTAGAACTTTCTTACCTCTGTCATTGTTAGGCATGCCCCTTATTGTAGACCTGGTCTCCACTCGCATCAAGCTGCTGTTTTCTGCTAGGTCTTTCTTAAATTCCAAGGACAGATGGCTAAACTGAGGCTGAAGGAGAAGTTGTTCACACTAAACAGAGACTTATCTGCACCTCGTGGGTGGAAAGGGGTGTATTTGTTGTACATCACGGCTATAGGAAATATGGAAAGGAAACCTCATCATAACAAGTTGGGCAGAGGTTAGAGAAACAAAAGGAAGTGAGTTGTTGGGGGTTTTATACCACTTTGGAAGCAATAAAAGAGAAAATACAAGACATGCTGAATAACTGCAGCACTACCTCACTCCTGTGTCTTAGCACAAACCAAAAAGATTCAGAAATCTTTTGCCCATGTGTTTGGGGTTGTCTTGCATGGACCTTAACGGAGTCACACATTTGGAGCCAGATACTCCATATTTCAGACACAAAAACCTGCCGGTCAGGAACAAGCAAACCAACAGAAGAGAGAGCACAGTCAACGCTGCTACTTACAGGTGTATGTCATTTCAAAGCTGTCGCTAATGTTCACAATGTCGATCTGGGGAAGGAGCTTAGGGGGTTCCGTGAGCTGAGACAACGCAAACCTAAAAGCCGCATGTTCCTGGGACTGTTGATTAGGAAATAACCCCCCTGGGTAGAAAAACAGAACAAGAAGAAGAAAGGTCTTAAGCACACCTGTATTAGCAAACTCTTCAGTCCAAAATATTCCTGCGAGCAGAAGCTGCCGCTCCCGAGCCCAGGGAGTCCCTCTACACTCTGAAAACCTCCAGCACACGAGACCTGGGGGGGTTCGTGCCGGCTGCGGACAGCCTGGTAGCAGAAAACCTTTCCGGCCTGTGCATTGTGCAACACTGGGATCACATATAGGAGCCCTCACGCATCCCTGGGCCCAGCATCCTGCGGGGTCAGGATGAACCACAGGGTTTGGCTCAACGTCCTCACCTCCCATAACTTTAAGGAGGAGAAATGGAAGTGCTGCCAATGTTACCCTCATAGAGGAGGAACAAGAGTCTTTTTTCCTCCTCCTTTCACTTGTAATTAGGCTCAGTTTAAACCCTGCTGACTATGAGGAGGGGTTTGCTCCAGAAGGGGTGCAGGGGTTCCCCCCCCACTATGGGACTCTGCGGTATGGGGCAGACTGGGCGAGCCTGGCCCGACAGGCGCAATGCTGGATGGATAGGGACAGGGCTGCGAGAGCGGGAGCAATGTGGGACCCATGGCCAAACAACTGCTGCTACTGGAAGCTTGCTGCATGGAAAAACCTTAAATTTAACAGGTGACAACGGCCAGACTCAAAGAGGGAACAAAATCAAAAGCTTGGCCCTCAAAGGGATTGATCTGAGCAGAAGTGCAGACAAGCCCAGAACCACAGGATGATACAAATACAATAGGAACTGGGATCAGGTTCAGAGCCTTTCTCCCCTCACAGACCAGGAACGAAGTGCTGCAATAAACCGTCCCCAGGAAAAGTTTCCTGCTGCTCCCCCAGCAGGAAACTTGGCCTGCAGCAGATCCCTTCACAGCCTCCAGAAAGCCGCAGTTAAACTCAGACTGTCTTGTAATCCATACGCATTTAAAGGGAGCACTGTTACTGGCATTTTACAAGTAGGGAAACAAAGCACTTGGCAACAAGGTGGAATTAGAAGAAAGCAGCAGAAGGTATCAGTGCCCACCGTCCAGGGCAGATGGCTTGGAGAAGAAACAAAGGTGCAGAGACCTGCTATCACCGGCACTTTGCACACCTTTAGCATAGAGGGCATCTCCTTGTTGCGTGGAAAGGGCTATTTGTGCACGAACATCCTCCACCGTTCCTCCCACCCCCTGCCTAATCACGGGTCTCGGAGGAATAAGATGCTAGTATAGGAGTTAAGCTATTGTACGCGTTTGTTGAAAGGGAAAAAATCTGGGATGTTGCATTTGGGGTAAAGGGGAGGCAGAAGGGAGGGAGACACGGATGCAGCATCAACAGCAATAAAAGCACCGATTGTGCAGCTGGAGTCAGGCAGGAGTTGCCTGAACTTGGTGGATTAGCAATTGATTGGCATTGTAAAGGGAAGGGAGGCGGGAAAGAAAACCGGCATGCAAGGGAAGAGAATCTGGGGCTTGGTTACAAACCATCGTCTGTAAAGATCAGTGGGAGAGTAATAATAAGACTGGGGAGGGAGGGAGGCAGAGGAGCACTGAGAAGTTACAGCAAGGGAGAAAGGAATCAAACAGGCACTGCTGATGCTCAGGGGAAGCAAGTAGCACGAAATGAAAAGAGACTTCAATGCAAAAATCTTCCTCCAATAGCTCTGCCCTTATTCTTTAGCAACAACAACAGAGAGCGCCTGTTTGTTACCTCTCGTCCCAGTTACCTACAGATGAGAGCATCCTCACAAAAATGTATAATGCAACCGCTGATTTTGCAAATGCAGCAACGCACAATGGCAGCCCAGGCATTTCTCAGAGCAAGAAACAGATTCTTTTTTTCCTGCTTCCTCCATTTCAGAGGCACTTTTCTCCCTCTGTGTTGGTGTGTGTGCAGGCATTTATTCCCAATCTTCCCCTCCCCCAAAGCCAAAATCTCTGCTTTTGCAAAGCTGGTACCAACGCACAAATCCAGCCCTGGCGGTTCACTCCCTCGGCTCTTTCACACACATACACACACACACACACATTTTGCTTTTGCAAGCAAATGAAGGGGTCAGTTTTGCCCCACCGCCCCCTCTCCACCCCTACCCACTTGCCGGGCAACGTCGTTCCCAAACAGCCCCGAGCTCTGCACTCACCTATCTGGATATTGTTGGGGAAATTGGCCCCTAACACCGCCCCTAGGAAACTGGTGCAGAAGAAGGCAAAAATGTGCTGCATATTCCCTTTTGCATTGGCGAAAAAGAAGCCCAGTTCCAAGCATAGATTTGATTTTTCCCCCGCTCTGCTCTCTTTAGCTGCCTCTCTCGCCTCCCCTCCGCGGCGCCTTCGGGGCTGCGCGTCTCCCCCGCTCGGAATCCAGCGCCGAGACTGCTGCTCAACCCCGCCTGGCAGCAGGATTAACTCAGCCCCGGGAGAAAGAAAGAGAGCCCGCTCCTCATCCACATCCCTCCCCCGCCACACACAACACGCACACGCACACACCAGCCGCTTCCACCCAGCTCAGTCGCCTTCTCCCAGTTGGGAGCTCAACAGCTGGGAGACGCAGCCCCCCCCCCCATCTCGCCCCGGCTATTCCCCCCACATCACCGGGGGTCCTGGGTGGATTCTCTAAGGGTAATTCCCACCTACCCCTAAATTCCTGGCTTTCCCCCTCAACTTCTCTCGGCAGGAGCTAGAAGCAACCTGCGAATCAGTAGGTGGCAAACTCCTCTAGAGAAAGGGCTTCAACTCCTCTGCCTCTGATCCATCGCTTCCCAACCTGGGCTCTCCCCCCTGGGTCCAGGGGTTGAACAGGTCAGGTCAGTCTCTACAGCCCGGCTCATTAGGATAACAAAAAAGGGACATATCCTGCAAGCATGCCTTGGAAGGAAGGATTGCAGAGCAACAAACATGAGATNAAAAATAACAAGGATAAAAACCAGCTCCTAGGCATAACTTGGGATTTAGAAATATTTGAGGAAGAACTGCTGTGAACACAGAGCCATAGCCATCTCAGAAAGGAGAGAAAACTCACCCATTCTCCACTGAAAAACAAAGTCCCAAGCCAAACTTAAGGCCTCTTGTGCCAGAACCTGAATACCCACATCCCAGCACAGAGGTTCTTCCCTTACTGTTTGCAGCCTGAATATGCACAGGGGTAAATAACAGAGTGGGAACTGAAAGCAAAAACAGGCATTTGTGGAAGAGTTAGAAATAGGGCTCAGGTGCCCCATGTCCTGGTTTGGTGTAGGGTACCTTGCTCCAGTCCCCACTCCCCATCTCCAAAAACACATGGTTAAATTGGAAGGGCATCAAAGCGTGGTGGCCAATGTTCAAAGGTCGGGAATTGCTCCTGGATAAGGAACATTTGAACAGGCAAGAACTCTGTAGAGTGGGACAATCGAAATGGGATGTGACCAAAGCCTACAAAATCTGCAGCAGCACAGAGACATTCCCTGTTGCCACAGGGCCCAGGTGTGACATAACTTTATGGTACAGGGACGGCACTCTTTCTATCCTCAAGCTTTTTATGAACAGAATAGTCTTGAAAACAGAGATAGCAGCATCTTTTTGTTGGCAGATCCTCTACTTCCTCTGAAAGACATTTACTACAGGTTTGTTTCCCATTACAGCCCTTCCTTCCTGCTACAACAGTCTTGGGTAGAGCAGCATCATATGCGGTCATGCACTATCTCCACAGCCAGATATGACAATGACTGAAAATCATCTCTCATGTGGCTAAGGGCACGGGCTCTGGGTAAATAGGAATGGACCATGATCCTTGTGCAGGCTTTCATTCACCTCTGCAAATAAGAGTTCGGGATCTTTAGCCCCTGCTTAGTCAGTTTTATGGATATCACTGTGACTTCTGGGATGACAAAATGCTTAAACACCCACATAAATGCCAGAGTAGGTATAGGGTCTAATACCTTGCAGACGAGTTGCTCTGACTTGAATCTTCCTTGTGGCAAACATCCTTCTAGGATAGATTCCTCTTTTCCCCAGGTCACCTTTGACCAGGGAAATGACTCGTGGTGCCAGAGAGAGCAGGTTCAGTAGAGCAATTGTTTGGGCACTCAGGACTCATTTACAGGCGACCAAAGGATGCTCTTACCCTGTCTCACTGCCTGGGTGATCGGCATCCCAGGGTCATGTATGAGCACAACAAATTTACATCTGCTGCTGATAGGTAGCACCTTCATCAGACTTCTATTTCGCTCTTTGTATAATTTAAGCAATACTGATCTGAGGCTAAAATAACCTGCTGATAGGTTTTATGGGCTCTTGCTTTCCATCCAGAATTTAATAGAAACAGCTGCATTTATAATCTGAAGAAAGGCACTGAAGGATAACCAGCACAACAGAAAGATCCTAACATGTTTTCAGAACTCCCAAACAGCCTATCTGATAATAATAATAGTAGCCATAACAATAAAATATAGTAATAGCTCACAGAAAGCTTGCACAGTCGCATTAATTAATAATGCTGCTTTTGTCTATAAACCTCTGAAAGTGCAGGTGGCTTAACAAGGAGAACCTCACCACAGTGTAACAAGATAAGTAGTAATAAGATCATTATTTTAAGAAGATATTCATTTCCTTTTTCCCTATAGATAACAGCATTTTATTCAGAGTTTGTTAGCACAAGGATGTTAGGAATTAACTCTAGCTGCTCTGAAGATACTTTAAACCAACATCAAAGCAGTATCGCTTCTGAATTTTTGGCTAAACACCAAACCAAGTCTTGGGAAATTGATGAAAGTCTTCGATGTCACAAAAGTAGTCACAACAGAAAAACGCATCAATCCACCAGTCTTCCGAGAGAAGAGCCCAATTCAATTATCTACATTCCTAAAAACAATCAAAGGAGCTTATTCCTCCTTTCATATTTCAGAAAACAAAGGAAATCATTCAATATGGCATATAAGTATATTTCACAGTGCCATCTTAATCTGAGGCAACTAAAAATATCAGGGAATGGAGTTTTGAAGACCTGTATTTTGTCTCAAAGGTTTCTTAAGACATAGGTGGGACAGGCAGGCATCTAGCAGTTTACAGAAAACACCCAACAAGGTCTTGTGGGATTAATCCAGGCAACTGAATGCAAAGAATTAGGTAAAGAGATGTCTAAAAATAAAAATGCTGTCCAATTTAAGGTAAGAATTGCTATAAAGGAATTTTAAAAGAATGTAGCTGATTCATTTAAGATCTTTGCCAGACATGAGAATAAGAAGATGAATACATCAGAGCTACTGTTCCTGTTGTGCTCTGCCTGGAGCTGACCTTGCTGTACAGGGCGAGAACCTTTGTTCTCGCCCATTTCTGCTCCAAGGTTTTGTCTCTGAGGAGGCTGTCTGCCACCTTCCTCTTTCCTCTGCTTTGCATGACATGAAGTTGTCCACACGAGCAGAACGGTCTGCCTTCACTATCAGAGCTTTTGTTTCCAGGATAGGAAATAAGCGGTTGTTGCAGCAGATATATTTCTGTACCAGAAGCCTTGGAAAAAACAAAGGACTCATTCACATGCAGAAGCCTCCAGCCTTGAAAAATGAGGAAATCAACAGAACTCGGCATCCATCCGACCTCCCATCAGAATTATTTCCCCCAGTGCCCACTGTGTTTTACATGATGCTCCTGAATGTCTTTAAAAAGGCTATTGAAATACTACTATTTCTGAAATTCCTTTTATCTTCTAGCTGGACAATCTCTATAGGAGGCTTTTGATAAAGAGCAAAATGTAATTATAGTGATTAATTTAAATAAACTCCAAACAACACAGACTCTCATATGGGTTTCACAGAGCCTTGGCATAAATGAATGCTAATGGAGTCACATGCATTTCTCTCCCTGCCTTGCTCACCTCAATTTTGTTATTTTGGATAATGCACCTCTCAAGGAATCCTTGTAGCACAGGTGCTGAGAGGACAGACTCCGGAAATTGAAAATGAGGAAAATTTGTAAGCGATCAAAAAGCAAAAGGGGCGAGACAGCTCCCTCCATTCACAGCACCGACGTACCGGGAAGCGTGTGTGCAGATAGCCCTCGGCACACCTACACCCATCAAACATATGCACAGTCACTGGTGCCACCCACACGAAAATGACACTGATAGACACAGTTAGGAAAGCGTACATGTGCTGTACGTGCACACACACCCTGGCAGGATCACCCAGGCAAGAGCTCAAGGGTGGCTGCTGGCAGGCAGAGCTGCTGCGGAGGGGCAGGAGCAGCTCCGCAGCCCGCTGTGCTCCCATACTGGTTTATAAAGCAGGTTTTAGGCTGCACAGGGATTTTGGACCTGCAGCCAAGCCCTTCAGCTCATCCTTACTGAGAAAGTTCCTACTGAAGCAGAAACAGGAGAACTTCAGGCTCTTTATGATCATTTCCATGCGTGCCTACGCAGTTTATTTTACATCAGACAGTTGCTTCAATCTTTTAAACCTGGAAGGTATTATTTACACCATTGAAAAGTACCATCTACAAACTGATCTCTTCAAGAAACTGCTTGGAGAGATCCCGTGGGCTAGGGCTCTGGAAGGCAGGGGGGCTCAAGAGAGCTAGTTTGTATTCAAAGACCACTTTTCTCCAAGCTCAGGATCGGTGCATCCCTAAGAGCAAGAAATCGGCCAAGGGACACAGGAGATCTGCATGGTTGAACAAGGAGATTCTGAAAAATCTCAAGTGGAAGAAGGAAGTTTACAGTATGTGGAAGAAGGGACTGACCACTTGGGAAGATTACAAGAATGCCACCAAAACGTGCAGGGATGAAATGAGGAAAGCCAAGGCCTTCTTGGAATTAAACCTGGCAAGGTATGTCAAACTCAACAGGAAGGGCTTCTTCAAGTATATTAGAGGCAAAAGGAAGACCAGAGAAGTTGTGGGCCCACTGTTGAATGAGACAGGAGCCATGGTGATGGAGGATGCGGAGAAGGTGGAGTTACTGAATGCCTTCTTTACTTTGGTCTTTACTGCTCAGCCTAGCCCTCAGGAGTCCCAGAATTTGGAGAAAGTAACAGGGAAAGAGGGAGACTTCCCCTGGGTTGAGGAGGATCAAGTGAGAGATCAGTTAGGTCAATTAGACATCCACAAGTCCCTAGGTCCTGATGGGATGCACCCAAGAGTGCTGAGGGAGCTGGCAGAAGTCATTGCTGGGCCACTCTCCATCATCTTTGAAAGGTCCTGGAGAATAGGCGAGGTGCCTGAAGACTGGAGGAAAGCCAATGTCACTCCAGTCTTCAAAAAGGGCAAGAAGGAGGA
>VXBO01009787.1:109671-218854 GCA_013400135.1 Rhinoptilus africanus | reverse complement strand
TTATAAATACTTAAAGGATGGGTGTCAGGAGGATGGGGCCAGGCTCTTTTCAGTGGTGCCCAGGGACAGGACAAGAGGGAATGGGCACAAACTTGAGCATAGGAAGTTCTATCTCAACATGAGGAGGAACTTCTTTACCTTGAGGGTGGCAGAGCCCTGTCCCAGGCTGCCCAGAGAGGTGGTGGAGTCTCCCTCTCTGGAGACATTCCAAACCCGCCTGGAGGCGTTCCTGTGCAACCTGCTTTAGGTGACACTGCTCAGGGGTTGGACTAGATGATCTCCAGAGGTCCCTTCCAACCCTACGATTCTGTGGTTCTGTAGTTGCCAAATAATTTTTTGGTACAATCTTTTTCACAAAAATAGCCTCCGCAATGTTTGGTATCAGGTGGGAAATTCTCCTACCATCAGTGAGTCAGGCCTGAGGTGTCTATGGCCCCTCTCTCCTTTACACGGCAGCTGGAGTTGCCAAATGAAAAGCTTTGACATCCCAGAAGCAACTCAGAGAAGTTAAGAGAAACATGAGCTTCATACCTTTCCAGTGCATGCTAAAACGCGAAGATGTGGGACAGGGGCAGCACCGGAGATGAGGAGAGCTCCAAGCAGGTCCTGACTGATGCCAAACAACTGGGGGATGATGTTTTAAGGTCAGCAGATATTGTTTCATAATTTACTGACTGCTGATGGGGGAAGCCTGATGTGAAGTGAAACTGAGGACGTCGGCTTTTTCTACAAACTGTACAAGAATGTGCTTCTGTTGTCATCCTGATCGGCTTATTACCATATTTATAAGAAATGACTTCTTGCTCACTGTGGGATAATTAAGTAAGGAAATGGACTGGAAGATAAACCCATCAATCAGAGTGGCACCAAAAACATTGTGCACCCATCAGCTGAAAATTCATGAGCAGCAGCTGGCAAAAGGATGCCACGCTTTGGCTCGGAGCGCCTGCAGGGTATGATCAGTCCAGCAAGGACCGTGGGATCCCATGAGCCTTGCTTCGCCACCACCCAGCATGGATGGACGGGGAGCCTTTGGCAGAAACAGGCCAGGGGCTTTCCCAGCATCAAGTAAGGACATAACCTATGCACTCAGTCCAAATTGAATACAAATTCAGATATGCAACTTTATTTACCACCACTGTTTGTTGCACCATCCAGCTGGCCTGGTGATGCTGGGTTTGCTTACATCAAACAGACTTGACGTGCTCGACTAGGGACAGCCCAGATAGACAAGAGTGCACATAGCCCTGTGCTGGGTCGACATCTTCATGAGCCCTCATGGAAACACTATGAATCTCTGTGATGAATCCCAACTGACCCCTTTACTGACTCCTCTGAAAGAAGACTTTGCCACCTGCAAGCCCAAAACCGCTCTCTTCCTGCTAGTACTGTTTTTCCCCTGGTGAATGGTTGATTTATAGCTACTTATAGAAACACTCTGTGCCCTAGTCTCAGTTTACGTTCTTTGCTGAGTCATAAACATAAATCAGAGTTGTGGGTGGATCCCTGTTTGTTATTAAAGCACCTTATGTTTCTCTAAGCCTCGCCAGAGGAAGCAGAAATTACTGGTAATACATTAAAGTTACAGTAGGTCTACTGTTGTTTGAGAATATAATAGCCCCCCAGATTATTGCCACAGATTGTGCTGTCATGTTATTTTCTTGTTGAATGGAAAAACAAATAAATTATAAGTATTAAAAAAAATTGTTGAAAATATACAGTAAGAGGATTATTTACTGTGAAAAGCCAGACACAGGGGACGCAACCTAAATCAGAAATTCTGGTTATCAATAGTTCAGTCAAATGCTCATATACGCAACAAAGTTTTTTTTCACTCAGAGTTCCCAAAACAGTGTGAATGCTCCGGAAGAAGTCAAATAACGATTGAGGTGATTATGCAGTTTAATATTGATATATGAATCAACCCTCATTTTTAATCCCTGGCATCAAACCCAAGATGCGCAGAAAACAAACGTGAAATGAGGAAGATAAAAGGATGCTGATTTAGGAAGAAAAAAACCCCAAAAGCAGCAGCAGCAATTGCCTCAATTCAAACGGCCTTGCAAAGATCCCATCATTACCATCTGGCTCAGCGTTTCCCAGGCTGCTTTGCTAACACGTGAGATAAACAAACATGTGGGTTGTACTTTAGAGTGGCTGATCTTGGCCCTTTCTAACAGTCAAAGGAATCAAAGCTTTGAACTGGAGTAACTAAGTCAAGAAAAGAAGTATCAATTTCCAGTCCTTGCATCACATCCTACTGCAGCAGGCTGCCTGCTACCAGCTGGGAAGGGGGAAGTCTATGCACAAAAGAGCAAACCGTAAAAATCACCAGAATTATCAGTGTCTTTCTGTCACTAGTTTCTGCAATCAATAGATATTCGCGTCACTTCTCCTCATTCCTTAATTGCTACTCATGCTTCATCTCAGAGAGAAATGGGAATTGCTATGTCGGAGCAAATCACACAATCATGCAAAATCCCACCCTGTCTGACTGTTTCAGTCTCTATCAAAGCGTGGTGCATCGTGCATTAGCAGTCTGTATGTATTAAATGGGTTGCATTTCACAAGGGCTAATAACTGACTGGAGATAGACACCTGTGAAAAGTCTACAAGGAGATATTTTCTTTATTTCGACATGCAGACCCTGCACAAACAACCTGAACTCCCTCAAAATACTGTCAGAAGAAAAAGTCATTGCAATATGAAATCCACTATGTAAGTTTATATGAAAAGTTGTTTTCTTTAAATTCTTAATGGATATGAAAGCAAAATGCTTTTGGGTTCAGTTTAGAAAAGGAATAAACTGAGATTTGCAGAGTTTCTGAATAAATAGGAAATCCAAAGCCCATCCATTATTGGAGAAAGCACACAGAAGAAACAAAAAGGCTTCAGGATGGGACACAGGAAATCATTAGAGCTAGAGAGAGGAGAATGAAGAGACTGGCACCACTTAGCTAAAAGAAGAGATGAACCAGGAATGAGGATTTCCAGGTAGTCAAAGTACTGCCTGTCATAGAGGTGCTCCATCAGGTGTCTTGATCCTCTTCTATAGCTCCAAAAACATTTTTTAAGTTCCATGAAGTAATTTTCTACAAATGTGTGGCAGAGGTCCACAGCAGTTGGATGTCCCAGCCTTTTGCTACTCTGTAGGAGCATCTAAGCCCTCCATGTCTCTGTAGTGTGACCAGTCACGATCGTGTGCCATAGGACATTGCTGCCAGCTCTACAGATGTGTAATTGGAGGGGGAAGGGGACACATTCGGTAACAGCAGCTGCTGCTCTCCCATGTGAAACTGCGCTGGGGTAGCGGCACTGTGTTTTATGGACACTCATTAGCAAGGTCTTCAGCTGAGCTCTTGCTGTTAGGCTGTTCCTGTTGGGCAATGAGCTGTAAAGCTTAGTGGGTGGATGATGATCTGTAGGTTATCTATAATTTCTCCTCTTCATCCTTTAGACACTATAGAAATGACAGAGAACTACGGATATAGATCTGAAACAAATGTCGTCTGTAAAGAATCATCCTGTTTTCCAGGCTGGGAGGGAGAGATAAGAAAGATGATCCAGGCTGTTGCACTGCGTGTTTCTGGAGGTGTCCCATACTTCGAGACTTTCTGTGCTCATCAAGATTTTTGCCTAAGACTTTCTGTACATCACAAGCACAGATCAGTGCTGTATTACAAACAAAAAAGCTAGACTTCCTTTGTACTCCCAACAACAGACTCAGACAGGAAGAACAGCACAAAAACACCGCGTCACCCAGCGCACCAAAGAGTTTACAACCTGGTTTAACAACGCCTGCAATTAGAGTCAGTGGGAATCAAATCATTAGTGAGCTCCATCCAGCCCTTCAGACAAAGCACAGAGCTGTGCAGCTTCAGTCACACAAAAAACAGCAAAGGAGATTTTTTCAGGAATATAAAGATGTAGTAATTACTGTGGAAAACATATACATCTAAGTATACTTTGCTTCAGATGCACTCTGGGACTATTGGGCAGCTTCGTGTTACTCAAGGAAGCTAATGGTCCTATTAAGCTCTGCAGAAGCTGCACTGTTCAACTTACAGCATCATGCCACCTTGCCCACGGAAAGCTTCCATCATTCAGCTACCGGTGATCAGTGATATATGAAAAAGAGCACTTATCTCATCTGAGACATTGACAGAGGAAGCAATTTGCCTAAATTCACAGAACCTGCAGGAAGGCTGGAACTGAAATCCATGGAGCAGCTCTCTGTGCCGCAGGAACTAAAGGAAAGTCCCCAGGCATGAAAGCCTTGAGTACTTGTCACAGCCCTTGCCTCCCCTGCCCACGTCTCATAGGAAAGCCCCCAAGAGCTACTGCCATCTGTAGCAGCATGATGGCAAGTGGTACACTGCGTAAAACAACACAGGGAACCACAGACATTTGGAAGCAATTCAGGTGAACATGGTGCTGCTTTGTAAAATGAATAATATGCCACTGATTGATTTGTGAGACTCGCTGCTTGCAAAGCACAGGTTTGTTCTGGACACTGTGCAACCAGCCCTAGTAATGAAAAGGCAGGTTTCCATCTGCTCGGAGCTCGCATGCATGCTACAATTCCAGGACTGAGAGTAAAGAGAGAGATAATGTGGAATGCAAAGACCTGGTGACCTAATTCATTAACTGGAGGCTGCTTTCAGCTATTTGACTATGCTTTGCTATGTTCATCTTATGGGCTCTTCACTACATACATCCCTCTTTTCCTTATTCCTGCCAAGAAAGAGAAGATATTTAGACTTCCTATCTACTGTGATGATATCATATTTATTTATAAATGTTCATCCTTGAAATAAGAGGAAGGAGATGATAATTGCTATGCATTTCAATTCCTTGTCCTACAGCCTAATGAGTTTAACTGGCTCCTGCTTACAAGTCCTCGGGATGGTGAGCCACAGGTGCTGGGAGAGCTATCCCTCTCCGGCTGCATCCACAAAGCCGTCCTGCCTCCTCCAGCTTTTGCAATGAAGCATTTTCCCCTAAGAGTTGTGATTATGAAATGTCACCGTGGAAACAGTTGGAATATAATATGTGCTTGCTTGCTCTCCCCCCACCATTCCTCCCCTCCCACCAGCCTCCTCACTTTCTGAAGCTATGTTTGCTGTACAAGAAAAACCCTTCTTGCTCCCCTCCTCCCCCCAGAGCTGCAAAGGGGAGTGTTTGTGCCTTGCAGCTACCGTGACAAAAACAGATGCCTCAAAAAATAACCCTATTCATTAACAACTCCTTGGTACCCTGTAGCAATGCTAAACCTACCCAACTCAACTGGGTGTTACTGCAGTTACCCGGACTTCCCGCCTTCCTCTGCCAAATAGTGCCGCTTCTGCAAAATGGCATTATATAGAGGCTTTGAGCCAGTAGGGACCTGCTCTGCTGGTGCTGTAACTGTCACCGCAAGAAAGCCTCTACAGCAAAGCATAATTCCCCATCACGCACCTCTGCTGTCCTCTTAAGCTCTGCTGTCCTGTTCCCATTAGTGTTATAACAAGAGCACAATGTGGAAACATGTCGTGGTTTTCTTTCTTGCATCCCACCACCTAGAGGCAGGTTTTTAGATGATGAGTTCTTTGCGCTCTGCCTAAGTTAATAAAGCACGATTTTCCCCTAATCATGATTTCTTCCACGCTTCTCATCAGCATCACAAAAGGTCAGAGCTGTCCACCTGGGAGTGGAAAGGTCAGTCCACTTTGGATCTGACACGTGGTATCTCGTAGCTCCTGGAATATAATCAGCTCACTTCATATTTATTTTGTGCGACTGCAGCACTATAAAAGAGCGAAGGCTGTTCCAGAGAAATTTTCAGTCTCGTAAGGAACGTGCAAGCAAACCCAAGGGAAAATTTGAGCTCAAGAGGGTGATACTGAATAGACCACTCTCTGGCAGAGAATGCTGGTTTAGTTCTCAAAATCGTATAGGGGGTTTAGATGCCCACTGGTATTTGTTAGTTTTAATTAATTGGAATTGCAGATAAAAATCCTCCAGGCAATTTTTAAAATGTCAGGCAACAGGGCTTTGAGGGCTCCACAGATGAACCCATTCGGTGGGACTTTCCCATGCAATAGTCATTAGAAGTGGTCCAAAGACACTCTCCTCAGTCATGTGTACGTGTATGACAAGACAACAGGGGAAACTGGCGAATTACCCAATTCTGCAGAAACTTTGAACTTCCACAGCGAGGTTCACACGCACGTTGGTCCTGCAGTAGCTTCCCAGACATCCTCGGTACTGGCTGCAAGGAAGTACTGTCAGGGGCAGGGAAGAGGAGACAAACAGTGACTCTGCCCTGGGAGAGTTGGGACGCCCAGGCAGGAGCTCCCCCATTGCTGGCTTGGCTAGGCCTGAAGGAGGACAAGGCGATATGCCTCCATGACTCGATCAGTTGGAGTATATGGCATTATTACCTCCAACAAGGCCTTTAAGATAACTGTAAAAGATGCCCATTGGACGTGGGAGTCCCAAGTAATCTCTCAGGCTGATGTTCTGCAGTAAAATGCTCAGCTTCTATTTTTTCCCTCATGGCAACTTATTTGTGAGCAGCATGGAGAAGGGGATGCATCCTGTGACCACAGAGAAGAAGGTGCTTCCTGGTCCTCATGCAAGCCATAGGCCTCCAAGAAAATGGCTTGCAGTTGCTGTTGTCCTCTTTACCGTCTCACCAGCAGCCCCCTGCACACAGCATAAGCTAGTCTGATAGCACTTTGCAATAATAAGATCAGCTCAAGAAAAAAAAAAATAGGTCTTTTGGGTAGCATATACCAGTATTTGCACTCGTAATGCATTTCTTCATCTGCTTTGCTCCTTTAATCACAGTCTAGAAGCAGGCATAGGAAATCCCTGAGACAGGCTAATGGACACCCCTCCTACCCTGGTCTCCAAATAAGCAATTCAAATTGGCAGCGCCTCTCATCAGAATTGTTAATTCTCTACCATGTGACAGCCTCCCATAACTCCCAGGCTCACCAGGTGGAGAAGAATCACAAAGACTCTCAATTTAAATACCGCTTCTATTTCTGACATGCTTTCAATTATCTGCAAAGGCAACCTATCAACTCACATCCCCTCGCCCTCTTCACTGATCCCTGCATTGATAACAACCCTTTGCAGCAAAACACCTTTCACCCAGGGAGGTGCACAAAGACAGCTCTTGAAGATGAGCGGTTGGCCCAAGATCAGCCTGTGCTGCAAAGCCGTGGTAGCAGCACAAGGGAAATGGAGCCCCAACGTCCACTGCCTCATGCCAACCTGCTGACAACTGCAAGAGCCCCCCAGCACGTGGGGATGAAGAAAACCACTTGTGCCCTTCCTCCATTTCGCACTTCTCAGCGTAGGCTGCAGCTCTGATGGGAAGAGCCAGAGTGCAAAGATCTCACTGGCAGCAAATGGTGCTTGTCCTTTCACTTGCCACCGCAGGCGGAGTCACCAAAAGTTTATCAAGTAGGGCAAAGCCATTTTCATTGCCTCACAAAGCATTTTTTTGTGTTTCCAATGACCCTTTTGGAAAAGAATTCAGGACATCTGCTATTTTAACCATAATCAGATTTGAATTTTTCATCTAAGTGACTGTGACAAATCACTGTCCCCAATTACTAGACTCAATTCTCCTTCAACATCAAAGCAGTGTAGGTGAGGAGGGAATCAGGCCCATTCATACCTGGGCACCAGGTAATTACCAGGCACTCAGACAAGCCTGTAACCTTAGGCAAAATGAGTTAGGAGTGGGAGGCTGAACTATTGCACTGCTGCCGTCCGTTCATCTTACAGTCATACTTATGCCTGTCCGTCAAAACAAGGCACCCCACTCGTTCCCATCTACTTCCACCCACAGTTTTCCTACTTCAAGTGACGAGTCGAGATACGGTAGTTGTGTATTAGTGTATATTCACTGACTAACCTCACCGCTTCAAACTTTAACAACTTCCAGAAAATACTGCTTTGTTCATTCGTTTTTTCCCCTCTTCATGTATGCTTTTCCCCCCCCGAGATTATGATGAACACAAAGCATATCTGCAGACCATCCGGTGTCCTGGGTTTAGCACAGAAATCTGCATCCAAACAACTTGACAGTCTACATAGAGTAAAAGGAAAGAAAGGTTTCAGGCAGCCATTTGCACGAGGCCATGTATCAGTTTAGCGTTAGAAAGCACAAATATGCTTATTTCCAACCAACAGCACTGTCTTTTTCTCACAAGGGTCCTTATCCACCCCAAAGTGGTTTTAAAACTAACAAAAAGTTTAATATCCTATGAGTCTCCATTTGCAGTGTGTGTGTGTGTAAAGTGCTGCAAACCTAAGACATGACATTTTTATGTAGTTGGTAAAAGAATAAAGATGCCTTTGACAGAAAGTTGCAACCTTTCATTGAAAAATCCTCTCCGAAAATTAGCATTTTCTGCCTGCCTACATTTGATAGAAAATATTTTTTTTCCTAGTGCTTCCTATGTATAGGATTGGAAATCTGAAAACCCTCTGGCTAAAAAACTGAAAAAAAAGACATGGGGCTGAGGACAGGGGGTGTTCAGCTAAAAATATTTAATTTGCCATTTTTCAGTGAAAAGTCAACAGCTTCTACAGTCTGTCTACCACCTGATCATGCAGGCAGACACGAGATTCTCCATGAGATGCACAAACAGACCTGACATTACGGAGATCAGCACCAGTGTTTTCTCTTTCATGCAGCTTTTCTTTGTACAACGTTCTGGACTACGGCTTAAAATTAAGTCTACGCCGAAAAAAAGGGCTTGCTCCTGGAATACACAGAATAAGGCTTTTAATCAAACCACCAGGTGAAAGAGTAGCTTATACGGTAATATTCAAGGCTAGATATACTTGGGGAGTGAGTAGAGTAGATATTTCACAAGCATTACCTACTAGGCATTTGTAAGAGCGGTAGGAGCGTGATCACATAATTTCCATCCCTCCTCTTGAGACTGAAATCCATCCCGAGGAATCCCTTCTCCAGGTTTGGCTGTTCCCAGCCCAAGGTGGGCTAGGTGGTCAGGCTGGTCCCCACCACCTCCAGCCTCAAACTGCACCCACGGGCAGCTGCTCCACCACACGCCCAGCACGGCAACCTTCGTGGGGTGCAAAAAGCAGCATCCATGTAGCCCTGTAACCATGACAACATTCAGGATCAAAAATACACACATTTCAACTCCTTGTAGTAAAAAGGAAATATCAATAAAGGATGGAAGCCACTTTCTGCACATTCCCATGTTCCTCATAAGAAAGCAAATGGGAATATCCCAGCTCTTTAGTATATGAAAATAAAGGAGGCAGAGTCCACATCCAGTACTAACTGTTCTAGGGTCTGTTACTCTCTAGTCTTTTTTCTAGCTTAAATAAAGTATCTGAATTTCTTCAGCTCCTTTACATTTTAACGTTCATCTTAATGCCTCAGGTAGAAAAAGGAAAGAGGAAAAAACAACCTTTCTATGCAACACCCACCCCCATCTTCCTCTTAAAGTGAAACACTGTGTGTGAGGAATGACAGTCACTTTCCTGAGCATACAATGGCTGTGATTTGAATGTCAACCCTGCAAGCATGATTCAATGCGGGATTTACTTTTTACATTCCCCAGCTGCAAAAGAAGTTGTACAGTTCCATCAGTTTGCCATGCTGATGCTAATAATCCCCCCCACCCCCCCCACCCCCNNNAATAATCCCCCCCACCCCCCCAAGTCGCTATGGCAACAAGGCTAATTTGAAACGGGCTAATGTTGGGTTTGATCCTTTCAAATTTCTCTAGGCTGCAACAAGATGGCTAAATGGTTAAAGGACTCAGAACTTCCTGCTTTAAGAGAAAATATGAAAGGGAAGGAGTCAACCGCTGCTCCTTGTGAAGTAGGATCATAATGTTTCAGTATTTACACCAAATGTGCTTGCACTGACTGCGGCTGGTTTGGAGAACCACGCAAGTGTGCCAGAAGAGAGCTACCTTAGCAGAGATGTCTCTGATCTGGGAGGAGATTCCAGCTCAGTGATGTAAGCAAAGCCACAGCGCGGCCAACAGCTCCGGGATACCTACCATCCACCTTCATTTGAAAGCTCGACAAACCACTCTGGAATAAAAAACATCCCATTTCTCCTTCTACCACTTTTCATAACGGCAAAGAAAAGGATCCTTACTGAGCAACCCCACAGTGAAAATACCCATAGAAGACACCAAAAAGCACAGGGCTTCACTAAAATACCTGTCAGCCAGGGAGGGCTCTGTGAGGGGCTTTCGAAGGACTCTGTTAGAGAGGCTTGTCAAGTGCTGCTGGCCTGTCTTTAACAACAGCAGGAGCATCACGCTGCACTCAAAGGGATGGCAGAGTTACTAGGGCTCTCCTCATCACTGCTGGCTTTGCGATGGTCAGGATCAGGAGAGCAGACAAGGGTGAAATGGGTAGAGAACAGAGCACTAATTGTTGTAAAGATGCCTTTAATGAACTTGTCCTGAACAAGACTGATGCAGCGATAGGGAAGGACGAGGGGAAAAAAAAAAAAATCTTTGATTGGCCAATATCATTTGCAGGTCTCATCCTCTGCTGGGCTTTGCCAGGAATATCATGGTGATTCCAGCTTATCACAGGATCCTGGTGTGACCACGGGCAGGACCCTGCGCTTGACTTACCAAGTCACAAAAGAGTGAGGGTCTTTATCTGCGTTGCATAAGGATGCTGCAAGGATAAATTCAGCACTAGCGGTGGCTAAAGCTAAATAAATAGAGAGACTTTGCACCTATTACTCCTATTCTTGTCAGGTTTTTAGATAATGTTCAAATTGCACTGCCAGTTCTGCACTCTTTTGAACTACTACAGAATGTGCTGAGGTCTGATTTCTCTTTAAAATATATTTTAAATAAGGAAATCAGTGAAATTACAGCTTATATTTCCTATAAAGGTGCTGAAACTTCAGGTAGGAAAAAGAAACTGCATAGTTTTTAAGTGTTGCTTTTGAAAGGCATAAATTGCAGTTTTAGACCATCAAACCCAGAGCTATTATTACCATAAATACCAGTAGAATTTCAGAGGAGTTGTAGAAAACGCATCAAAATATACATTTAAGTCCCATTCCACCTCCCAACAGGGTCAATGCCAGCGTTGCGCCTGGTAGGAGCAGCAAGCTGGTTTGGTCCATGTTACCAGGAAGCGCATATGTACCTACTGCACACAGAGGTGTTGTGTCTGAAGTGGTTCTTCTACACTGTGTTCAACAAACTCATCTTTTTCTCACCAAAGAAACTGGCAAGGTTCCAGAACGTGAAAACAGGAGTGAAGAGAGTTGGCTATTCTGTAGACAAGGCAGAAATGAACAAACAAATTTCCAAACTAAAATTACAAGCGAATTTTGCACTGCAGCCAGTGAATTGGGCTCAGACTCAAGAGGCCGGCTGATCCTTGACAGTCAAGTGAGCACATCTGAAGTTGTCACCAGCCCTCAGACAGGTCTTGATAATAGACTTAACCTATTGCAATGTGAAATAGAATGGATTAGCTTACACCACTGCTGAAGAAGGGCTAGAAGTGAGCAGACAGTAATTTCTTATAGCTGAGCTGAAAGCACTGCAGCTTCTTGAAATGCTGTGACCCCAGTGCTTGACAGCACAAGCACCCCCTGAGCAAGTTAGAGCTTTACTTTCCATTCCTCTACTATCTTCTGTAGCACTACAGTCAGGTCACTTTTCTCCCTTCCTTTCCCACCCTTTTTGTCATCTTATAATGGCATAGGAGTGGTAGCCATCTCCTACAAAGTGTTCCACAAACCCTAGCAACTTGGGGCCTCTAGGTGCTACTGTAATACAAATAATAAATAAAGGACCTGAGTTTCTTGGGGACACACAAGCTTGAAACAGGGAGGTGAACCTGTTTTCCTCCTGTTACAAAAATGGATTGCTTGCAGTATGGCGCTCTCCTCTTTGCTAGAGCATCTTCTCCTGCACTGCTTTCCAATGCACTCCTAAGCAGCGAGAAGCCGTGCAGGCAAGACGTCTCCCACCCACGAGCAATGCAGCAAGATGTGTGCTGCTGCAGCTGTCAAACATCAAGAGAAATTATTAGAAATCCAACACCCCGAGCTATGCCTGTTACTGAATATCCTTCAGGGCTTATTGTTCTAGTCAGCCTGCAGTGGATGAATCTTTTGAATGTTAGATTCTTGTTGAGATTTGACAGGTTCTGTAGAAATGGTGAAGCCTTCAAGCTGCAGCTCAGGTCTGACTGGAGCCGGCGGCCCCTTCAGTCTTTTAAACGCTTGTTGAAGATGTGTAGGTCATCATCGAGCGTTTTTTGTGCTGGACCTTTGAATTGCTGGATGTTGCCATGACGTACCCTTAATAGAGGCTGCTGAGTGTAGGTGAGAGCTGAACCCAGGAGCAGAGCAGCAAACCCGTGATTTGACTCCTCAATAGGAAATCCCTGAGCACAAGCACTACCTTAACTAGTGGTTCCTCCTCTGCCCTTTGCACCCAGGCAGGAGAGACTTTCATACCATTTTAGGCAGACTAAGGTGGCTAAATCAGGGGATCAATCCTTTTTTGCTGCCCAGAAAGAGCAAAGAGCAAACCAAAGCTGGGGTCCAGGCTGCCATAGCTGAAGCGCGATGCACAGAATCCAGGAACGCAAATACTCCTTTCCCCGTATGAGACTAAATTATACACAGACCCAATCCTTTGAGTATTTCTAAAGGCAGCGCAGGCAGGGCTCTGGCTACAGGCAGCAGCCCTGCCTCCCCATCTGCGCCTCCTGGGAAGAGGAGGGGTTACAAAGCATTTTCCTCCCTTGTGCCCGGCAGCAGCCAAGGGTGGGTGGTGAATGCAGAGCAGCACGAACATGTAGCACCTCAGGTGGCCTCCTGCCCTGCTCAAACACAGGTCACAGAGGGAAGAGTCTGTTGCTATCCAGGGCTATTCTGAGTTAGAGGACACTTTCCTGGTAATATAATGTAAGATCCCTACTTTGTACAGAATGAAAGCATGAAGAATTTTTTGATTATTACCAGTCTTAGCCTCTTTTCAGGCTCGGGAGGAACTCCAGCGTATCTGTAGTTGCCTATGACTCAAGGGTTAAGAAAAATAATTATGAGAACAATCACATTTTTAAATGTGATTTAAAATAGCCCTTCATTTTCTGCTCCTCTCAACAGGCCTTTTTTTTTTTTTTTCCCCTTCCTAGCAGGTATAGTTTGCATGTGAAATTGAAAGCAGAATTGCTTCAAAAAAGAAAAAGTTGCTATCCCCAAGCTGCAGCGCTCTGCCCACTCGGGAACAGCCTGCTCCTGCCAGGCTGTGCTCTGGTCAGGGCCTCGTTCAGCTAATGTGCCACCTGATGAATGTGGGAGATTAATGTACCCTGCCCAGTGACAGAGAGCGAACACAGGGAACCTCATTTAGAAAATGCGGTGTCTGCTTGTTCCTCCATCGTCTTTTTTCTGGTTTTGATGGGCTATGTTCTCAGAAGAGGCTCCTGTATCATGGCACAAAGGGCTGCCCATGGGGACAAGCAGTAGATCCATCTCTGGCTCCCGCGCTGCGTGCAGCGCCTTGCACAGCACCTCACACCCTTAGGTGCGGTGTCCCACAGAGCTAACCATGCCTCCATCGGACACGGCAGAATCACAGCCACCAGCAAGGTACATATATTCACCTAGCAACTCCCACATTAAACCACAATGCTTTTTCTTAGGCAATAGAATTAAACTTTGGAAAGGCATCCGGTGTTTACCAAGACATTACTAGTAATACAAACCTATTTGTTATATGCCTGTGCTTACACCAGGCATATGGATATTAATATTCAGCCACATGAGCTCCAGAAACAAACTGGCTGTGAAGACAAAAATTAAATGACAGCCCTTTCCACCTCAGCCCAATTGCGTAGGACATGGTAATACTAGTGACTTCTAGGTACACAAAAGCTTGTTTTCAGTAAGCCAGAGCACAAAGGACTGAAAAAGACTTTGACACACTGCTTTCCTAATGCTTTTGGTCGGGTGTATTTTAAAGAGTTGTGACTCAGGGCTCCAGGCTCACTCTTTCTCTTTCTGCCACTGGAGTAATACCACTGGAATCAACAATTATAATCTCTCAGGAGTCTGTTGCTATTAGAGATTAAAGAGGTTGATTTTGAAATCTATGGATTTCCTAAGGGAAATCTGAGAACAGAGCCTGTGCTGGCATCCCGGGTTTACTCATCGTTTCTTGCATTATCGAGTGCACAAGACACAGGCACAGTGTGCCATCTCACAGCCTCGCCATCCCTACCCAGCTGCACTTGGTCCTGCCCTTTCCTGCAAATGCTCTTTACACAAACCCAACATGATTAGGTGCTTTCACAGGAGACAAAGCCCCCTCCCCACCAGGTTTCCTTGTCTGCCATCAGGCATTGCGTCAATTGTGGCACGGGGACAAAACTCACAAGTTTAGCCCATGTGGAATAAAAACTTCCTGACCTGCCATCTGATTCTCTCCCTCTTACTGTTATGTTTGCCTTTGGGAAATCCACTGTGAAACTCAGAAGTGTATTAAGACAAGTTATAACTATTGGCTATATTGTTGGCTTCGACAATTAGATCTGTTACTTGTGTATTTTTATGGTGTATGATGACATAAGTTAGCCTGGGATAATATTTTTTTTTATAATCCCCTATTAAATAAACAAAGACAGCTAACACAGGCTTCTTTCTACTCTGAAATTCCCTCGTTGACTAAGAATATGCGCCATTATCCAGAATTTATTTTGCACTCCATGCAACAGAATGAAGCATAATGGGTCCATTTGGTATAATGCTGTGTTAGTTAACGCTCATTTGTGCTGACTTGTTACCCATTAGATTCCTAGCAAGATTTGCACTGGGTACAAATCTCAACCTGAAAAATCAATTCCCAGCTCAGTATATCGGTCTTTCCCCCTCTTCATGCTATGGAAGGGCAATGCTGAAGTTAGATGATCTAGAAGTTTCTGGGAAGAAACGTGTTCCCGAAGTGCATCTCTTACCCTGTATAGGAAAAATCCTTCCTTTGCAGAGGAGGGGACATGGTTCTGTCTAAAGTATTCTGGCTTAGGAGTTGCTACGACAACTTTGCTACTGTTCTGGCCCAAGTGATTGGAAAGCATCACCAGAATGTTTTCAGGACTTGAAATGAAAATAGACTACTTCATTATTTTTTTCCTGTTTCCACTCCCAATATTATGTACACTCTTTCCATCCCTCCTCATACAGCCCCATCTCTAGCGTTAATGAACACAAGCAATGTTTCAGGACCACGAACACTCCTACTGAGTCCAAGCACATTTGTGACACAAGTGTAAATCCACAGGATTAAAACAAGTGGCCTAGTCTTAATCCACAGGCCTTGCAAGCAGAAGGCTCTGGAAAATGGGAAACTTCAGATTTTGCAAATGGAAAATATGAAGTGATGAAAGATGGGCTTCTAAATCTGCACCGATTTTAAGAGTTTAATGCTAAGAAAAGAGGTTTGAAAAAAAAACTCTTCCAAAAGACTTATGAATGCTTGAAAATATAGTTTACAGCATCTTTTAGTATGTCCCTTTCTCTTAAGCTTTGAGCTATGAAGGAACAAGAGGTGAAGGCAAGCCATCAACTAAAAACAGTATAAAAAATGCTCTGAGTATAAGTTACCTACTGTTACATAAATAATTATTTGTGATTTAAGAATGAAAGTCAGTTACATTGTCATCAGGGAAGGGCTGCATTAAACATCTTCAAGCTGATGTCTGAAAGACCTAGCTAAAAAAAAAAGGGAAAAATAAAAGGACAAAGAAAGGAAGAGGAAAGCTTTCAAACCAGTTGGTTGCTTTGAAATCTCATGGAGATCTTCAAATGTTCTGACTTTCATTCAAGAAGTCGTAGAGGATTAGAGCGCACTTTGCTGAAGCTGGAAATCTTGCGAGAACTCGTGTGGTACTGACAAGCCTTTGCAGGAGGAAAGCACTCTTATCTTTCATGCTTTAGCATTAAGGAGTTTGGACAGTTTCCACCATTTCTTGTACACTCGGCATCAGGCACCACTGTACGCCCATGAAATTCACCACCATCCAGCCCTACACTGGGAACTGCAGCTCCTGATCTCTCTCTGGCAACCCAGTCTGCCCTGTAGACTGATGGCACGTAAGGGCAGTTACACTGATTGAGCCTTACTGGTTGTACTGGGATTCTTCAAGGAGAAAATTACTTTTCTCTATAACCCAGATGATATAAGTCAATGAGACTCCAAAGACATTATCTGTAAATCAGGCTACCACTTGTTTGTTGGAAAGAGAGGAATTTTTTTTTTTTAAAGTATCAGCTTTTGCTTATTTTTAACACCACGGTCCTGTACGGCTTACTGATGGAAAGTATTTAGGCTTGAATTTCTACATTAGTGACAGCAACACTCCATTTTGAAATGATCCTTCATAAAATTTCTTTTGGATTTCATAAGGTAGCTATTGCTGGGTTAAATAATAATTGATTTTAAAACCATATTAAATGAGGTGTAACAGCACTGTTATTTATGAAGAACTGTTACACAGTTGTTATGTCACAACTATTTTTCAGTAATCGATTATTACTTTTAAGGTGGTATACCTGAAGTTTAAATTCGATATGAGCACAGCAGTGTTGATTTCAGAGTGCTTTCATTTAAACCACGGAGAAGCTGCTATTACAAGCATGAATGCTTTGCGCTAGATGTTGTAGAATATTGGGGGTTTGGGGGATTGCTTTTTTAAAAAAAACAGAACAAAACAACCATAGGTGAGGGAATAGGTTGCTGTAGAGTTTGTTTATGAACTCCAAATCCTTTCTCCCATGCCAAACAAAGCCTGCTCTAGGAGAAGACTGCTGAATGCAGATGCTTACGTCAGGTCCTGGATGGAAAGCAGGAACAATCCTGTCCTCTCATTGCTACACAGACACTCTAGGAAAGAAGTCCCTTCAATTCACTTTGGCTTTCTTAAGAACCAAAGGTGCAGGCGAACTGAATGAGTAGAGAAAGACGAACCTCTTCCCATGAAAAAATTTGTCTACAAAGGAGCAAAGAGGGAAAATGGGTCTGGTTCTGCGGAAAAACAGCAGCAAAAAGCCAGCTGTGTCCTGCTGGGCAGGGCAAAGGTCAGAACTGACATTGTGAGACTGGAAGCTGTCACACAAGGGAAACCAAATGTGGAAATTTCCCTGACATGAGAGTAAACAGAGGACAAAAATTGAAGAATCAAGGGCATTGCATGGAAAGTATGAGGTTTAAGGTAAAGATAACACAAATGTGACCCCAAAACATATCATTATAAGAAAGAAGATGAGCTGAACATGGAGACAAGGCCTTGCAGCTGACTTAAGATGGAAGTAGTGTCTCTGAGAGCAGTAGATGAGATACTTCGTGTGGCAGAAGAGTAATACCTTATAAAATCACTCACCCTGGAGCATGGCCATCTAAGAAGCCTGTCAAGGGAATGGGAAATATATTGCCTATATACAAACAAAAGATGAAATCATGCCTTGCAACCAACAGGCCTGTTAATGCAATCTCAGTAATATTCCAGGCTCTAAAACAAACTTCAAAGGAAAGCGCACTTACAGTCACAGGCTTAATTAGAAAATAGGATGATATGCAACATGGATTTTCCGAGGATATCTCACACCAAACTAACCTGATCAACTTCACCATTTCCCTAACACCAAGTTCTTTCAGATCAGGAAAGAGGAAAAAGGCTTGTGCACAGCTTCTTTGGACTTCAAGTAGTTAAAATGATGCCCGATGAATACCCATAGGGTTTTTAGGGTTTTTTTTAATCCTTACACAATGCAAAGCTGTCTACAGTACAGCAGAAACCTGTCAAATACTGATTTTCACTGCACATATATCTATTGTTGTAATAGATAACCATGAAAAATATGGGAGAGAGAGAATGCACTCTGCAATATGTTTTGGATCCATGCACGTGAAATGTATTCATTTATCAGACTTTCTTCTTCAACAGGTCAATGCTTTTTTTATCAGGCATTTATTAGAAAAAGGCCTTTGATACATTTCTCTGGGTTTCGCAATCAGTAAACCAAACACCTTTACTTTTAATAAATAGCCCCTTTCACTGTCCTGCTTTTCTGGGAGTGTTTTTGCATTGTTGGGTTTACTGCTTTTCATGGTGTTTTTCTTGGTTTGCCTTTACACGGTGATATATAGCACAGCTAGCCTAGACCTTCTGTCTGCCCTCCAGGAGGCCTTTGCGAGCCTGGCTGAGAGCAGCCCTTCGCCCACTGCAGGGGGGAAAGGCAACCAGATGGGCACATCCTCACCAAGATCTTCAATCACCAACAGTGGCTGGTTCTGATTTGTCTCACATTTGTAAAAGGCTATTCCCCCCACAAAACTGCATTTTGGCAACCTGGTAGCAGTAAAGCTTTTGGGGGAAATGGGTGGGAACTACAACCACCACCTGATTTTAGCAGCAGATCAGTGCTAACTTCGGGTTTCACAGATGTTGCCACACTGCACCTTGTTTGTCTTCAGAGATGACTCTGGGGCCAATTAGTTACATGAGCAAATGCAGCAACTGCTCATATTGGGGCATGACACTTAGCAGAACAATGCTTCCATGCAACAGATGACAGAAGTGCAGCAGCTTTATCTAGGCGACATCTATTGATGTTCTTCCTCATGCACTGGTTATTGCACAGTACGTATTAGGATGGCAGCATTTAGCATCATACAGAAGAATCACATCTCAAAAATGGTTTGGCTTTAGTTTAGTGACCAATTAGTACTGAGTGCTACTGGCAATTGTTTCTCAGGTAGCACCACACAGTGGGAATTCATATGAAATCAGTGCCATCCACAGTGGCCACAGCAAACCCAAGATGAAGTCAAATTGAGTCTCTAACCCAAAGGGGCCTTCCTTCTTTGTGGTTACTTTGATCTTCTGATCTCTTCAGCTTCTCTGATCTCTTAGTAAAACTCTACTTTCCCTTGTAAACTGAGAAGTGAAATCTTACCATATCTCAGGCAAAGCTTCCCCGACCCCCTAAGGAAGATTAAACACTGAATATCATCTGACTGAGCTTAGCCTAGAGCTATTTGCATGATCACATAGCAGTCATGGTGTAAATTCCTGGAGAGGACTATAATGTTTAGCTCTAAATTTGGTCTATCAGAAGGGCTGTGAACTGCAAGCTCTTATTGCAGTGTTGATGAAGATACAGTCATACTATCTTTTATCTGAAACAGGCTAAGGCTTTCTATGAAATAATGTGTGCATTACAGAAACATGATTATTTAAAGTACAACTAATGGTTAGCTAGTTCTTCATATAGCAACCATTTAATGATGCTGAGTAGCTTCACACGAGACTGATAGACACAAGTTGCCACTTTACTTTAAAATACATAACGGATCTTCTCATTGAAGGGCTATATAACCTAACATCTCATTTTAAAAATGGGCTATAGAAGCCTGTTCAGTTTTCTCAACAATCAAAGACAAAGGGCAGAAAATTAGAGGACAGAACAAGAGAAACAGAATGGGAAAAGGGTGGGAAAACACAATGCCAGATGAAGTCAAGATCCCTCTTGGCTCCTTTGTTCCTGAGAGGCAGCTGCAGTGCAACCTGGACACGGGAGCCATAGAAACCTGGCAGAGAGCTGAGTGCTTTTTGTTTCTTTCCCAAGAAAACAGACTTGTCAGGAAACAAAGAGCCCAATGAGATGCCCTCCAGGCATCTGACCTTTGTGGCAAATTGATCCCAAACTCAAATCAAACCACAACAGCCAGGAAAGCAAGGTGTCCACGGGCTTTCAAGCAAGAAAGGGAGCACATGGGACCAACTCCACGCAATGCAAACCTCATCATGGTTCTGTTATTAGCTCACATGATGCCTGGTCCATCTTCTTTCTCCCAGTAACCAATTCTATAGTTTAGAGTATCTCCTACCTTTCCCTTAATCTTGAAGGATGAAAAACTGGGGATTTTCAGAAGCGAGCATTAGAGGTTCACTGAAATGCAGCTATGCAAAACCTCAAGTGTGATCCAGGTAGATGTAATTTCCTTCTCGTCATTGGAATGAGGGAAGAACAAATGGGCAGAAAGATGGGAGAGAAAGAAGTCACAGAAGACAAAATGGCAAACAAATCACTGCCTGAAAAAGGCTTTCCTTTTTCTTGACAGATTTGGATTTAAAAAGAAAACCTAATTTCAAAATCATTGTGATTTGGGGATTAATTACTTTCATAATTTACAGAAGAAATGAGGATGGGAAGGGACAGGAAATTAAATATCTATTCTTTTTCAATAATTACTTTACAAAACATCTCAGCTACAGTCACCCACAGTGGGCTCTTAAAGACAAAAATACCTTATGTGAAAGGAGGTGAAGCAAACTGCATCAATATTGCATGCTGAGAAGGAATTTCAAAATGGAAAAGAGAAAGTAATACTTGAGAGCTTATGAAAGCAAAAATATCACCTTAAATCCAATCAAGACCCTGAACTGAAATTGCAGATATTATACCATTTTGGTTAAATTTTGTTGAGTTCAGATCCTATTTGTCACTAGCCAAATGAATCATGTTTAATAGGGGCCCACTAGGCTCAAAATGGACTCTGCCAGCTAGAAGCAGACACTGCCAGCTCCTCTGTCACTTTAAGGAATCTTTGTGTAAAACCTGGGTCTTTCCAGCCTGTAAGGAGAATTGAAATTTCTGAGGTCAAGATGCCACCCCAGCAGGTATGTTATAACTAATAATGCAGCTAATACATTAAAAAAAAAATAACTTGACGAGTAATCATTGCAGTTAGTTCCTAGATTGTTTGCTACTTGGAAGAAATTAGTACCAATTAGCTACCTAGACATATGCTGGCTAACCTCACTGAATCTCTTGTGGCCAGCTCAAACACACTCAGTATGATTGCATTTCTTCTCTGATTATAAAGTGATATTTTACTCAGCTACTTTGCATCAGAGCCGCAGAGCAATGGCATACATTTGATGTTTTGTTCTCGGTTTACAAAGCTACATCATTGCCCATGGATCTGATGCGATATCTCATTCAGGCCACAAAAAAGGTCCCCAGCTCTTTGCATTAGCTTTTCACATAGCTAAAATAGGTGAAAAGCTATATATCAGTCAACCGTCAACAGTCATTCAGAGTTCAGAAAGTTCTTTATGATTAGATTAAGGCAGGAAACATGCAGGGCTTTAAGCAACTCTAGAGGTTACTCTTTTACTCTGGTGCAGCCAAACCCCGGAGCAGAACAGCAGTAAATATCAAGTGAAGAAGCATCACAGACAGTTCAGCAGGTTTTGATGCAGGATGTTGTAGCCAGTGGAGAAGGTGTTGATAATTACAGCAGTGCCAACTCCTGTCCTTAAAGATTCACAAGGAAAAACACCAATGGATTCTTCTTTCATTTCCCACAGTGCTGCCCTTGCCTCTGAATAAAGCTGGCATGCAGTCAGCAAACGATGGGTACTTCAACTACTTGTCATTTCTTAGGTGGCAAAATGCATTACTTTGGCTGAGAACAGGTCTGTACTGATGACTAAGCTAAAAAGTTCAGTGAAGAGGGAGAACTTTTAGTATAAGAGAATATTTTTATTCACTCAGTGCAAATAAGAAATGTTGGAAACCAATATTTTCAATTACTGAGAATGGCTGAAGGTCAAGGCACATTTCTGAGAATCTCATTTAGATATACTGTTATCGAGAGATTTTTAGACATTTTTCTGATTTCATTTATTTTTCTTTTACACACCAGATGGAAGGAAGAGAAGTACAGACAGATATCTGCCTATAGCAAAGCACATTTAGATATACTAAAATAGACCTAAATAATCTTCCGGTTATATTTCTGAAAACGTCCAGTCTCTAACTAAGGTGGCCACTTTGTCTTGCATTCACCATACTGCTACAAAGTAGTATTTTTAAGTTGGCTAGTTCAACCAGCCCAATACTCCAACTTAAATATTCACCCTCCTTGCTGGCACCGATTTGATGGAACATCCCATCAGGAATTTCTGAAAGGAATAACACAAGTCCCACGGATTTAGAGTCTAGTACACCTCTGGGCTGTCAGCTACAAAACTAAATTGAGACAAACCTACAATTAAGGCTAACTTTGCTAACTAACATCTTAGCCCAACCTCCATTTCAATTGCCCTCCATTTTGCCAATAATCTGTATTCCCTACCTCTAGTCATTAATGATTCTCCGAGTCTCAATTATTCTTGCCTCTTTCTCCTGGCCAAAGGTGCCAACTTGCAATGCTGCTTTCTCTGAGACTTTCTGGTTGCTTTGTTTAGACTTCCATCTATAACCTTGTCTGGCAGTATGTTTTTCTGCTGCACAAATTGCTTCTTAAAATTATGCACAAATAAACCTATTTCAGCCTACCCTGCCCCAGCACAGCCAGCAACACACAGCTTGTACGAATTAGCAGAGATTGGTGCAGACCTTGCTATGGCAACACTTCGGGTGGCTATGAAGGAACTTCTGTGAGTCCATGCTGGGTCTCATATTGTCATTCAGGTCCCCTGGTGAACCTTTCAGTGACGTTAAATGACAATTATACATTAAAGAGCTATATCCACCATATTTATTAAGAGTTTTGAGAGGATCAGAGGCAGCTGATTGTTTAAGGAACACGTACTGCCTGGTACTTTCTGACTTGCTCATCGATGTCTTTAAATACAGCTGATATTTTCATTTTTACCTAAATTTAAACATTCTCTGATCCGCGAGCATGAGACTTACTTAAAAGCAGCAACAGACAGAACATTTTGTCTTTTTTCTGGATTACAGTATATAAGCTAAAACATCTTTTCCAAGTATTTGTCTAATGCAGAGAGAAGGCCAGATACATAGCAAGAAAGATGCAATTATATGCTTAAAGCCAGTGAAAGGAATTAGGTGCTTCTTAGAGATACAGTTCCATGGCCATATGACTTCTGGAAAAAGTTCAGATCTTGACTATTACTGATACAAATCTGCCTGCATAGATGGAGCGTAGGCTCTGTTAAAGCTTACTGTGATAGCAGGGCACTTTGCTACTGTCAGAGAAAATCAGAATAGAAGGCATCTGGTTTGAAGCAGGGAAGGCTGATGCTAGAAATTTTGCACTAGTCCTCTTGAGCTTTACAGTTCATTTGTCCACTGGCTCAAGCAAGCCCAGAGCTGATAATTCTCAGAGCACGCTGCAGGGCTTACAGTCATTTCAAAACTCTGCATGCACACTATGTACTTTTGGGTTAGGAGTATCTTCACAGAGAGTTCTTAAATCTTGGTACACCCTAGATGCTAAGATTATATAGCTGAAATAGCTGTACATTTTAATTTCACAAAATTCCTGCAAGCTTAGCTGTCTGGGTGTAGACCTAAAACACTGACCAGCAGTGTGAAGCAGAAGGATGTCCCTTTGCTAGCCCTTTTACTCTTCTCCTTTGGCCTGAAATCTGCTTCGTTGCTGTTCTGGGGTAGGCGTAGGAGAAATGCCATCCAAAGAAGCAGAGCCAAGTGTTTGGTTTGGATGCTTAGGCAGAACACATCTCATCTGAGCTATGTTGCTCTAATTACTAGCTTTGTTCCCTCAACTTACATGCCTTTTGCAGCAAACAAATGACATGCCACTAATCACCCAGGCAGTGACAAGAGAGACCTGATACAGCTGTGCTCAAGTGCTTGGTAGATGATGAATTCTCTCCCGAGATTTGGTTGTTCATATTTTTCTTGGCTTAGTGAGGACAAGTGCAACACTGATATTCCACAGTGTGGACCCTTCTTTGATTATGTCTTCTCAGGCAAGTGGCAGATGTGCTCCCCATTAAGGCTATTTAAAACCAATTAAATAATCCCAATATAAGCTGTAGAAGAATAGATTGCAGAAGAGAACTGAAGCACTCTTGAAGAGCAAAAGACCTTGTATATTAGATGGCTGGGGAGAAGTGCATCAAGTCTTTTTGCTATGTGTTTGATTTTAGCACTTAAGAGTATCACAGCGGTATCTGGGCAGCATTCTCCATTGCACCTACTTCCTACACATCCTTGCATGCCTCACTATGCACCATTCCTCACTACCGTCTGCTAGGTCCCCCACAGTGTGCCTCGTCACCAGCTGCTTAGCAGAAGGTAGAACAGCCCAACAGAGGAGGACACTGGGTCTCAGCCTGACCTTAATAGGTGACCATACCTCTTGAACTCCCAGTTTCCCCCTGGTAAAATGGGGGTGATGACCCATTCACCCCATAGACCGTTCAGCTCCATGACAATTCCTCTCACAGAGACCTCTCAGGATGTTTTGAGTGCTGATCACTATTCACGCAGTTTGAGTGGGAGAAGTACACACTCAATGTACATACAAAAACATGAAGAGATGGGGGAAAGCTAGAATTTGAGTTCTGCTTTCATGGCACAATAGAGCATCAGGTAGAAGGACCTCAGCTAGGTGTGAACTTGTTTATTCCTAGACTCTTAAAGCAGCTTCTCTGGGTTAGCAAGGTGCTTTGTGTAGGCTCATTGCCTCTAATGAAAAATAGACTGTCAGAGTCTCAGCAGTGTCCCAGATAACATTACAATACCACTTCTAGATGTTTGGAGCCCGCTTGGGTTTTCCCCTGCTATTGCATTGAGCTATATACAGTTTTTGCATGATTTTGCTGGAAATACCTCCTTTAGATTGTGGGGCCTACACTGGTTTTGTTCACATCCTTCCTGGCAACAAACTCCTCCTTTAATGTTCACGTCAATGTTCCTGTATGAAGAAACTAGACACTTTCAGCCATCTCTCTCTGCATCTACACACCAAGAGCACCCTTGGAGCTTCCAAGCTCAGTAGAGGATCTCCATCTTTGCTGGCCTTTGGGAGTAACCTG
This sequence comes from Rhinoptilus africanus, assembly GCA_013400135.1. NCBI lineage: Eukaryota > Metazoa > Chordata > Aves > Charadriiformes > Glareolidae > Rhinoptilus > Rhinoptilus africanus. The sequence continues at coordinate 193,993 of VXBO01009787.1, read as the reverse complement.
ACACACAATCTCCGCTACCACCTCTTTGAATTGTCAGCAATCTGTAAAAGCAGGAGCAATTCTTTATAAGAACTTGCATTATAATTCTGGGGCTGCAGAGCAGAATTTGACTGTACTTTTCTGGTGAAAGGAATAGCCTTTTCAGAGAAGCCATTTTTTAAGCAGAGAGCAGTCCTATAACTCGCAGCTGCACTTGTCGTTGCTTTGCAATGTATAGCGAAGGGCAAACAACCAGGAAAACCTGGCCAACTTTGTTTTCAACCACTTGCTCTGTGGTCAGTATCCCATTCACCAGAGATCGGGGCACAAAACGTTCATCACCAAACCCAGAGCCTTCACAGCAACACTGAGCAAATTATGCATCCTTGTCCACCCTGTGTTTTAATGGACTTGCTATCTGCCTGCTTGAGATAAAAATCCCCTGGCCTAATTGAAGAGGTGAGCACATCCGACATGAACACACAGCCAAAGCCTTTTGCATATCAGTGTTGTTCTATGTGCAGTGAAAAAATAAAACTAGAAATTGGCTTTATTCTATGAAGTTCGTAGTACCTCACAGCTGCCAGTAAATTGTTAAAAATGCACCAATGTTAACTGCAGAGTGCTGCTCGGGGGACAGAGACTGGCAGCCTTTAGTTATGATGAGGAAGGATAATTTGGCACAGGCCTGTAATTTATTTCCACTTCTTTCCTGTCCTTTCAAACCTCCTCCCTGAGACCTTGCATGCTGCAAAGACAGGGCATCTCCCAGGTTGAAGGGACCGTATCCTGCCTTCTTTAGGACACATCCTTACCCTGGACTCCCTCTATGGGCCGCTGAACCAGAGAAGTATCTCCAGGGGTTATGCAGGACCTCGAGGGATTACTCATCCCCAAGAGTGCCTTCTCTCCTTTCACTGAGGGAACAGTGGCAAGCGCACTCACAGCATCCTAGGTAGGATGTAGTTCTGCTACCCCTTGTTCGATTTACTAGGCTTGGCATCAATTCTCCTGTCTTTGCACAAGAAAAGCCAGAGTTTGAAGTTCTCCATAGCAAAAAACATCTCCAGAAGGTAATTAACTCCTACAAACATCAGAATCACCTTCTGAAAGTGTTTATCACTGTTGCCTGTAAGTTTATAGCCATAACTCCCAACCTCTGGTGGTTTGGTTTAATACCTAAACAAGATAGCAACAAATTCAAGTCTTTGGAATCACATCCCTTATTAGGGCAGATTTTAAGTGGTGAAAAGTGCTACTTTTCTACAAATTTGGGGAGTGGACACATCCATATGGATCATCCAGGTACAAAACATGCAGTCCCCAGAAGTCTGTGCTTCTGTTTCTTTCATCTTTCAAATTTTTTCATGAGCTTCTATCCTTCCTCTGAGATTTGGAGTAAAATTCACTTTGCCTGTGTAATCAGGCAGGGAGGTTTCTGCAGAGGGAATGCATGGCTGCATTGCAGAATTGAAATCCGTTCACTTCATCCAGTCTGAGCACACTGCAGCTGTGTCGCCAGGTTGGATAAGCAACTGCTGTTTTCTTGCTCTCCACCTTCAGTTTGAACTGCGCTGCAAAGGCTCTGGATTTACCAGGTAAGAGTTTCTTCCCTATCTCAGACTCAGAGGGGAGCAGACTGTGTTCTTGTAGGGGACTGGATAAGCCTTTATGTCACCTTTGGTGGCCCCTGTATCAACATACACTTTGAAACTTTTCCAATAATAAACCTGGCAGAAAGAATCCAAATCCTACATTGCTGCTAGCTGTATGATCTGAAATTGCAGCCTGAATTGGCTGAGCATCTGTGGGTTCCCCAGTACTCTTCCAGTCCAGCCCCTAGGCTCGCTTCCATCCCAGCCTTTCCTCATGGCCTGAAAATTAGCAGAGCAGTTAAATAAAGTGAAGCACCTAGGAGCTATCATAGCATGGGTTTTCTCACAGGATCACATGTAACAGACGCAGTCTTTGGCCTAGATTTTGCTGTCAAAAACCAAGATATTTCCATCAGGTTCTTGTTTTCTTCACTAGTAGCCACCAATAAATTAGTATGGTCAGGAGTATATGGTTATCACATGTGTATAGCCATAATGTGCATGCACAGACAAAAATTAGCACCTGCCTCAAACAGCAAACTTAAACCCTGCAATAGTATTATCCCAGCAGATACCACCTAAATATTACAATGACCAAAGGCCTTTTCCTTTGTGTTCAGCTCCTCTTGTTTACAGAAGAAAATATACTTCATAATTTTACTGGTGATTTTGGTAGTAATAGGCACATTTGTCAAGATAGTAGTAGGAGGCTTTATACCCTGCTTGACAATTCTATGGAAAAATAATCACCTTTGATTTCTGGTATAAACTGCTGCCATCACACATTTAAATGAGGAAAATCAAATACAGCAATAATGCGGTAATGCTTGGTTGGTCTTGATGGGAAACAAGCTCCTCTGTCACTTCTGGTTCTATTCTGTTCCTTCCTGGGCTAAAAGGACACACATCTAATGTGCCTCAATGCATTAGTGTTATACAGTGCTATTCTGTATATAACATAAAGGCAATGAAAATGCTATGGAAATTGTCCTGCATCACTCACCATCCCTGAACAGTCTCTCTGATTTGTCATTACAGCATTCTGGTATGGTATCATGCAGTAAAACCCAGTGTGGTGTTTTTCTGATGGATTCATTGAAGAAGTAAAAATTCCCCTTCCCACTCCATTAAGAAATTCCATCAAAGTCTGAAACTTCCATGCCAAAAGTGCATAAACCCACCCCTTCAATGATTCAGTTTCACTTATATCGCTTACGTGGTCAGTGCGATCACAGCCAGTTTGTAGAGGCCAGGTTCTCCCATGGCAGTGCTCTGGTTGGGTTAGCAGCTCCTGACAGTACTTCCACTACAGGGAACAAAAACTCCCCAAATCCCACAACTATCCCCCTTCCATAGCCTGATGTAAAGGCCACTTTTCTTTTTGTCAGCTAGCACTTTCATTCCCATCATCAGTACCGTGCTACATCGGCTCTCCTTGTTCAAGGAGAGAAAAAGCATCCAAGGAAAATCCTGTCCCCACTGTAAGCATGGGTCTACATGGCCAGGCGTGGACACATATGATTAACTCCATCCAGCCATCTGTCTCTGCTCCAAAATCCTCAGCCCCTAGGCTTTGTGAGCACAGCTCAGAGGCAGGCTGGCTGCCTGTGCCTGCAGGTCCCTAGTCCATCACATCTTATTTTCCTGGACCCTTTGATTCACCTCTCCGGTGTGGTCTGCCTCCCCAGTGGGGAATCCCAGATGTAGCACTTGCTCTCTCTACTCTTAGACGGCAAAATCTGGGCCAGATTTTCAAAGGAATTCTTGGCCAGACATTTGAGTACTTAGCACCCACAAGTGGGGCTGAATTTCAAAAATACTTAAAGCCTGGCAGTTCCTTTCATGATGCTTCCAAAAACCTGCATGCACCCTTCATACGCTTCACCACATGCTTCCCTCCACGTGCCTGCATGCTGGATGGGATCTGTGGCTCAGAGCAGCACAAACACTGTTTGTTAGTCAAGAAAAATAAATACTTAAAGGGAGAGATGGTACATAATATAAACACTTGATCCAGCTTGCTCTCTTCAGGACACAAAAATATCTAGAAATCTTCACATGAACCTATGCAGGCTCCAGCACAGTGTCTCATCTTAATGAAAATGTGGAGGAAGAATACAGGAAGTCCAACATCTAGAGTGATAAGATGATGGCTCTGAAGAGCAACGCACGGCACTTTTTGTTCCTGTGCACCTATTCATCCACCTACATGGCCTTTTTTTTCCTTATGCACTTGCCACTGTGTCCTCTGCTTGAACCCTTCTGCTGAAATGTGACAGAGCGTCAGGATGTCACCTGCTCCCATTCAGCAGCACTCATGCTCTATGCAGCAGAGTGCGATCTTTATTTCTTCAGACTCCCCACTGCTCTTTAAGCTGATTTTTTCTTGAAAAGAAAGAATAGAACCTCCATGAAAATATAACATTCAAAATAAAAAATTTGGTTTGGTTTTAAATGAAAACAGCCCTAACTCCCCAAGTCACTTCTTACTTCAAAATGGAAGATTAATATTACAATTATGACAAAACAATCAGGAAAATTACTTTACCAGTAAAAAGGCATATTTGAACCAATTGAAGCAATTCACTTATTTGTGTTGAATTAACAAGATTGTTTAAGCTAAAAGAAAAAGAGAAAGATTTTTTTCAAGTTCCTTTTGAAGCATACTCATAAGGAGTTTGAATAAAGCCAACACCATCTACTGCAAAAGCAATCTGCATCCCAAGGAGTTGCTGCTGCTTTTGGTTTTGTTTGGTGGTTTGGTTTTTTTTTTTTTAAGTGTCAGTGGGTCAAATAATATATGCCTTGTATGCTCAAAGTATGTGTGGTTGTTGGTTGTTTTTTTTTTTTTTAAATAAACCTTAAAATAACCATCCCTAAGACACAGAGAAATATTATCTTAATTTTACACATGAGGAGATAATGTCCACAGTAGATTGAGTTGTCTGAAATATCTAAGGAAGTCTGAGGCAGACTGAAGACTTTTTCCAAGCAGTGTAAGTAGTCAAAAATACTGAGTCAGTGAATAGTAGAGTTTACAATTTTGTCCTTCACAGGACAACGCAACATGGAATTTGGCTTTTCCTAGCACCTCCTATGCTTAGAGATCCCCTGCTGTATTCAATGTATAACATCCAAGGAGAAGACACCTGTAGTACAAAGAGTGCAGAGGCAATTTTGGCAGCCAGCACATCCTCAGGACATGCTAGCTCTGCCTTATGTATCACAACTAGTTTCTCTTAAGAGACAAAATATTGACCAAGGCATTGAGATTATCTTGTGGGAACAGTGTCATGAGTTTTTTAACTTCTGCCTGCCCAGTCAAAAGGGATGAGCTGAAGGAAGCTAGATTTAACATCTCATCTAAGGAACATCACCTTTAATAGAGGAGCAGCCTCCTTAACTACTGCACTGCAGTGTCATCCTTGATACGTGCTTCAGCCACGATGCTAGACAAACTCCCGACCTCCCAGCCCAGAGGCAGTGGTACTACCAGTTGAATGGAGCTGTTCTGTCACAGCAATAACACTTCTGAAGGTGAAAGGGTAAATATCTCAAGATTTTTGTTCTCCCCTGTCAGAAAACTGCAGTTAAGTATAAACTGGAGATGCCAGTGATATATATGGTAAACCAAGGGTTCCTCACCTGCTATGCTAGAAGTATAATGTTCTCTAGGCACACAAATTCAAAAGCAAAAACCGGCTCCTCAGCAGAAAGATCATCTGCCATGTTCACCCAGGCTGGGTCCCCAAACCAAATTGGCTTGTAAAAAGCCTATTATGTTAGTCTGAAAGCCACAGCACTGCTATCATTAGCTGCTATTGTTTATGTCACATGAGAAAATCAGGAGACGAAAATTAACCTTAATTACATCAAGCAGCAAACAAGCAAGGAGCAATGTAATCTGGTATTTGGGCTGGAAGGTGCCCCTACAATTCGTCCAATCCTGCCATTGCAAAGGAACAAATGACTGGGATGCTCAGTGTGAATGAGCTCCTGCTAATGTCATTAGGGGGAGGAGAGCACTGTCTCACAAAAGCTTGAAGGATACGAGCAGCCACCAGCAGCAGCTTTCTTGCTGAAGAAATGCAGGAATGAAAGAAACAGAGGAGCGCACTTGTGTGAAGACCTGTGTAAGGAACTGGAGCTGTTTGTTTGTTTTTTTTTTTTAAAAAAAAGGTGTTTGGGGGTTTCCTCAAAAGAAGTCTCCAAGGGGTACACCAATATCATCCTTCAGAACCTTCTTGGAAGCTGTCCTGCATTGCACCAAGAATAGCTGGAGTTTGCCAGAACAGATCTGAAGAACACACAAGAGAAACAAACAGCAAATGGCCACTCTGTAGCTGGCTTTAACTACGCCTATTAAACCCTTCCTGGCATAACCAGGAAACCCCAATTTCATCACAGCTGTTTTTAGTAGCTACCTGTGACCTGGTTGGACGATCAAGTTTTTATTACAGCAAGAGATACAGGAAAGTACTTCAGAGAGTGGCACCTCTGAGCCCATGCAGGATCTCAGGTGGATTTACTCCAGCTAGAAGAGCCTGTTCCTTATTCGTGAATGTCAGTGGAAAGACTCACAGTATGTATTTTGGATTGGGTCCTAGATGCTTTCATAATTTTTCAATCATAAAGGAAAAAGCAACACCTTTCATAAACAGTTTTGTTTCTTTTGCTCCTCACCAACTTTCAACAGCACTGCAGGGGAATCTGGTGAAGCTCTTAGGACAGTAAAGAGCTGGCAAGCCAAATCCCAAATCCTTATAGAGAAGATGCAAACTAATGTAGCTCTTGCTGCTGAGATGAACACAGTAACAGAAACAACAGAAGACAGGTTTGTAGAGGGTCATAAAAAAGAAATTCATACCAGAAGTGCACGGAAAGCTTGATGCACGGAAGGGGGGATGCTAGAAAGGATCTCAAAAGTCCATGACACAGTCACTCCCTGATTACAGTAAGGAAAACTGTAAATAAAACTGAAGAGATTTTGTGCAAAGTAGATGTGCTTCTCAATGTGCCCACCATTTGTAACACTGATTGTATCATTAGTCACATCTCCTTCTCCGGATGATCAAATATGCATGTATTTTGAACAATGGGTTCAAAGAACATTGATACATAAATCTCACGGAAATGAAACACCCAGTGTTCTGGACAAAAAGAAACTCCCTCTCATCATGTTATTTTCTGCTTTATAAGGTCGTTAATAGATTCAGAGAGAGGACTTATGGCAAGGCATCTGGACTCCTCAAATGCTGCATTAATGGAAGACAAGTGCTGTACAAATCCTTAACAACACTCCAGGACGACAAAGCAATTTGTTTTCTTTCTTACTGTCAACTTTTATTAATAGATTAATTGAGTTAACGAAGGTCATTAGGAGGAAATGAAGAAATGAACAGAATGCATTTCTGCTGGCAAGAAGAGCAAGAAGCAAACTGTGAGAAAGGTTAGAAGTGCTAAAAATATGCCAGAACAATGGCTCATCCTTTCTCTGCAATTCTTTTTTTTCTCCCCACTTATATCTGTACTGTCTTCGTAGAAACTTATTTATCTCCTTCATTGCCTCTTTATTCATACAACAGGAACAAACATGGCCTATTCAGCTAACAAGCACATCATGAGGAACCATAATCCTAAGAATTTAAAAATTCAGTTAACACAAAATTGACATGCCACCCAGAACGCTTCCTCAGCTAGTTAACTGCTAGGTCACTGCTGCACAGTTTTGCAAGGTGGCTGAACCCTGGTATGGGGCAAATAATTCCCAAATAAACCACATGCAAATATACATATTTTCAAAAATAACTGAGTTTCAATGTATGGGACATTTATGGAAAAGTGAAATACCCAAAAAACACATAAAGGAAAACAGATTCAGAACTGGAAGCGCAGAGTACAGAGAAAGGCTTATACAAGTCAGTCAATGCTACAACTTTCCAGTCCAGAAGATGCTCAGTTTTGTTATGTTGCTCTGCCAAGACTAGTGTAAATTACATTGAGCCAAAAAAGTTTCAGAACAGAAAATGAAAGGCTTTCTTCATTGGCAGTTTTAGATCTTTTCCCATTTAGTATTATTTTTCTTCAGATATATTCTGTTCCCTTTATTTTACCAGATAGCTTTTAATAGAAATATCTTTTGTAGTGAAGAACAAACTGTTTTCAAGAGATATTTTGTCCTTTACAGAGCTTCTACACCCACTATTTAGACCTGCTCATGAGGGTTCAGGAAAGCTGTAAGAGTACAGCTCTTCAAAATGCAGTTATTATGAGAGGGACAAATAGTGGGGCATAAGAGCTGTCTCCATGGTATCCTAGGGCAAAGGAGCCTTGCTAATCTGTCATTCACAAATGCTGCTAACAGCACTGCATTTTGGTTTTTTACATGCAAGTTTTTTTCTGCCAAACACACAGGAGGATTTGTCATTAGCAATCTTGATCTCTATTATTGCACAGGGTGGGTTTTTTGCCCTGACTTTAGAGCTCTAAATAGGCAAGGCTGAGTCCTTGTCTAAGCAAGATTCTCACAGGCAAAAAGGGGAGTTTTCTCCACCTTAAAAGTGCAAGGATCTGGTCATTTGATAATAATGGAAAGGCTAAAATTTTAATTGTGCCAACTGAATATTAATTATGACCTAAAAGACAACATAATCCATATGGAAATATCTGGAACTCGTGTTATTTAGAAAAGTTCTTCACATTTTAAGGAGGCATTTCACATCACTTTTCTCCTGCCTACTAACAGTAGCTCCATCAAGAATCCCTGTGCTCCTGGTGGTGTCCACCATTGGGAGTTGTAATTCTCTGAATTAATAGATTTGTCAGTCTTATGGTTGAACAGAATTATTACAAGCCTTGAGTGCAGTCTCCTTTGTAACATACCATAGGCTGCTCTTGCTTATTCAGAGAATCAGAGAAATGCTGGCTAGAAGGCATCTCTGGAGGCGATTCAATCTCCTCCTAAAGCAAGGCCACCACCAACACTAGATCGACTGTGACTGCACCTAGCTGAGTCCTCAGAAGTTCCAACAATTAAGAACTCAACTTCTCCGAGTAACCTGTTCTAGTGCTGCAGCACCCTCTAGCAAATAAGTTTTTCCTGATGTCTACCTTCTTAGCTACAATGCACACTGGCCCCTTGCTGTGCAACCTCCCACTAGGGAAAAGATTCAGTTCAAGCATCTTCTTGAATTTCCAGTTTCCCTTGGCTCAGTTTCCCCGGTTCCCTCTAAACTGAAGCTCTATCACTTATCAGCCCCACCACCTCATCTTTGGTTGTCCACAAGTTTCTCAAAGATGCCTTATCTCATTGCAAGTTGTTGCTATAAATGTTGAATGCTACAGACTTCAGTATGACCCACAGGGTCTTCTCCTTGACAGCAGCTATAAACTGGAGGTTCAAAACACTGATTACTGCTCATAGCTTGAAAATTGGTTGGACTACTGGGCTTTAACAGCCTATTTGTCCAATTCATACTTTGTCAGCTAACAAATAAGAATGCACTGAGGTTTTTAACAATTCCCACTGAAGTTAAAGTTCCGATAGCCAATCATTTTATTCTAGAAGGAGCTCAGGTTGGTCAAGCATGATCAGCCTTTAGTAAATAAGCGTTGGCTGTTCCTGGTTGCCTTCTGCCTTCCATGCCCATGGAATCAAATTCCAAAATGAATGATCTTTCCAAGGACCGAGATGAGGCTGATAGACAAGGATGACAACTCAGGGCAGTGCAGATCATTTTCAAGGATCAGCATATCATTAGCTTTTTCCTAGTCATTGGGTTGCCTTTGCTTATTCCTTCCACTCAGCAACAGCCGAACATTTTCTCTGAACTTACTTTTGCTACCAGTGCTCTAGAGACAAGAAGGGCTGAGTTCACATTGCTACTCCATGACAGCTTGGCTGTGTGATGGCAGACAAGTCACACAGAATATTTTTCCCACCTAACAATATATATCTGGTCTGTTAGCAATCTAGATTCCAACTACAGTTCCCTTCTTAGGCTAACACACCCCCTTCCTCTCATAGGTGGAATGAGCTGGTCTGTGTGTGTGATTGCCTACAGTGATTATAGAGGGTATTAAGGCAATTTACAGCAACTGGACAGTTTTATACAACTATGTAGGCAAAAAGTCTTCACCATAATCCTTCAATGTAATAAATAAGATGAACATGGCCCTGCTTTTCAAGTCAATATTGTACAAAAGAAACTTTTCAGAGATAGAAAATACCAGAACTGGTAAAAATAATAAATGAAAAACAGTTTTCTTGGCTCCGTTCTTGGAGAAACACAGCTTGGATTTGATTTGCTGCTATTCACAAGGGTCACGCTGTGCTCCTTTTTCATGCACATTTAAGTGGCTGTTAGCTTTTTGCAAAACATTCCCGGAACCTGCAAGTTTCATGAGTTTGTCCTGTAAGTGGATTATATTGTATTTCTCAATCAACCCAGTAAAGGCTGCAGTGCCAGTGAGCTTTTGCCATACACCTTACGGTCCATGTTCAGAGCTCTTAGATGCGGTGAAGCAGCAGGCATGTTCACTCTCTGTACATTTGTATCAATTAACTCTTGCAGAAAATAGCTAACATTCACGTACTTTAATTGTTCATCATTTACAATGAGTCTTCTGCTCTACAAACCCACCAGGGCTTCTTCTGTTTTTCTAAAGCTTAGTACCCTGTGCAAGTTCAATTCATCAAAAAAAGTGCTCAGGGAAATGCACTTATAGTGTTTGGTGGGTCTAAAAATAAAAAAAATAAATCCATGAACTGTGCTATTTTGCTCTCCAGAATTAAAAAAACCCAGAAGGCATTGGAGGCAGAGGTAAATAGGGCTGCATGAGAAGCAGCATGGAAGGGCACCTGCTTCCGAAGGAGGGTGTCCAGCAGGGAGGGTGGCGATACAGCAGCAGGCTGTTACCTCCCTCACAGCCGGTGGCATTTGAATGTCTTGGATTTGCTGCCTCCTTTATTAACTGAGGCCCTGCTGAGCTCATTGCCAAGTGGCAAGGAATGCCATCCTGAGGAGTGGGAAGGAAATACCAAGGGTGGGTGAAGATTTGCTGCTGAGCGAAGGGGATGGCTTTCTGATCTACGCATGCTCTGATCAGTTGATGTGGGCTTGTTATTCTTCAGAAGCAGGCTAAGGGCTCAATAAGATATTATTTAAGCCATATCCTGAGAGAGGGGACAGACTGAAGGGACATACCCAGAGCAGAGAGTGAGTAGGGAAAAGATGGTGAGGACATTTGTCAAAACAAGTTCTCAGAAGGAACAAATCTTTCTTTAATCTTCTTTAATAAGAACTCAGAGCTGTGATGCATCAGTGTTATTCCCGTACTGTAGCGGACCACAGCCCTAGAAGAGAACCCTCAAGCTTTGAACACTGAAGTAAGAGATGGATTCCCTGAGCTCCCAGGGAAAGTACTGCAGAAAATAAGCTGTTAAAGAAAAAAAAATACAAGTCCCCCTCCAAAGCATGCAGCTTGCTGGTGCCCTGTGAAAATTGAGGGAGAGTATCAGAAAAAGAGGTGCTGAGATCTTAGAGAAGGCAGGGGCAGTGCGTGACATTCCTAAATGGGCTTGTGGAAATAAAATAATGGAATGTACAAACCCCGGCAGCTTTGATACATGGCCTTGTTTAAAATATCTTAGTGTATGTGGTAAGTTATCTGTTAACTGGGAGGCATTTTAATATCTCACAGCATCCAGGAATTTCCCTTCCTGGTCACAGGTTTCAGCTGCGCACCCCCCTCCACACACCCCCAATAAGGCAGCAGGATTCCTGGAGCAGTCTCTCCAAAATTAAATTGAGTCCAAGCTTATTAGCACATGTTTATCACCTTAGATTACATCAACAGCAGTACAATCTGCTTCTGGGATGCACAGTTTTGCTAGGCAAAACTGCAGAAGAGTCACTGGGACTGTTTCAATTACTTCAAAATGATGGCACTTAACTGCTTCAGAGCAAAGTATGGCAAAAATCTTCCACTCCTGGTTTTTTCACTGTGTTCCAAATGCAGTTTTGTTTTGAGGAGTTTTACTTCTATGGCTCACCAAGAGGCCTAATTGACAGTTTGCACAATGGCCCTGTTTTCTGTCTCTTGCTATATATAAACAGCTGCTCCCTTGATTCTTGTAGAGGGTTTATGGATACCAAGCTATTCAGACAAATCAAACTTCGAGCCCCACCGCTATTTTTTGAGAATATCCAAATAGGGAAGCAGTACTGAGAGGTTTGTGATGTACACTGTGTTGTACTGTGGGAGGGACTTCTCTGGACACGTGTGTGGGTTCCCATTTGCAAGCACCCACTGTAGTCACCAGTGGGGCTTTGAATACTCCAATGCACATAAAGGAACATATACTTAATTACACCTTTTAGCTAAATTTTGGCAATCTTCAACTCAGCCACAAACAGACAATTGACACCTTTACTTTGGAGAACAGAAAACAGCTGGGTGAAACTGCACCACTCACTTGAGTATGGAAGGGGGTGTTGTGAAAAGTATGGGAATTTTCAACATCTGAGTTCCAGTTATACTTGTGTAAGCAGGGTGGAAATGTCTCTGCTCTTTGGCTGCTTAGTGATTATCAGAGCTTTTGAAGTTAATTTGGGGACCCTTGAAGAGAATAAAAATGGTATTTATGAATATGAATTGAACCCCAGTGAAACCTGTGGTCTAAGCCATGGACCACATTCTGCACAGATTTGAATGCTGTGCTAACTTAGCCCCTGCCTAGACAGGAGTTTGTCGTGGGTAAAGCTCTCTTTACCAACTGGAAAATTTTAAAAGTTGATTTTGAGAAGTATTAAAACTTCTGTCATTAGAATAAACAAACGTTTCCTCTCTTCTTTGTAGTCTCTTCTGGTTGTGATAACTCATCATCATTACAGCATCTGAACGCTCTTCATAAATGCATGAATTGGGTTTTCCCCATATGATTTTTCCTCTCTTGGGAACAGAAAGGGAGTTGAAATTACATGAGGGGTTTTATTTTAAAATATTTATTAGTGTATTTTATGACCGCTTATTAAAGGCAAAGAGCTATGCGTTGCCTACATGTTGTATTTGTCACTGAAACTGGTGAGGCTGGAGGTAGTTTATGGATTCCACTGTACAGTGGATCTTAACTCCAGTAAGCTAGCTGTCCTAGCAAAGCTGCTGGCATCTAGTAAGAGTCAGTAATGATCAGTCAAGCCACTGGGCTGTCTTGTCCCAGCACAAACCATAGTTATTTGGTCATTGGGTCAGCTTTTAAGATCTTCATCTGGCGTAATTGCTACTGACATCAACTAGGCTGCATTAGTTTACACAGATAGCAAATTTTTCTCGTTATGTTGAAACTGGAACAATTTTAAATATACTGCAATTTATTTTCTCTGCTGGAATGCATCAACTCCTACAACTCTAGGAAAGAGCTATGAATTCCCCTTGGCTTACATGAGGATTTCAGATGAATGCTGACTAAAGCATGGCAATTTGCATTTCACATTGGCACAGGCCTACCTTTTGTTTCCAGACAAATGTGGATTTATCAGTAGACACTGGGCATACAAAAATAAAACATACATTAACATACATGCCTTTTGGTTTCAACTCTGACCTTATCACGCGACATAAATCCTACAGGTAATTACTCTTCACAAACAAGCTTACTGGTGTAAGCAATGTGTTGTATGTAGTGGCAAGCTTAGAAATACAGAGCAAATCAGCAATGTATGAATACTTCATTTATCTTATCCATCTTAGGATGGTCTTACCATCGGAGATAGGGGTAGACAGTTTGCTTCTCTCCTTTTTGTTTTGTATTAAAAAAAGCACAATGCAAACAGAAGGCAGAACTGGTTATTTATATCAGCTCCATCGGAAGTGGTGACAGGTATAATTACAGAGGAGAAATTACAGGGCTTATTTCAGTGGCATTTCTCCTGCTGTTCCAGGGAAGATAAAAGATTGAAAGTGTTCCTGACATATCTCCAAAGCCAAGATGCTTCAGTGCACTGTTCAGGTTATTTTCAGGTTGATTAAAAGCTACCTTCTCCAGTCCTGGGTAGGGAACAGGCTGCGTGGGGTTTGCCTGTTGGTTTGATCACCTCCAGGACACAGATTCAGGCAAGCCTGGAGCTTTTGTTTTTTAGGATGGCCACTGCCAGGTAGGGAAACGCTGTGTGTAACTCATCAATGGCTCTGCCAATCTACTCACTCTGGCCCTTCACCACTTTTGTTTTGCCCATCACATACAAAACGTGGCTCTCTACTGAGCAGGAGCCTCACACCAAGCTCATTTCTGCAAAAGCTTTGCAGAGTTGGCAGCTGATTCCAAGTTGCACCTAATCTCAGCCAGCTTCCCCAATGCTGGGATGGCAGTGTCCAGCATTAGAAGCAGTCCTCAGGATTGCCATGAAGTCACCAAGAACTGGGTCAGATTAAGACCCACCATACCATTTCCATTCCAATAGCACAAGGGCAGCAGAGAGACAGCAGTGAAGGGCGAGCCAAGTTAAGCAGTGTGAGCAGTGGAATTGGGTGTCACCAGAGTTCAGGGCTGCTCTGCAATGATTTCAGCATCCAGGAGCACATCACTTCTCAGCACTCAAACAGCTGCTCCCACAGCCACTGCTCCAAAACCTTTGTCAAAAGGAATGCTCTGCAAAGGTACCTGCTTGAAATTCAACAAAACCTTTACCGTCCCTCCCAGAAAATCACAGACTAAGGAGAAGACATTTAAAAGGCTCTTAACAACAAGCCTAAAGAACAAGGAGTGAGAATAGAGAACAATAGCTCAGTTGCTTCCCCTTGATTGGGTTGTTTGAAATAATGTTGGCTTGTTACCTAGCAACATAGAGCTTATTGCTGGGCTAGTTACAACCTAATTCATATTTGTCATAATTTGTGTAATCAGAACTGATCATAAATAAAGACTGAATACAATCAACTGACTTATGTTTGCAATTAGAATCAATCTAAATCGGAGAAGGACATTAACAGCTCAGTTGTCAGTTCTGGCTGACTTACTCCCATTCTGATACTTCCACATGGATTTTACCATATCTTGCTATAATCTCCAGTTAGGGTTCTGGGCATATTCTTCAGCAAGACACATGTCTCTAAACACAGGTGAAAGGCAGCATTATACCTAACTTTGGCTAGACTTTCCCCATTCACTTCCCCATTTCAGGTATTTTTTTTACCAACTCCCCTAGGTAATTCAACATCACCTAAAAGAAATATTCAGTAGCCCCCTCTTCCTATCTTGCATTTGTCAGCTCTGAGCATTAGGGCACTATCTCAGCAACCAGTGCCAAGTGCAGAGCTTACAGAAGTGACAATGCTGGATTAGCTCAATACCTTCCCCAATATCTCTGCCATGTAGAACCTTCACTTGCTGTCACAAAGGGCTTTGGCAGCTCGCGGGTATAACGCTTACGCAGCAGCCCTTTTCACAGCCAAACTATTATACACACACAGGACTCATCTGGTAGCTGAATGCCTATCATATAGCCTGGCAAAGGCAGCTGAGCAGGAAACTTCAAGGATCTGAGGCTGTTTAATCAAGAGACAAGATTAATGGGAAACAGTCTTCAAATATGTAAAAGGGAGCTGCAGAGAACTGGTCTCTGTGCTACCTGTAGATGAAGCAAGAAGTTAGAGACAATGTGCAAGAAAAGGCAGTTGTTCAGCAGAGCACTGCTCAAGGGGCAGGACCACAGAGCACAGGAACAGCACTTGGGGAGGCTGTGAAATGGGAAAGGGATTACCTCGGAGTCACACTTGGCTGCCTGAATCCCCATTTTCTACATGGGGGAAATGCTTCAATTCTTGAACACTCTATATCCCCAGTGCACATTGCCATCTTTGAGAGTCAGTTTAAATAAGCTGGCAGATGCGAGGAGAGTGGTCAGGTATGGCACAGGAACCTGCGCAGCAAGTCAGACCCACCTGCCCCACAGACACTACTGTCCCTGAGTGACTACAGCAGCTCCTTGTCCCAGAGACTAGTTTCTTTGCACCTTCTCTACTCCCCCTACAAGAAGATGAGTCTGGCCTTTTTAGTCCCCACCTCTAAATTTTGTCCTTGGTAGATCTTTTCACTAAACAAAGGAAATTTGTTCCTATAAAAAAAATAAATCCTCATAGCTGCCTCTCTGCAGCACCAGAGCTATTTACAGAACAGTAGATTAATCTATGTACCCCTTATGGTCTAAGCATCTTGCCTTGTTCTCTCAGCACAACTGCAGAAACACTTAACTTTGAGAATTTCCTGCTCATGTGTCACATTCACAAACCTACAGGCTTATTCCATACGGTGCAGGGTATTCCCTCCACTGCTTCCCCCTAGAAGGGAAGCCTTCTTCTAAACAGGTGCCATTAGATATATGCAAGTACACAAGGAGGGACCCAAATGCTTCATTAGCTGGTGAGAACATTTGCTCCCTGCCAGGAGCAGGAAACCCACCGCAGGATGCGCTGTCGGGCTTGGGAGTTGAAGTAGGACTCCCAGCCCCTTAGTGTTTTCAAAGAGAGACACATGCAACCCTCCAAAATGAGAGTGGGCATGGTACTCAGTCCTGTCAGGTGTGGGCTTTGTGCAGACTTCCCCTGCAAAGCCCAGTGGGCTCCAGCAGCACAGTACAAGTCATCACTGGCCTGGCTGTGGAATAGGGCAATGCCTGAGCCACTGCTTGTCTAGCTGTCCTCATTTCTCCCTTGCCATGGGGAAGACTTTATTTAAATAGCCCCATTTTTCTGCAACAGCTTGTTCTGCAGTGGAAGGGGGGGGGAGTAAAGAGCAAAGTCTCTCTGCTCTGGTTTCCTGCACTAGCATGAGAAAGAATGGGCAAGTTATCATTTCCTCCACCAGCTTCAAGTTCACGCTCCCCTTCTTTTAACGCTCTGCCTGGCCAAACTGAAGTTGTGCCACCACAGCCCCCAAGAGCTTCCCCTATGGCATCTCACAACAGAAATGACCTACCTACTCTCTTCCTCCTCCTCTGGACTGGAATAAGCTTGGCAGATCCAGCTAAAGGCTTATCCATCCAAATTAGTGTAAACAAGAGATGTCCAACTAACTTGCCTATGTAGCACTTGCTCCCCTTTTTACTCACCTGGAATAACTTCTCACAGGCTGCATCCATCACAAACTGCACACACCTTAACATAGTGCATTGCTGCTTCCAGCTTGTGGAAACCAGTACAAACGCTGCTAAAGGCAAAGAGCTCAAACATACATCCCCCTCCCAAAAATTAACTCAGCTTAACATAACCGATGGTGAGATTTTATTCTTGTGATTTTAGACATGACCCAGGAGCTTAATTCATATATATCACTAGGGTGCTGAGAACAGACCAGACCGTATGCTGAAAACAATACACATTTGTGGTATGACCAGCACAAGCACCACTCAGGCCAGATGTAACATGGAAGGAGGTGTCTCAGAATATCTTTCTTCTCCTCTTGGATACTCTCACACAGCCCTTTGAAAGCCAGCAGCAAAAATAGAGCAGCATGGCTTTCTGTAAGTGACTGCACATGCTGGCTCCTGCTGGGAAAAATATGAGATGCTGGGGAACACGAGCAAAAGCTATCCTTCACTGGAGCACTTTCCAGGATCCATTCCAAAGGACACAAGGCTCCCTGAGGGCCATCACCATCCTCCTTGAGGCAGGGGAACGTGGGCAATGTCCAACAACATAACTTTCTTGGGAGGCAGACAGGCTTTCTTCCAGGGCTTGTAGGGTGGGCTTCCAAAATAGCCTTTTCACAGCAGGACATTAGAGAAAGCAGGATGGGCTGGCCTGCATCATCTTACAGGTGATGCTTCCCTCAGCTATGCCCTTGTGTCTTTCTGGAATAGTTTCATTTTAATCTGCAGTTCTCCCGGGAGGAGCAGGATTGTAATGGGTAGTAGTACTTTTAAAAAACACACAAAACATTGGTCTGTAGATCAGCAAATGTCTTGGCAGTATTAGCATCCTGGATCACCTCAGCAACTGTCCAGCTTTCCTGTTTGAGTAAGGAAAGATGACACAGAAACCTAAAGGCTCAGGTATGATCTGGACTAGGCTGAGCATTGGGGAGCTGATTCTTGTCCTATTTCTGTCTGTGTAATCCTTAATGTGAGGCACAAGTTTTGCAAGTATCTGAGTCCTAAGACCATTTCCCGGCATAGTACTTATTACAGGCTCTAATTTACCGAAGCCTGGACACTGATCTCTCCTGCCCTGTTACAATTTGGCCTTCTGTAAATGCCAATTCTAAATCACATCACCAGCCTCATGATAGCTGAGCTTCTCCTTCAAAGCTCCATCTTGCAAATTCATACAGAATCTCAAATGCAGTCTCAGCATCTGCTCATTAAAACAAAACGGTGCATTTTTTAGTCCTAAATTAGGGGAGGAGTATCAAAAAGATGTGGCCCTATTGAACTTTAGAGCTCAGAAGACCAAAGATTAAGTATTATTAATGTGTGCTTAAAGCAATCTCACTGTCTCTGGGATTCTGACTCAGGAGCTCTGAACATCTGGTACAGGCAGCCCTTCTGCTATGAAGGAAGTTGGCAGGCAGGTTTGTGCATCTCTGGGGCGAGTTTGGGAGAGTTTGTAGCTAAAAGGATGAGTCTTATTAGCCAATAAAAGTAATCCCATAGAATTCCCTTCATTGCGGGGCATTCCAGTTATTAAACAAAAATAGAAGCTTTAAAGAACACTTAAGCATCCTCTGGCTGATCCATATGTAGGAAGTTTGAGAAGGTGAAGATAACCAAAGGCATTAACTAAAAAGCAAGTTTCTTGTCACTCCTTATGAAGCAGCTAGCACAGGCTACAAAGACATGTTAATAACTAGACAGGGTGACAGATGTGACTGGCAGCCACCAAAACGCATGCAGCAGCCTGTCCACAGGAGCTCTCGGCTCCACACTGGGGTTACCCAGGCGTCAAATGGATTCTCAAAATCTGAGTATATTAATTTTTTTTTCCTTTTACCACTGAGACAATTAAAAGGTAATTCTCCTGTTTGGAGAGGTGGACAATTTAGACATCTCCGTTGACAACTCATTCTCCCATTACAAATCCTGCAAAGAAAGCATCTGGGGAACCGCATAAAATTTTAAGTGCTTTGATAAGCACTTAGTTGAATTTTTTTTGAAGGGTAACAGCTGACTGATAACATTTATTAAAGGCTGCTCTTATGTCACTTCTGACAGTAGGATGGGAGCACTAAAGCTGTTCCGGTAACTTCAAAAATTCACCCCATCAGCTCACTTTGTGCCACCTAGCTGATATAGCTAATTTTCATTTTGTGGTGTTAATTATTGTACTGCCTGTTAAAGAGACATTTTCACTACCCTTCGATCCCATGAAATGACAGCAAATTGCTGCATCAGGACAGTGAAAATAAAACTATTCTCCCTTTAAAAAATTCATAGTGATCTAAAAGGACAGGGAAAAAAGTCAATTTATTATTCACCAGAGAACATATTTTGTTATCCTGAATAAACACAGCATCAGTACTCAAAGCCTGTCTAAAACAGCAGGGAAAGGGAGCTTACAGGATAACAGGTATTTATGCACTGCTTTTTAAAAGGAAGCAGGTAGTGATATGTCATGAACCTGAATAAGAAATTTTTTTGTGTTTTTTTTTAAATCTTAATTTTTGTTTGTGTTTGAATTTGGAAGTTTTGTAAAATACTGGCTTACCATCCTGCAGTCAGAATTAACATTGCCACATTGTGACATGTGAGGTTAAAACAGACTCTTCTATTTTACTTTAACGCACCAGGCTGAGAACTGCAGTGGTTCAGCAGTTAATTCATGAGATGCTCCTACATCACTGAGGGCAGCGGCATCTGGTAGGAAAGCAAGGCAGATGGGTAAGGGTGGTAACAGCTTCAAACATCTAATTTTAATCTGCTGCCACAAGCCTGCAGAGGCTCGAAGTGGCTTACGCCTTGCCTAAGTGTACCAAGATAGGCAAAGGTGTCCAACTTCCTTTGTTTAAAACAAATAGTAACAAAATGTGAGTTTGTGTTGGCATGGATTAGATGGGCACTGGGGCAATCAATTACTCCACGAAAGATGCTAAAGCAGCATGTCCACGCTCACCTAGCACAACTATATTATTAAAGAATTGTTATAAAAAGCAAAACAGAGTCACTTATGTTTGCAAAAAATTTTTTTTTCTATGATGTTTAATAACGGTATTTTTCAAATAGAGTGGAAAAAATCATGGGGCTTATTTTTTACCAGGTGCTGACTAAGCCTTTACACATCTGAAAAGCGCCATAAGCACTTAAATCCTATTGAAATTTCTACCTGAGCTGATCCAAAGAATGCCTGTGGCTTTGTGGTTTGGGGGTTTATTTTTTCAGTTGGTTATGGTATTTTTCCCCTCCAAATCTTACTCAAGATCATCAGCGTTCTTCTTGCTTTTAAAGGTAAGCTCTTTTGAATATACTTGCAGTGGTCAAAGTGGAAGTGTTAAATCTCAATGCAAAGCCTGTTTTCACAGTTCTGTTGTGCAGGTATGACATGTATGTCTACAGCCGTCCTGACTACTGCAGGTGTACAAGAGTAATAAACAGGTAGGAAGTTATAACATATTATAAACATCTTCGCTGGAATGGCACTGTATTCCTGACACGATCACTACATTTAATCCCTTTCTATACACCACCAGCTGCTTAGGGAGAATGACCTCCCTTCTGCATGCCATGACCTAACACATATTGAAAGTATCAGATAAAGAATAAAATTATACCACATTGCTCCTCCTCTCTCAGCACCGACATTTGTGCACAATTTGAACGTCAGCACTGAGGTCTCAGCCAGCCCTGACCACAGTGCATTGTCACCGTGTCTGATATCTGACTAGTCTCCCCAGCAGATTGGTTTCAAGAAATATCTGCGCCTTGAAGTAGTAAGTTCCACGATTTCTACTACATGACAGAAATTTTTTTTATTTAATGTGAATTCAGGAATATGAAAGTTTTCTACACTTATGAAAGAAGGCTTTTTGCCTTTAGGCATAGAAAATATCATTATATATCCAAAAAATAAAACTAGTATATGTACTTGCATATACACATGGGCTGCTGTAGAAATTGCTACTACCACTGGAATACATGAACTAAAACAAGTGAAATTATGCAGCTGCTTCCTTATGAAAATAACTTAAGATCATTGCATTCTTCCTGCTAAACCCAATGCATACCAAGTAAAACCTATCCCTTGCTGCTGCACTTAGCTATGTCGTCCCTTACACAGATAGCATTTCATTGCCTTAGCAGGAAACTTTATGAATAAAGACGCATTTTAATCCCATCAACATATATTAAATGCAGCTAATGAAACTGTCATTATTTCACTGTGGAGCAGAAAATTCTTTTATTCATTGAAATAAATACCATTTTTGTCTTGCATTTGGAACAGTTGATGGCAATAGCACTTTAACTCCACTAAACAGAAATAGGCCAAGAGCAAGCATATCAGGTGGATGCCATTACCAGAAGCAAAACTCCAGATTTCAGTGGAATAGCTCCCAGCTCTGGATTCTGTGACACTGTTACAGCAGATGGGAATATCTGTAGTAGGCTCTCATGCAAATTTAAAAAAAGGGAGTTTTATTAAGTGAAACATACTTAAAAATCCATCAGTAGCCCAGTCTTATTTCTGCTAGTTGAGTCAATTTATTCAATGATACCTTATTTTCTGTTCTATGCATACCGAATACTCTTTAGTAATATAAATGTTGAAAAAGTATGCTATCATTATAGCCTAAGGATTAGGGAGGTAATACTTCCAGGGGGAAGCCTATACGTTTTAATAAACCAAGTGATACAGGTGGAAAAAATAGACTGGTTTTCAAACATGCAAGACCTTTACTAATGATACTCCAGAGGTGCTGGCTAGTCTTCCCCCTCAATGTTTCCAATTGATTAGTATAAACGGGTCATTCCCACAAACCATTTTTCTCAACTCAATTTAGCTTGATATTTATTTTTGTCTGTACCAGAACTAAGTACGTGTGCTAGGGCTATAATCATTGATCTAAAGATATA
The DNA here is from genome assembly GCA_013400135.1 of Rhinoptilus africanus. Taxonomy (NCBI): domain Eukaryota; kingdom Metazoa; phylum Chordata; class Aves; order Charadriiformes; family Glareolidae; genus Rhinoptilus; species Rhinoptilus africanus. The sequence goes on along the minus strand of VXBO01009787.1, from coordinate 172,359 downwards.
TTCTTTTCTTAGCCAACGATCCTCTGCAAAAAACAATGCCACACAGTAGTACACGTTTACTCTCAGTTGTTGGCTGGGAGAAGTGGATTTTGACAATAGAAAAGAACACAACTCCAGTACCCACAGCAGCAAGGGTCTGTAAGATGTGCAAACAGTACATTTCTGATCAAGCAGTAATGATCAGGTAGTGATGTCTAGGTGCAACTACCAGCCTTGCTTTGTGTTGAATAGCAGGTCTTATCTCTTGGTGCTATTTCTTCTGTCTCAAAAGACATCAACAAATGATGCTGTGTTAATCTCTGCTCTTTATTCTCATTTTCATGTTAAGGAAATGAGTTGTTTCTTTTTCTTAAAAGAAACCTTGAATTCAGAAACAGTTCTGCAGCAGGTGAATTCTTGTCTGATATTACATCTGTAAAAGAATCTCAGCCCCACTGGGTGGCCTGGATCTCCTGCGCAACATCCCACAAGTCCAGCTCCTCTTGAGAGGTCCTACTGGACTTAGTGAAAAGTCCAAGGAACCAAAACTGGACCACAAAGCAGGCCAAACAACATTGTAAACTAAGAAACAGCACCACCAGGTTGGGGCTTACAGCACATAGCAGTGCACAAGGACAGGGAGACTCAAATATGTGCTCATGACCTCAAGGAATGGAGTAGGGGGCATGTGATTGTTAACAATCAGTATTGATTAAGATGCTAATTCTCATCACTATCAAGTCTAAATTTGATTCAAAACTCAAACCCAAATGGAAATCTTTCTAGGTGCAAAATTATCTGTTCCCTCTCTCTCCAGAAATGGAGGCAATGATTTATGAGAATGCTTGCAGCTAAATATAACTCCTACTAAGATGACTAATTTCATACTGGTACATCTCCTTAAGGCTGAGGGAAAGGGATGTTAGACCTCTCTGGACAGGAGCAGTTATCTGGCCTTCACTCTATTTGCCTCAGTTATTCATCTGCAAAATGAAGTTAATAGCACACTTCCAAGACGCACTGTGAAAATTACATTAAAGATACTGTGGAAATCAGATATCTCTGAATCTGCTAGAGGCCTCCTAATGTGTCTGGAAAAAAGTGCAGTCTCACTACATTATTGCTTGCAGTATGAAAGCCTTGTTTAGAGGAATCTGAGTTTTCGCATGTTGACCATGTAGTAAGGAGTTTTCTTTGTTGATATAAGTCTTTGATCATTTACATTTGTTATTGACAGCATGTGGACTGCAGTCACTGGAGTTGTCCAAGTAGTAAAGGAGTGGGAATGAACCTGTATTAAGTCAGTTTGTATTTTCTGAGATCCATTAAGAGTCCTGCTTGCTGAGCTGGTAGGAACTGGGAATGCTTCAGCAGCAGACTGCTTAGCCGTCAGTGGGGATGGTTGAGCCGAGTTCCCCATATGGCTCTGTACCAATCTGTGCTGGTCATAGTGGGAGCAATGGTGCTGTCCCCTGCAGCAGGCAACAACCAGCCATCTGTAGTGAGGCACAGGTCACCACAACACATTGCCCATGTTTCAGATATGGGCACAAGGGAAAAAACAGGATCTACAGGAAACTGTCCTGTTACACTGTTGTTAAAGCTTTAGCAGCAATTTGATTATTTCATCCTTGACCACAAGCATGAAATTAACTTAGATCCTAACACCCTAACCAGCCACATCTAGGATTTCAGGCAGATGTCGAAACTCCATGATGTGCACTGGCAAGTGGCTGTATTGTACAAATATGCCTGCAGACAACTGCTGGTGCAGAGACAGGAGCAGGTTAGGCACAGGTGAGATTCAGCCTGGAGCATGCAGCAAAACTGTACCAGATGCTCTGAGAGCTCCTCTCCAGCTCACATCCACAGGTTTGACCTTTGCATCTGTTACAAAACTAGTTCTCAGCAAATGTGTCTTTGGAATTATTTGCTACAGTTCTATCTACATGAACTGTATCACCTCATCTTAGCAAGTCTCAATTAAAAGCTGATTTGCTTTCATTAAAGGTCCTTACTTCATTCCCATGACAATCAACATTATCATTTGTGACCATTATTAATCACAGCCATATGGAGCAGCCAATTGAAGAAGAAAGAGCCAGTGCCCCAAAAATGGATTTCACAGAATCACAGATTTACAGTAAATCGTTTTCTCATATGGAGATGTCCAAGATGCATTTTGTAATATTCTGACAAACAGACCAAAAGCTCGCCAAGTGAATTTAATTTCATCCGGGACAAAGTTTCCTTTAACGTCCTACCTCTCCCTCTCTCATGACCCTCAACCCCCTTATAAAGTCTTGATTCTGCTTTCAGTTATTTCTATTTGCTGTCTGGTCCTGCAGCATCTCAAAACTAAGGCAGCTATGAACGCATTCCAGCCTGGAGATAGGTTGGTATGTTTAGCAGTAGGCTCCACTAGTCTGGGATAGCATTTGCTACTCCGTTGGAAAGCTGATTTCATTTGCAATGTTTCTTTATACACTCCACAGATGTTGCCACTTCATCCCTCAGCGCCTTTCCTGGCTGTTGATAAATAGTTTAGAAATCTCACCATTAAAATCCCCCACTGATCATAGTATTGATACCAATTTCTAATCCATGGCATAACTTTGCCTCTCACCTCATGTTTCTTTCCCAAGCAGCTACAGGATTGTGACACTAGCATTCATGTGCCAGGGAAGTACTCCAAGAATAAACAGTTTTGTCATACACTGTGGTATAGCTGCCTCCACCCTAAGAGGTCTGGGGTGATTTTACTCTGTCAACATACTGCACTCGCCTCTGATCCCCTAGACCTTTCTACACTATCTGCTCTGTTAAGCTTAGCCAAGAGGGCTGGGGAAACTACCCTGCTCAGCTCGACTATTATGCCAATGCGCACAGTCACAACCTCACATACTAGTATCTACCTCGCGTTCATGCCTTATTCATGTTTCCCATGTCCTAGCACAGACATTTTGACTTTCAACTTAAGCCCAGCTGGAAAAGTGGGAGGCGTTTTCCTTGTTCTAGTCTAGGTCAAATGAAACAGAAATGTCATATCCAAAAGCTGGGTGAGTCACCAAAGAACACATGAGACCTTGGCCCAGTTTTCACCAGGTTTCATGGGTCTAAAAGATGCAACATCACTGTTATGTCATGAGATATTTTTGAAGCTGTTTCCACAGTGCCCAAAGCCATATTTCCAAATATGGATCTTTACTTTCAAGTTTAGAGATGTAGTCACTGTGGATTGCACAGCTATTACAAGTCCAAATACAGTGGGTAATGAATGAAGTTTTAGTGCAGGTCTAAAAAACTTTTACCCTATACTGAGTTCTACTCCATGAAGTAATTATTGCAGAAGGTCAGACCTCCAAAATGGGAACCTTTTTCACAAATTGTTCTTTTTCTCAGTATTATTCAGCACCTGCCAAATCCAGCAGGAATCCTTCCACTGATGTTAATGGGTGTTGGATAAAGTCCTCAGTTACCATTCTGGATATATTTGCAGAAGATTAATTTTCATTGTATTTTTAAATCAGCAAAGATTTAGTTAGCAATAATCATTTGGAGTAAGAGGCAAATGGCAGTGCTACCCCACAGAAGCTAAGCAAAGTATGAATATATTATATTCATGATTTAGAGCAGACCTGTGGCTGGATTCTGAAGCAGCAATGCAACCTTTACAGCTCCACAGCATTTAATGATGCATGTTTTCATACAATAGTTTGTCCAGGGCTAGGTCCAAATCTTGTGAAATCAGGCACAAGCCCTGTTTGCCATTTGGTGGGACATCCTTCTCCTCTTCCCCTGGCCAGCTGGCACAGGGAATCCCAAGGCAGAACCAAATCAGAAGCAGAATTGGGAGAACAGGAGAAATGCAGGAATTGTGAGTGAAGGGAGAAAGTTTGTCTGGAGAGATGTATCACTGGTGCATGCAGTCTTCAGAAAGAGGAAGATACTGCTTTTGTCATGATCATACCCTGCTATTGAAGTTCCATGATCTGTTCTAAGTTACAAGCAGACAAAGTGAGCTGCTCTGGCATCCATAAGGGAAAGGCCTACGGCTTAGACTGGTTTAGTAGCATTCACTGACATTGACAGTGTAACATATAAAAGGAATTCTCACCTACTCCCCATCAGGAAAGTTTAAGTTGCCTTTGTAGTTCGAGCATTTTGCCGTTAAAAAAGGGGACAGAATCTGGCCTGTGGAACCTATTAAACCCCTCCCCCCCCACACACACTTTTCTTCCTTCCTCCCCGTCCCCTTACATAAAGCAAGAGAGATATTTTAACAGTTCACAGAAAAGTTAGGACAGGAACAAGGACTCCATTCAGTGTTGTGAAGGTCAGGTTTCTGGTTCCAAAAATCTTTGCAAAAACAAAAGGGGAAACAGATAGTTTATTTCTCTTTTCTCCTTCCCTAAGGTGGAAAGTGCTCTGTTAGGTTATCCTTAGTTATTCTGATCAACTTTTTTTCATTTTTGGATGTAGCTGGAACTTAAGGAAAGAAAAAGGAAGAAATATGGAGCTGCAAGAGGCAGTGTTGCCAGAGGGATAAGTAATAAATCAGAAGAGAAACAGGTTCTCCTTGCAAGCTTGCTAGAAGTTACCAAAAGGAAAATCTATTCCACAGCTTGGTTGCACAGGTCTAAAACCACTTGCTAATACAAAAGGTTAATGTGCTTTACAGGAAGCTTAACATATCTGTCCATTCAAATAGCAATGGATGCTACTAGCTGCATTTACAGCAGCCTCAGCTTTCGACATTAGAGAGCTTTAAGGAAATGATTTATTTTTTTGAAAATTCTTCAAGCAATTATTCCAGAAAGTGGTTGTTTCTGCTCTTTATTATACATAATCCTTCTCTTAGAGATAATTGACAATTTTTTTTTTTTAATCACCATCCCACAAGTTAGCTCTGTTTTAGTGACTGGGAAGTGGCTGTTAAGTCAGGGAAATATCTATTGTGTATATAGTGCTGTCAAACCAAGTTTCACCAGACAGCATCTGTGCCGTGTCTTAAGTGGATTTCTTCTGTGGCTTTGGGATTTAGACAACTTCAGCTATAACATGAGTCTTTGCAGTGATGACTTTTAAAAGCAGGGGGTTTCTACCCTTTAAGAAATTTTATTCAGAGAATGTTTTTCTTCTTCCTTTCCATCTGTTAAAGGTTATTTGGCTGTCTGCTGCATTCTATTAATCAGAAGACTAAAAAGGCCCATCATCCATGTTGATTCAAGTCTCTTTTCAAAATCTATTACTTTCAATTTATCAGCTCAAAGAGGGAGAGAATTCACTTTACCCCGCATGGAGCAAACATAGATCACTCAGACTTTAAAACAAAATAAGAAGCTCCAAAGTTCAGCTTTTCTTCCATCCTCATTAGGTTTTTTTGAGTGGTTAGAAGGTTACCTGAGAGACTCTCAATATGGATTTTAGACCTTGATTAGAAAATATTCTAATATTAAAGTTAAGCAGAAGCTGAGAAGAGTCAAAGAGCTGACTGCAAAACACCTTTGAATAAAAATTCCTTGGAGCCGAAACCATCTTTTACTATATAATGGCACACTGCTAGCCCAATGGGACTGAACTTTGTCGACCTCTAGATATTATGGTAATATATGCACTTTTTTAAAAGTCTGGAAATAAGGTTGACTAAACTCTGCAGAGCAAGAAGTCTCTGTTGCTCTGTGTTCGAACAGCATTCAGTACATCGGGGTCCCCAGTGTCCTATCCATACAAATGATACAAGACAAAGACTTCCCTAGAAATGCCAAAGCAGTGTCAGGAGTCTACCACATGCCTCAGGCTATCATAATTAAGTCAGACCAGGTTCTGCCACCACTGGCGTGGGAGGGAGTCAGGCACTACATCATTTTTAGACTCCTTTAATTCCACAGCATGAATAAACAGTTATTACTTGCTGTGGGGCTAGAAGGGGTTTTTGAGTACTGGCTCAAACACTAGATTTGTAAGTAGAAGCTTTGAATCTTGTAACCCCACCATCCCATTGCAAGTGGTAGAATAACAGCAACTAATCTCCCATGGCAAAAAGGACTGGAGGTCCTCTCAGATCTGCCTCAGCCCTATTATTTAGGAATCTGTTAGCCAGGGAGCAAAGACTTTCATCTCCATCTAGCACCACTTTCAAGTGTTAATACATTTAAAGACAGATGAAGATGAATAAATCCAAGTTTTACTTTATTAATTCATGAGTCTACTGGTAGAGTGAGGGGTGCCCCTTTTCAGCAGTGGAAGGGTATAGCCAAAATACAACATAGGTGCCTTCTTTCTTCTCCTTTAATCCATTTTCAGACATTCAGAGTTCAGTTTCCCCAGCTGCTGATACTGTAAAAATGTTGCTTGGCAACATGGTAACAGGGGAAAAAAAATCTTCAAAAACATTAGGAGTTTTTGTCCTTAGAAATGTACTAGTTCAGCACATCCAACCTCCTACAGATCCATTTTAGAGGAAGAGAGGCAATGATTTACCCCCCCGTGAACTAGTTCCAGCCGCCTTTAAAGCAAAGCATTCAAAATGTGACAGGAGAAGGGATGCCCTTGGATGCTGAAAGGGTGGGACTGACCCCTACATGGGAGTGTTAGGTAATGTGTGCCCAGCTCTGTTCCCTTACCTAATAGTGAGAATTCATCTGACATCTTAGACAAGACACCTGTATGAAGGCAATGCATTAATTATACACGAAGAGGTAACATCTTCCTCCGAAGCGTTTTGCCATAATGTCCTAGGTTACAGTGATTAAGCTTACCTCTTCTTCACTCCCAATAATCAGAAGCTTGCTAACAGTGACTAGGGAGGACGTGATCAACCTGCTTGCAAAGGCAGCAATACCAAGGCAGAGAAGCAGGGGCAGGCTGCTGAAGACCCGGCAAATCCAAGGACTTAACTTTTGAAAAGAAGTCTTAGAAGCAGTCACAGTACCTAAACGCTGGCTTATTGTGAACAGTCACACAAGGAAGGAACTACCAGTTCATTGCTGCAATGAATACCCACTGAAGTCAACATTCACAGAAAAAAAGGCCTATAGAGAATAGTTTTAAAGTTCACTGCTTTTCACCCCCTCTTCTCTCACACTGGAATTTCTTTGTTGTTGCACTGCACTTTTGACCTCCACAGAGCTATTTGATTTGTACTGCTGAGTCAGGGTTACATGTATTTATTATCCATAAGCCAGCACACAGCTTTACATCAAGATAAGATGTTCTGGTTTGTTTAAGGCAAAGAGTAAGTGATGTAAGTTCCCGCAAACACAGAACACAAGTACCAATATTTTTAAAGCAAGATCCCAAAGGGCATCTATCTTTATTTAGCTGGAGGTAAACAACAGAGTTGAACATAGAAAGCTGTGATGGCAGCACAGAGGCTCTTCAGCGTTGTGTAGCACCATTTCTGTTGTTATTAATGCAGAGATAAGAAACCTAGATGGTTGTCTTATAAGATCAGTGTCAAAAGGTCTGCCAAGTTCAAGTTGTACACAGTTACCCATACAGGGGGAAATACATTAGAAAAAACAGATTCTAGAGTAAATCCCATACCGTGTCACGTATGTCTATAAACAGGAAAAAATACACTGAAATAATGCATGACTGTTTCTGAGTAGAGTTGTGTAATCATGAACAGCCGCCCTGAAATGAGAAGAGCCATTAGAAGGGAGCAAAGAATCTGACCAAATCAGTCTAATCTGGGAAAGTTTGCACACTCTGTGGGGAAAGAAATAGTCCACCAAAAGATAGCTGGTAGTCTGCTAACTCAAACTCCTGCTGCAATGCCAATTTAATTAACATGCTTAACTGCTCAGAGATCTCTAAGATTATTCACTGGATTGGCAGCCTTTTCTCACTGCTAATTGTGTTACTTTGCAGTGAACGAGAAGGAGATGAATGAGTACAGTAGCCCCATCTTTTCCTGCTGAAGGAGAAGAGTCACACCAAGTAATTTGACTTTGACATACTGTCTTGTTTTCACAGGTTTAGTTTATATAAATAAACATGTGTGAGCTACTGAAAGCTAATGAGCTGGATGGCAGCAAAATGAAGTCCTCCAGTGGCTGCTCATAGCACAGTGACTTGGCGGTACAGCCATCCGACATGGCAAAGCTCAGTGTACCTTCCAAAGCACCACACTGTCAGTGCCATGCAAGCTCCACGCCTGGACAAAATCCTTGTGCGTAAACACTCCCCAGAGGCTCTGATTAAACAGAAAATCTCCCTAGCTGAACTGCTGCCATGCTAACTCATTTCTTGTTTGACCAGCACTTTGACAACAGAAGGAGACAGAAATACGATGGCAATATTGCTGGTATAGGCAGAGCCTGAGGTTAAAGCTAACAAAACACATGATACTTAAGGGATGACGACATTCTTCCTAAAGAGCCTGATACTCCCAGATTAGCTCATCTGTTTATACTGAGGCTGGAGCAGCCAGAAGGGAGACTATCAGCAGCATAAAAGGCACTGAATGTTTTGGGTCCTTTGGGGTCCTTCCTGCTTTGAGAAGAGGCCTCCAGCTATGCTAAGGGACATGCTTGCAGTTTCTTTGTGGAGATGGAGAGTTTGGAATTGAGGGCAGCCTTAGGGCTCCTCTGTAAGCACAGTCTAAATATAAATTTAGACCCGTGAATTCACTGGAAGCTTCAATACTGATTTCAACTTTAAATGTCAATGCAAGACTGAATGTTAAAGTCAGTAGTGACAGCTTGTCTCTCCTGGAGATGCACAGATGTCTAGAGGCATCTAGTTCCTTCAATTTAATTGCAGTGGCCATTAGCCTCTGTACCTCTGCATAAGGGGCAAAGGAGAGCCAAAGGCAGCCACAAAGCTACTGACCCCCTTGATCTCATCAGCACCCACAATACATACACCACTTTTCAAAGGAAGGAGGTATACACCATGCCCTGCCTGGCTGCTTAATAACTACCTGGGACACTCCTACTGCGAGATTTCCTTAATCCCAAGGAAGTCCAGTAATTTTATTTCACTAACAATTGAACTATGGGTCAACTATAATAACATTTTAAGCAGATCCATCCCCCACATGCTCAGTATTTTTATTGAAAATATTGGTATAGAAAAGCTTGGTTTTTAATCAGTTTGAAAGACAAATTATCATTTCAGTACAAAGTTAGCAAAAAACTCTTACTCAAGTGGTATCAGCAGGACTTTTCCTGTAAACCCCAGAACACCCTTGCATGAGTGTAGTGGTGTTTTTAGTCTAATTGACACTTCTAGAGGATCTTTTTCAGGTTCCTTTCCCATTCAGAGGGGAAAAAGTATCACTTATCAGGCATTTAGGAGAGGACCAAACCAGGATAATCCACCAGTGCCTCCCCTCCATCCGCCATGCCCAAGGGGAACCTTTTCTCCCAGGTTGAACACTGAACCAAAATAACCTTTGCAGCAAAGCAATGCTCCAAAACCAGGAGGTGGAACAAAATTCTAGGGAGTTTCTAATTACTATATAACATCTATATAGTTGCAATCTAATTCCTCTTGACCGAGCCCACTGAAGCATATGCTTCCAGAGGCAGTATTAGGAGACAATAGTAACATACATGTAACTGAGGTCTGACCATCTTTACAGCCTATATTACCATTTCAATGTTACATTATGATAAACTGAGAAAGTCTAAGCTGGAATCATTGAGCAAATTGGTCTGTACTTTAGAGCTCTACTGCTCAGTAGAGAAGTCACATTTAAAAATAAAATTGTTCCAAAAAGCTCAAGTTCTCAGCTCTTTATTTCCTGTAGGAATTAGCTTATCAAATTGCTCAATGTTTTACTCTTAAATAAGTATGTGAATAACAAATCATTCTCTTCAGTTGTTATTAGTCCTATTGAATGACAAATAGCTCCTAATGTTTCTTATTCTTTTCAGAGTGTAAAGCTTGGCAGAGTTAGCAGAGGAACATTGCCACAAAAAAGGAACAAGACACATGGTAACAGGGGATGAGGGAAACGGCCATGCAGAGGCACAGACTCAATATTATTCTACATGTGGATTTTGGAATTTGCATAGAGACGAGTTACACCCATGCAATACAACTGATGTTGCATTGTGGCTGCCTGTAACAGAGCAGAGTTTGCCTGCTAACTAACCAACAAGGACCTAAAAAGCAGCGTGTTTGCAACAAGTCAGGTTTAACCCTGCCATGATAAATTCTGCCAAAGTAACATCCACATTTCACTAGGTTAATAGGTTCAGTTTTGGGTGGGGTTTTTTTAAGGCCAAATTTGTAGGTTCCACTAAAAAAAATTACGACATCAGACAGTAAGAAACACTGATTTACATTAGTCTTGTTCCCTTATGCACTGCTCACTCCTTACAGTGCATTTCCAGCATGCCTACCCTTCCAGTTGTACCAGTATTACTGAAGGAATTATCATGCTGTGACCCACATTAGGAATGAATCCAGAACAAGACACCAAAACTATTTTTTTTTCTCCTTAAAAATAATCAGATTTCCCTTTTTGTGGCTCACAGTGCTGCCACACAAACGTTTGTCATACCTGAGCTCACAGAAGGGATTCCCAGCTAAGCATTGATGTGGTAACAGAGAACCATGGAAGCTGATACTGCCCTGATGGTTTTGACCAGTGGCACCATACCCTAGCATTGGCTTTAGCCCCTGTAGGTGACCAGCGCCTGCCATGGTTAGATTTCATGCTTGTTTCATATAGAGCTCACATAGCACAGAGAGCAGATGGGCTAATCAAAATAGTAAAAACCCTGCTCTTCAGCTTTGTTCTATTTTCAGTTTCATCCATAAAATCTATTCTTACCAGAGGACTTACATCCATGCCTTTACTGCAAGATCACTTCAAAGAACTCTGGGAATACTTGGAATAAGTCACCAACCCAGTATTAGAAATAAATTTATAAACACTATGTGTACAGAGTAACACTCATTCACGTATTATTTTTACTAGAAACCCTTGACCTTATAACACTTTCTTATTACTAGGTGCTGGATTTTTTTTTTCTTCTTTATTTCCTAACAGAACCACTCACATTTCAAAATGGGTAGCAGACAAACCAATTTAGGTATATATTTGGAAGTTGTAAAAGGTGATCACTCTACCTCATGATAGTCTGGGCATATTATACAAACAGAACTAAAAATTTTCCTTAAGGAGGAAAAAAAGACAAAGAAAGAAGCAGGGATTGCTTTGAGGCTACTCTAAGTGCAGCTTCTTTTAAATCATAGTCATTAAGAGAATCTCCCAATTTCAGTCCTATTAATGGATGCTACTAAGCCATTTATAACAGGATGCTTTCAAAACAAGTAACTGCAACAATAGTGGTCTATGTTTATAAGTTTATATACTCTGAGCAGACAAGACACACAGAGTGGTGACTAACCTATATGCTTAATAACACATACTATCCAATCATCAGGATACTCATTCTTCTGGGCTCATCTGAGTAAACCAAGGATATTTCTGTACTGCCATCTGCTTTGCTTCTTATTTTGTTATTGCTGTTCAATAATTGCACTAAGACAGACATACTCTAGGTGTAGCACAGAAGTCCTGATTCAAGTTCAGATACACATTTCACAATAAAGTACACAAGAAAAATCTCATGTTTTCAGATTATGTCCAGTGAACCTCACACTGCTCCTGACTCCCATCCAGAGGTAGCAGCATTATGGAGCTGATTGCAGGAGTGTTGCAGTTCCTTTTCCCAGAAATACAAATAATTTTGCCCCTTTATGGACTATGGGGTTAAAATATTCAGAGTATACATTATGGCAACTTAAAAGAGAAGCCTACCTGTGTCATGCCTTATTACAATTTGAGGGGCTGGGAAATCCTCTTCAGCAATCCTGCTGGGGCAGGACTCAACAGCAAGCAGGAGGAAAGAAACAGGGAAACAAAAAAAAATCTTGGAGACCAAAATTGCAAAGTCACTCTAAATAGTTCTGAGCTGAAAAGTTTTGAACAGATTTCCTTTTATTTAACATCCACCATACAGCACAAGTTTTCTTTGGGAAGCTCTAAGGCTTTTATTACACTTACCTACCAGCTATGTGAAACCTAGCAGAGATCTGTGCTCTGATCTCCACAGAGGGGCATGCAGAGACACTTTGCCTAAATAATATCGAGAGGTGGAAAAATGCTTCTAGGAGTTCTGAGAAAGCATTTATGCAAAGCAGGAACTGAGAAACCCTCTGTCTGCTAATGCTCTAGTGACAAGGAACAGATTACAGCAGTAGATAAAACCCTCTTGCCAATTGCTGTTGACAGCAATCTGGGCCAAGTTCAAATGGCCAGAGGGACTCTTACAGTGAACAATGCCATATAGCTGAACCCGGCCGAGGATCCCAGAGAATGTTAGACTATTTTCTGAGTACCCTGCATTAAAGTGACATGCTGTCATAGTTTGGGCAAAGCAGGGAATCAAATGAGGAAAACTCAGGAAGAAAAATTAGTGAAGCATCAACTTGTGACAACACATTGGACATACAAATATGAGAAAACTCTCCAACAACCACTCCAACTATCCATTTCTTAAAGTATCTTGCTTCATCCAGTCTTACCTGCTAAACCCCTACAGTTCAGGCACAGTGTGTAGCCCAGAACTGTCCTCAGGCAGTTTCTCTATGCAAACTCAAAGTAACAGATTTGCCTGGAGAATTCACTGCCTACTTCAGTGACACCAATTCCATCTCCATTAGTCAGAGAACATCACTACATGTCACTTTTTCCTGCAAAGAGCCCTTTTAAGCTATCAATTCATTGCCATCTGTCAAGGAAGCCACTCCGTGGCACCACCCGGAAAAGCAACTCCGCATCACAGAAGCCTCAGTGGAGAGATCCCACCCACCCAGAGCTCTGTGAGGCAAGGTCTGCTCAGAGTTGGATGCTCTTCTCCAATTTCTCCATTTCTGGTCTTGACTCCACTAGTGAAATAACTTTTCAGCTGGATTTTTACTACTGTTTTTTGCCATCCTAGTTGGTGTCAGCTTGAGGAGTTATGTGGAGGGGAGTTTTGTAGCGAGAAGAACCATAACAGAGCAGCCAAATTTTTTGTGGCAGAACTGCATATTGCTGATCGGATTTCTTATTTTAATAAACTACAATAAAGAGCAGCAAGTCCTAAACTGCATACACATGACACAGGTAGATTACAGACAGGCCCAAGATCTCTACCAGCTCAGAAGTTATGAGACAAATCAACACTACGTAGTGACATTACCATGGTACCTGGATGGTGTTCAACAAGCCCCACTAACAATCAGCATCACCCAAAGGCAACATGGCCTTGAGCTTGCTCAGAACCAGTATGTGCTCCCAGACTACACTGGGAGACTTTACCAGTGCAATACTGTGGTATGACAACACCAAAGCCTTAATGAAAGTGTGACTGAGGCATGATGTCCCTGGAGGAACTGTGGGTAGGACATTTAAAACCCTACTTGGCCACTCTCCTCTGTTCAACAGACAAGAACAGTGGATTCATTTTCTAGGACTGCAAGTTAACATGAAAAATGTGCTTTTTGAGATGCACAAACAGCTTTAAAAACTTAGTTTCAGTTTTGAAAATTTTTCCCCAGAATGACAAAAAACAGGCTTTGAGCCAGAGAACAAAGCACTTACCATAAAACTTTAATAAAGAACAAAGAATATCTATTTCATCTCTCCAAGGTATCTACGGCATTACATAGAAAGGGATTTCAGCAACTATTAGCTGACTAGTTACATTGTAGTTTGAGAGACTCATTACAGTGCTCTACAATTATTGCCAACTCATACTAAATTATTGGCTTCTCTAAAACTGAGAGATGTAAACAGCACTTAGGAGACAAAGACTTGCCAGTGTCAAGCTAATACAAGACCAACAACTTCCCAGTCTCTGAAACAGCAGCCAAATGCACGTCCACTCCCCAGCATCAGCCTTTCCAGATCACTTCACCTTTCATTCAAGCAGTAAAATGAATCAGAGGTCTTGCATGGGTGTGGTTGAAGGCTATGATCTGAAAATACATCATCCAAAGCAGCAATTCCAGGGTAAAAATATTCCTTGAGCCTCATGCCAATGCTTGTTTATATTCCAAACCTTCTCCCTGCACCAGCTGCAGTGTCACAGATCAGCTGAGGGGCAAAGTCCAGGGAAGGGAGTAGGTAGCTGACCAGGGCAGGTAGTGAAAGGGAGGATGGAGGCTCCTTCTTTATGCTGGCACAAAATCACAGCTACCTTTTGAGGAAAACTCTAGCAGAGTACATCCTTGGGTCATTTTCACCTCTTTGACTATGAGCTACAGGCTACCTGGAGGGGAAGCCCAGAGTCCCATCCAAGGAGAACTAGCCTTGTCACCTGCAGAGAGCAAGTCAAAACAAGCCACCCACAGCTCTCCTGGTAGCTACTGAGGGAGCTGCAGTTGAGATTTTGGACAACAGTTTGATGCAAGAGAAAAAATGAAGTAACTTTTTTTCAGCGGCACTGGAAAAAAACAGAATGGCTCATGCAATGCCACTGCTGAAGCCCAAGTGATTTAGAATATAGAATAAAGCAACCAGTGCAGATGACTGAAAAAGCAGTATAAACAAGTCACTGAGAACACCCTGTGCCACCCTGGGGCAACCTGACACTTTGGTTTTGTTAAAACCTATGTTCATAAAGTCAAAACCATTCCTTCAAAACATCTCCAACCAGCTCCTCTGCCACACCACACCCGCCTCCATGATTAGGTACCTCTAATAAAGTCATTTCTTGCAGCAAAAGGGGAGAGAGGCTCATTGCTACCAGAGCAGGAGGCCCCCGCACACCCATCTGCCTCCCAGCACTGATCATCACCAACACCAAACCATTAACACCACTCCAGCCACACAGAGCCCAGGTTTAAACTCTCCTCCATCTCCTCAGATGGCCTTTACCAATCCCAGTTAACCACTGGGACACAAAGCCTCCCAGTTGCTACCTCCACATCTTAGCATCCTGGGGGGAGGGGGGCTAGCTCCTCTCCACACAACCCAGAGAGGTGCTTCACATACTCTAACACATTTATTTGCAGAGAACTGACAAACGGGATTGTTTAAGCCTGTAGCACCTCAGGGTAATAGACACCATCAGTCAGATGCTCAGTAATAACCCCCTTGTGTCCTACCTTGTGGTTTCAAGCAGGGCTGGCCTCATCCCTCCCGAGGTGGGGTTCAGTTGGCAGTGGGAATTGGCAGGGGGCCACCACCACAGACATGCAATCCAGCAAGAACAGGACAGGTACAGCTTTGCTCTCTTCCCTCCTGGAGCCTTTTAATCCTTCCCAGCCCCTGCTCTCCCGCCCCCACTCCCATCTCCCACCTGCCTTTCACCACCTGTGTTGGGTTGAGGGATAACAAGCACTTCACTTAATCCTTCATGGCC
Organism: Rhinoptilus africanus; assembly: GCA_013400135.1. NCBI lineage: Eukaryota > Metazoa > Chordata > Aves > Charadriiformes > Glareolidae > Rhinoptilus > Rhinoptilus africanus. The sequence continues at coordinate 157,003 of VXBO01009787.1, read as the reverse complement.
AGGCTCACCACCTGCCCGCTGGAGAAGCTGGCTGCTCTGCCAGGCAGGATGTGGCAGCTTCTCAGGGTGCTGTCCCACCCTGTCACCTCAGGATGAGATTTTCGGTCTCTCTGGTGACCCAGTGGGCACAATAATCTCTGTCCCAGCAAGCTGTGCAGGCAGAAAATACAGCGCACTTGGAAAACACCATACCCAGTTTTTTAATGCAGTTGCAAAGGACACCAAAGCCACGATAACTTCTGGTATCTCAGCTCTGCGGACATCTTTTCAGGGCAGAGCTCAGTCCCCAGCACGCAGCAAGGTGGTGACTGTTAATCACGGTTTCCCTCTTCTTCAGTCCAGGAGAGAAGGTTAAACGCCAGCAAGACCTTATCTTTCACCAAGCAGCCATTTTGGGCCTCTGTGCAGAGTGTTAGCAACATGGTGATGAATAAGGGAGTGTTTCTCCTTGGCAAGGCTCTCCATCATGTTAAATGAAGGTTTGACAGGCTCTGCTGTGCGTAGCCTGCCCTGCATGTTGACCAGCAAGGAAAGAGCAGCTTCTCCGCTTCCAGGGTCATGGTTTCATGTTGGCAGTGGCAAAAACAACAGCTCAAGGGCTTAAAGAAAGGGAAGCAGAAAGGCACAGATAGGTAGAGTCCTTATCGGAGAGATGTACAAATCCAATGTGTAGAAAGGGTGATTTTTTGCTGACTCTCATTAGCAGGGAAAAAACAGGGAAAAGTTAGGGTATGAATCTCATTTTAACTGAGCTTCACTGCTGCTAAACTCTCCTTTCTTCTCACCATCTCACATTTTACAGAAAGAAGATCTTCTGGTGTATTGTCTGAGTGTATTCATTACAGATAACCACCTTCATTGCCACACTATGTCTACGGTTAGGGGGGTAATAACCAGGTTATGGTGTACTAACCGGGTTAGGGAGATGTTTGTGTCCCTTGGAAGGTACAGAGCATGCAAGGGTAGGGTGGCTTCTTGAGAAAGAACTAAAGAGCAAAAAATGTGCACCCAGAAAGCAGCTGAGTTGCTGGACTGAGCTGCAGAAACCAGACCTACTCTGTGGGAGCGTGGTGGGAGAGGGGCACGGTTTAACGAACCCACTTATTTCTTTTCTGTCTCCTTTTGATTTTTTTTTCCTGTATTAATATAAATTAATGGTTCCAATTTGCAGTCTAGTAAGTGCTGGCTTTTACTTTTCAAAGTTTGTTTAGATTTCTGATGTGCTCACAATTAAGAAAATGTTTAAGCAGCTCCCAAAACACATCCCTAAAGCTTTATCTGAGAGTCCCATTGTATCCCTTCTCTTCTCAGGCCTTTCTCCCACCTTCCCACCTTGTCTAGCACTGGCTCCCTCTCTTTTTGCTCCTCTCCCTTCCTTTCATCCTTACTGCTAGCAGTGAACCAACACATGCACAGTAAATATAGCTTGCTTCAGATTTGGGAAATAGTATTCCAGGTGCTATTGTATCGTTCCTTAAATCCAAGTGTCTCGGAAGTTCATATCAAACCCTGTTACCCTTGGTGCTGCTTTCTCGACATCCTCTAAATAGCAATTAGGCAGACCCGTCTCAGGAAAGCTAAGCTGACAGCTCAACTGGTGGTATAATATAGTGCAACCTACACATGAAGAGGTTTGAATAATATTTTGCTTTGCAAATAATGTTTTAAGAGAAGAAAAAGAAAAGGTAAAATGTTCTTGTTAAAGCAGCTATAAGATAACAGAGAGGAAAGATAAGTGTTATAATTCATATTGCTCTATATTTGTTGCATAGACTAAGTTGGTACCAGGAAAAGTTGAGAAATGTGTCTACCTCCCATAATAGAATATTAACATTTGTAAATTAGTATTCACACTGCTAGTATGTTTATGTGTCATCAAATTCTGTCATCATTCCTTCCTTTTAAAAATATTTTGATGACGTCTCTTAACTTTTCTAAATTCTTTCATGAGGTTAGAATGGATAAGACACAATGCTGGTGAGCTGTGTTATTCAGATATTCTTTTTAATATTCATGACATAAAGCTGTTGAACTAGGAAGTTGATTATTATTCTATGGGAAGAGAGACAGTTTGGACAGCTAGATTGGTACCATTAGAAACAAAACAAAAGCAAAGCAAAACAAAAAATCCGTAGCAGCAAAACAAAGACAAGCTTTTGCTAGGTCAGCTCCTGTGCATTGCCTTAGGGAAAATAGATGCCTCTGTTGATTTTGCAATTTTTATTCCTCGGTTCAGGGGGAGGCATTTGGGAGGAAATTATGGATGTTTTCACTTGGAGGAAGTTTCATTTTCAAGCTGCTCTACCAACAGAAGCTTTGCACAAAAGGTCCCTGAGGGCCCTCTTTTGGTTTGTGTGCTTGGGGGCGGGGGAGGGCAGGAAGTTCAGCAAGGAGCTCTTCAGGATGGTGTGGAGGAGGATGATCAGACAAACAAAATCACTCCTCGTGTCTTAGGTTAAGAGGAGATTCCAAACCTGGATGCACTATTTCAGTTCATGGCTTGGCATGTTAATCATAACCATGAACTCACGGTGATGGCTTTGCATCCAAGATCTGCTCAGACTCAGACAAATTCATCCATTTTTGGACTATATATTTGTGTTATTTCTGTTTTCTACGATCATGGAATTAAAAAAAGGTCATTCATATTTTTCATTGCTGCTCAGTGGTCAATATGGAAGTGTCAGAAAGGTGTCTAGCAAGATGTGTCGTTGAATTCTCTAGAGTATTTGATGTGTTAGACTAACACAACAGTGCTATATGTGAGAGCATTCACATTATCTTAGGGACTGAGAGATGCTGACAAAGAACCTCAAAGGGTAAAGAGCCCATAGGCATGCACATGAATAGCTCACAGACCCTCAGCAAGGAATGCCTGCTCCTCCTTGGCAGTTTTCTGGTCTTTACAGTCTTCTCACTGGGTTCCCCACTGGTACACTCCACTATGTCCTGGCTGAGTTTTATCAGGCATTGCCAGATGGTCGCTTTTCAAGAAGGATACTCTAATCGCCTGGGGAATGGGGACTACACTGTCCTCACTATCCTCTCGTACAGCATAACTCAACAGAGTCATTACTGCTTGTATCTGATCTAGTGCTATTAGACCCAAATTGTTGGCATGTTATTAGTAGAGCATTTCAAATTGCACAGCACTTCTGAGAAACCCTTTCAAGGAAATCTTTCCTTTTACATGCCACACAGGTTTACGGGAAAGGAGAGAGGATGGTACCTGCCAGCCCCTTCTGAACCTCAAGGCAATGGAATACTGTTCTGGGAGTTCAGAAACTCTTTGTGTATATTCTTCTCTTTGCTCATTTATCTCCTTTACCTAATGCTTAAATATGAATTGATGGTTTGCTTGTGTGCAGTGTGCCTTTGGGGGGGCTGCCAATGCAGTAATGAAATGGGTGTCCTGCCTAGCCAACCAACAGTTATCATCCCCTGTCTCTTGTCTTCATAGCCTGAGGCACAGTCTGCGAAATTGCTTGTCCAGCATGATGGTTTTGTTCCTCTCTTTCTGACCTGTAACACAGCTGTACGGTCACTGGAGAGTCAGGTTTGCCCGACAATGTTTTGGATAGTGGATTTCCTGCCAATAAAAAAAAAAAAAAATCAAACCCCACAAATAACCAAAGAAAAAGCTGACAGACCAGGTGGCTGGAGAAGGCAGGCGGGCAGGTGGACTTGAAATTTGCAGCAGAGCAGTTTGAGAGGGTTTGCCAGCTGCTGTGCACAGACCCGGCGGGACCGGCAGCACCTGCCCACCAGGCCAGCTTCACCAGCAAGCGCAGCGGAGTGGAGGGAAGCAAAAACACAAGCCACAGCGAAGAGCTGAAAAGCCATCCAGAGAAAGAGAAAGAAATGCAAGTTGACGGGAGAGCTGTGGCACTCCGGTGTCCCCAGCAAAGCCATCACTGTTTGCAGCCTGACAGAGGTTTGCAGTGTGCATGCTCCAGGCTGGCCACATGTTTGCGATTAACAGGGAAAGCTACGAGCCCTCATCACAGGCAATTGGGACTAAATCCATAGGCTAATGTGGATATCCAGCTCCTAGGTGGCTCAGAGGGTTCAGTGCAAGCTCTGGATAAGTGAAAGATGATGTTGACCTAGCTTTTATATCATGGCAGGAATATATGATTTAGAATACATATGAGAAAAGCATGCAAAAAACTGTGCATGGGTTAGGTCAGCCAGTAAAGTCGCTGACTGTCCCTCAGAGGACACCTCTCTGAGGAGAAATGAGCTCTCTCAAGTGGCCAGGCTCTGATAGCCTCCTTCTTCAAAAGGCAAGGCAGCAGTGGCTTGTTCCCTCTTTGTTTCCTTTCTTTGCATGTTTCCACCTATCAAATGTAACTTGGACATCACAGAAACTTAATAATGTTCAGTTTTACTCTCAACCACAGCCTGGAGAAAAACTGATGTTACATCAGAATTAACGTAGAGCACTACAGTGAAGAGTGGCCTACAATTTTCAGCTCTAATCAAACTACCTTTCTTTTTTTAAGAACTTTGGGTGTCATTTTTATATTTATTTTGGAAACCTCCAGGCAACCACTGCCTGTTCTCAGTGTCAGAGAGGGTTAAAATTATTCCAGTAAAATAAGAATTCTCCTAAAAATTCTACCATGCCTTGAAATGATATAAATTGTGATAAATGACGAAGAAGTTTGATTCCTTTCCCACCGCTTTTCGTTTTTATGCACTTCCCACTTCAGGTAGCCCAAGGAAGCAAGTTGTTAAGTTATCATTCCTCAAGGTGCTTTCAGCGAGTCTGAAATGGAAATCTTGTGGCAAAGGCTGCGCCTAAAGTATGCCCAACTAGGAAGGTTTTAGCTGAACAGTGAGATTATTAAAAAGTGCTTATCCAAATTGGATCTGAAAACTTTTAGGTAGTTTTAGTGTGTCCTTTAAGCCTTGCATTACAATGACACAAGCTGACACAGTGCATCCTGTTGCCATCTTCCTGCTTGATTGATGATTAAAAAAAGCATCAGAGCTCTGTGACAGGTTTTGAATGTTGATTTCTGTAGGAATTTTTGGAGAAAATTTAAAGTTTGTGGGGAAAAAACCCTTGAACAAGCCTGTTCGTTGAGATATTCCCTAAAATAAAATAGCGGTCCTTTTTTTCCCCCAACAGCCACAGTGAATGCAGCATGTACAAACCAGTACTGTGAAGGTGGAGAATTGCTATTTTAGGTGTTCGCATAGGAGCTAATCCCTGTCCTGCTGCAATCAGCAGCTCTGTTAAAGTTGATTGCCTCAAAAATTAAATTTAAGCCAAGGAACTCTGAGAACGTGTGTCCCATGCCTTAGCTGGGAGAAAACGACCAAGGGTGGGTAGACAAAGAGCAGGGGTTTTGCTTCGTAATAAACAGGAGCTAAATGTGAACATCTGTGGGCACTGCAGGCTCGGAGATAATGTTGTGGCACAGGGTGGATGGTTGCTGGATGTCACTGGGACCCTGGTGGGCTTCTGGGATAGGTCTGTGCATGTGGATGGGGGACAGGAGGAGAAGTCAGTGTGGCTTAGTCCCCATCGCTTTCTTGTTCCCTCTCTCACCTTTTGCTATTCATTTGTGTCATCCCCATGTTCTTTTGTCCTCTGTGCTAATTTGTTATTCTCTTATGCGCGGAGTTGGCTTCACAACACAATTAAGGAAGGAAAATCAACATTCCCAACCTGCTGGGTTGTACTTGCTCTGCTAACTGTCTTTTGAAAGTCTGTATTTAATTAATATAGACCATTAGGACATTTTGGAATGTTACTAGACTGCTCTGTCTCAGATCCACTGAGCTGTTTATCGATCTTTTAAGATTGCCTGCGTTTGTAGTAATTTTTCATGCATTATGTTTTGTATTTATGTCAAAACCAAAATAACAATGAAAGGACAAAAGAAGAAAAAAAAACCCTTACTTTGAAAAGTAACAGATACTTGCAAACTGCATGCTTTTTATGAGAATAAGATAGGAAAGTTCCTAGGAACAAATAACAATAGATTGACCTTTGAATATTTCTTTGTCCTGTTTAATTATGGGATTAATATTCTTTACTGGGACATGGCTATCTTTTTTCTTTTCAGACGTGTTCTACCTTCATGCTGTGGAAATGACTGATTGAACTGATTCTCTCTGTACCAAAAAAAATTATACTCCCACACCCTGGGCATTATTTGTGCTGGAAATATTTGCTGGAAATCAGTGAAAATCCGTATTGAAACCAGGAGCCATACTGATCTATTTGAGACTACAAAACCAAGACCTTAAACCCAACTAATTAACGAGAATGCACTGACCAATGTTTTCTTTCCCTTTTTTCAGTAAGCGGGTAGCCTTGCAATACATGAAAATACCTCCTTTTGGGCCAGGGGAGGACTTTATATAGAGAGTTCCTGCATTTATCTGTGTTTCCAGGATTGGTGCCAAATTGCTGCTCCTCCTGCCCCTGGGACAGCTCGGGCTTCCCCACACCGACACACTGCTGTGGCTCACAGGGGGCCCCAGAGGGAAATCTTTTGTGGAGAGGTGACCGCAGGGACCGGCACAGCCAGCCAGGTGATGAGCTTTATCACTGCCATGCCAGCGTGAGGGCAAACCTGCCACCTGAAAGTGAGACTCTTTGCTCTTTTGTCCATCACTTGCGTTTTTAATAGCCATCCTCAAAGCAGATTTCATTGGGCATCAAGCCAAAGCTATTAAGAATGTAAATACAGTAGCGTTTCTTTTCCACTGCTTTCTAACTGCCTTTGCCCTCTGAGAAGGCAGCTGATGTGAAGAGGGACCCATTACTATGAAACCAGCTGGGTCTAAATCTAAGCTAATAAACCTTTTCAGAGACCCCATTTCATAACACAATGATGCAAAAGAAGAGTTCATCCAAGAGTTAGAAGCTTAGCTAATACTTGCCCTCCCTGGAAATGATCATACTGGGTTACATTCTGCTCCCACATAGATTTTAATTAAGAGTAACAACATCAGAGGGAAAAATCTACATATTTACTGGTACAAATCTATATTGGGGAAAGATTCTGAACCCCAGTGCAGCTATTCGGTGATTAAATACACAGATGTGGAAACTAGGAGAGGTCTTTGTGACTTTACAGCAGTGGGTTTCTTCCTTCTGCCTAGTGAGTCCTACGGTGGGGAACACAGGTGTCTGGACAGATGTCCTCAGTAAATCCTGCTCCCATTGCCAAAGAAGATCTGCCTAAATTGCTTGCTGAATAACAAAGCCAAGTGAGAAGATTTGTGCCTTGAACGCCAAGAAAGAAATGAAGAACCTGAATCTGCAAATCTTTATATGCAGGAACTTCTGCAAAACAAAGCGGCTCTCTGGGCTCAGGTGTTCCTTACATGCCTCTCTCTGCTCCATCAAGGACACAGTACAAGTACTGAAACATCCAACTTGAGGAGGAGGGAAGTTTCCAATAAACAGCTTCAGGGTCGTTTATTTCTCTGTAAATCTAAGCTTTTAAATAAATAAATATATAAATAACTCACTGCTGCAATATACAGTTACCAGCTATAAAAATAAGTAAACAGCCAGGGGCATGGAGAAGCCCTGCTCTCTGACATTCTGTCACTCCTCAGTGGTACTTGCTCCTTCACCTTCAGACCTTCTTTTCCTCTTTGGCTCCTGCTTGATTTTCTCTGCAAACTGTATTTGACATTTTGCATGATGGATGTATTATAAAAAACGATTTCATTGTCCCAAAATATTCTAGAAAGCCTGTTCCAGTTCTTTTTAAATTTATATGTACATGCAGTTATATGGTGAGTAAAGGTTTCCTCTAGGTAGGTCTGAAGACCCTTAAAATTCATAAGCCTTTTTCTGAGGCAAGACTCAAGTGCACATCCCTCACTATTCCAATATTTTATGGCTTCTCCCCCCTATGTTTTTTTTTGCTTCTGAGTTGATGTTTGTTCTTGAAATCACTGAATCCACAGCCTGATACTGCTAAATGAGCTGTTCACCTGAATCAAAATTGTTGGCCATCTGGAATCCTGTTTCGAAAAAGAACCCAGGTTGGGGATAGGAATAACAATCCCGATTCCCCGCCCTGGCCTCCAATGAGGCAGAAAAAGATACACTGTCAGGGAGATGACTGAGAAAGGTTGTTATCTGCATTAGTGATGGGCTGTGATTATCACATCCTGGGAGCTGCCTTCTCTTTTCCGATTAGCAGATGCCTTTCTGTGTGAAAGCACCAGCTACTCTCTTCCTCTCCTTGAAGACAGCTGCAGCTCCCGGGGCCGAAGGACCAAGGGAGCTGCAGCTGCTTCGCCCCTCACCAGTGACTCTAGTGCTCACCGAGCATCAACAGCCTCCAGAAGCCTGATGTTTGCACTGGCTATACCTTACACTCGCTGGCATGGGAATTGCATACCACCATTCTCACCCAAGCAAGTGCTTTGCCGAATCCTTTCTTTGCTCCTGAAGCCTTTCATAATGAACACTCTCCCAAGGCCACATTGAATTTGCTAAAAAGCGAAACCTTTTCATTAGAGAGCGGGCTGAAGGTCTGAGATAATAATAATTGGAGGCTATTTACAGCAAGAGGATGAGAAGGAGTGGTATAGTCTTGTCATCTCCGGTATGTACTTCCTCGCCTCTCACAAGAACGCAGCTGACAGAGGAAAAAACTCGACATTTTCATGCAAGTGTATATTTTCTGTTGCAACGCAACTAGTATACGCATTCTCCCACAGTGAAAACGATTCTTGATTTTACCTTTAATATTCAGAAATGAAGGGCAAAGAGAACTTCTTGGGAAAGTCAGCATGAGATTTCTAGTCCCAAGATATTACAACCACCTTAGTCTCTTCCAGTTTGAAATTAAGGAGATCATCCTCTGCTTAATTTTTGGCCATATAAAAAGCTATCAGAAGTGCAAAAAGAAAAAAAAAAAAATAGAGAAAAAAAAAAAAAGCTGAAAGAATTCCCGTACTTCTTGGTAAAGACACACTCCCAAAAGTTGCTTGTTTCTCAGCATAAATCAAGAAAATGTTTACGCATGTACTTAAATGCTTGTTACATTAAGACCTGTAGTGGTTTTTTCCTCCAGCATTACCTATCGGATATGAGTTAAGAAAGCATTTGTGTGAACGCTGTAAATGGCCATCCATCACAGTGATTATATTGTTTTGAATAAGCACTTTAAATCCAGCTCTAGAGAACTACAGTCAACAGCAAGGACAGCCCAACGCATAAAGCAAGTACAGAAATGGTCTCTAGTTTTTTTCCCTCTCTGGCTGCTGTGAAATGCATCTCTCTGCATAGGATCTGATGGGGCTGCACTTAAACACACACAGCTTTGAAAACCTTTGTGTCCAGAAAGTCCCTGGAGCCACTCCTAGAACATGTCAGAACCATCTCCTTGTTAATCTGAAATTCTGTATCCATAAAAAAGACGCTATCTCATTCAGATAAACCAGGCTGAGCACTTTGCTTCCTGGTCTTGTTCCCTATTTATTTTTCAGGTAACAAGTCGCAGCACAAAAATTCTTGCTTTAACAGAGTCTTCTGAGACAGCTGCTGAAACAGAGCTGAAATATTTGGATTGCATTTCTGGAGGTCTCTTTTCCTTCTTGCTGTAATTNCCAATTCTCTCATTGTCTGTGCAGTACACTCCAACCGAGTGCCCTCTTGGCTGAGTCTACTGCCATAGGTTACTTGTCTGGAACAAAACTCTGTCTCCAGCAGAAAAGTAATAGAAAAAGGGAGAGGCGGGAGTGAGAGACAAAGAATCTGAATGCTGCTATGAATTTTCTCCTTCTGTCTGTACAAAAATTCAGGGTGTAACACACCCTCCTGGTTGGTCTGGCAAGGAAATAAAGGAGCATAAAGCAGTTCCTCTCCCTTTGCTTGAATAATTGTGGGGTTCATTGTTTCACTTGTTGATGGGAAAGGACTTTATCAGCTGAACTGCTGCCTCCTATGCCTCCAAGCTGGATAGGCAAGGAGAGAGCAAGATATGGAGTGGATAAGGAGCGAGATCCCCACCTACGCATCCACCACTGCAGCAAAGCCAGCGCGCAGGGAGAAGGGCAGTGCTGCAGGGAGAAGCTGGCAGCTGCTCACTGCCGGCAGGGAGGAAGCAAGAGCGGACTCAGAATTATGTCTTGCATCTTCCTTGGAGGGAAATGCACGGTGGTCCAAGGGGAGCGAGCAATACCACCCACCTCTGCTTCGGCACTCCAGGTCGCTGTTCTGGGGGAAATGGACCTCTTTATTTTACCTTGCAAAACTTCACAGATAAAATCTAATTCTCTGTTGTCCCTTAAAATACTACCGTAAATGAAAAGGGGGACTTTGCCCCCTGTCTGAACCCTTACAGTGACATCCCCCATCCTGTCGCACCAACTACAGGGGAATTTGCAGCGTTAAGGTCACCCTTCGTCTCCTTCTTCCAATTATTTCTCTGAAAGAGACAAATTTTGTTCCAAAGAAGTAACTTACAGCAGCAGTCAGTGCAAAGGACACTTGACTAAGTGTCAAGCATGCTGCACAGAAAGGCTTCAAAATGCATCAGTAAAAAAGAACTGCAGAGAGATATATTTTGCCCAGTGAAAAGAAACAATCTATGCGGTGACTTTGGGGTGGGTTTGTGGCTTTGCTGCTGATAATGCCCTCCTGATGTTACTTAGCTGTAAGAAACCAGTATAAAGTTGATGAGGAAAAAGAGAAGATGCATCTGCTGCAGAGAAAACTGCAGCATCCCCCTTTCCTTTCAGTTATTGAATAGTCCATAATGGTGAGTGGATGTGAAGAGCCAAGAAGTGAAAATATTGTCAATATGTTATGCTATATTATTCATGGACAGTTGTCAGCTTCCTTTATCTTTTTGTGTGAGTCGGGAGGGAATTGGGGCTTAATGGAGAAAGGAAGGGGATCTGTTTCTACATACTGTTTCTTGTCAAGTTATGCACCGGAGATACGGAGAGTTTACCCAAGTTAATTCACTTTCACACAGCTTGCGACTGTCCTGATGGGGTGGTGATGGTGCCATCCCAATTTCCTTCACTAAATGCCCAAATGGATATCCTTCTAGCATGGAAATGAGCAGTGCACATCCTTCCTGTCTCAGAGCCTTGGTCGCACTGGGTCCCTCCGCAGAAGGGGTGCAGCAGAGGTGTGCTTGTGATTTACACGCGCCAGGAACGTGTCGTTGGGCGAGCAGTCTCAGCTGAGGTTGAGGTCGTGTTAAGTGTTTAGCCCTTACCTCAACTTGGTGACCAAGGCGAGTTATAGAGGTAGGTAAAGCATTTGTTCAAACAGTTCTTCTAGGAGCTTAAGTAGAGGTTGTGACTGTAACCTCGCTGTGTCAGAAAACTCCGTGAAGAAAAAATGCACCCATTGCACCCTAGCAATGTGGTGACTTCATTTTTGAATATGGGAGGCAGTAAGAGCAACAGGAACCCATCGGGAATTAAAGCTAGAATGCCGGTGAACTTGTCTCGGATACTATGGAGAGCACGGGCAGCTGTGGGGCACATGGGCTCTCTGCTCTGGAAGGCGAAATAAAGCGTTGGAGGCAGAAGTCATAATGTTTTGGCCTGCATATATCTGTCCTTTTAGTGCTATCCCCCATGCGGCAGGGATCTGGGAAGCTCTGTACATCCCTGTAGTGCACGCATTTTCTTTTCCCAATGCCATCTGCTATACTGATTTGTTAAAAAGGAAAATCAAATCTCTAATCCACTGCTACTGTGTGAATAGAATCCCGCTCAGGGCATTAGCTCTGTCTTGTCAAGGAACACAATGTGCCGTTAAAACAAAAAGATGCCTCCAGCTCTGGGACAAAGGAGCGATGAGAACGGAATGCCACCCACTTGTGCCGTATGTGCTCTAAGCCAGGGGACAGGCCCAGGGGAGTGGATGTAACTGAAATGTCACCCTCCGATGTGTGCCAGTCTGGGAGAGGATATAGTCATACAAAAGTAATACTTCAAAACCTCCGTTGTTTAATTCCAAATCTTCTCTTTTTTCTTTTTCTTTTTTTTTTTTCTCTTTTTTTTTAAAGCACAAGCAGTTCTGCAGCAGCTCAGAAGAAAGACATCCTAACCTGCCCCTTCCTGTGAATCTCCTGTGCACCGCTTTGTGACAGGGCTGTGTGTGTTTGTGAGGACACATATATACGCCGTATCTTCACAACTAATCCCCTCCCCTGTTCTGTCACTGCCTACAGCTCAGGAAAATAAAGCAAAACAGCATAAAATCAGAATTCTGAGCTGTTGTGGTGTTTAAAGGTCTTCCCAAAGCCTGATCTCTTAGATTCCAATGAAATAATAAGATTCCCATCGAGTTTCTTTCATGAGTTTCCAGAACCAGTGGCTTTAGATGTACCCATGGAAAAAAATTATTTTGGGAACATCTGGGTGGGAAGACATGGAGGACTTGCACTGGGAAGAAGATGAATAATAACACAGTTTCCTCCAGTGGCTTAAGGGTTTTCTCTTGTCTTCTTCTGAAGGAGCTTTGTTGGTCTTGCATCTGCTGGATGGCAGATGTCGATTTACTGGGGCAAGGCCCCCCCTTCCCCTCCTGAGTGCCTGGTAGCTGCAGTGCCTGTACAGATTTCCCTTTAAATACATGGCTGCATATACGTCATGGATGATGCCCACTTGTTTGCTGGCAGCCCTGTCTGCAGATGCAGTAATTAATCATCGAGTGACAGGGTGGCAGTGCCCCTCATTGACTTCAGGGTGATTAAGAAGGGCTCGCTTTCTCCCTGCCTGACAAAGAAAAGCAGTGAGCTGAGAAGGGCTGCTGGCTTTGGAAATGCTGCTTCGGAACTGCTGCAAAACCCTGCATTTCCAGTGACTCAAATTTCCTTTTCCATGCAGAAATATCACCCAATACTTTGGAAACCAGCAAGCTGTGAGTCAGGGAATGCGCGAACTCTAGTCTTCCACAACTTTCCCGTTTGCCAGCCCCTCGAGGCTCTGTGCTGGGCAGTGGCTCAATAAGCAAACAGCAAGCTCAGCATGTTGTATGGCTACCAGACACCAAGCCATTGGAGAAGCCGTGTGGAAACAGAGGATTTTTCTGGAGAAAGAGCTTTTACTGTTCTGGGCCAGCTTATTTGCAGCTCCCCAAGGTATTAAAAATACAGTTGCCACTATTGAATTCTGGTATTTCTCAGTGCTAATCTAGTGCTGGAGGCGAAGAGGAACAGGAAACCCTTTTCCGTGGCATGCATTTAAAATCAGTTCCTGAACGCCCGAGTTTGGGCAGATCTCCCACCCAGCTAAATGAGAGATTTTTCTGGATAAGAATGTTGGCATTTGGCTATAAGCTGCTATTAAGAAGTAGAGCGGTTTTCACTCATGAATATGCATATGGCTATATTGAAATGTGTATACTATCAGCATACAACTTTGCAAATCTTTTATTTCAGTTTATGCTGGGGAAACGAGGCAGTTGGCCGTCAGTTCACCTACCAGCACCCACATTTACCCAGTGACTTACACAAGGCAGTAGCTGTGTCAGCCTACCTGTGCCAGCTGCTAGTTTCCTCTTCTACATCATATAGAAAAGAAGCATTTCTCATACTAGCAGTAACTTTCTTTCACCTGCTTACTTGGGCTTGATTTTTCATTTTCTGCTCTTTTAAAGATCTTGGTGGTATTATTTATTATTATTATTTGTATTTTTATCGTGTGTGGAGGAGGGAGAGGCTGGAATCAGGCTGTCAGGAGTCATGGACCACTTCTGTATGTTCAGCTCTTTGTCAGCCTCACTCTTTGTTGTTAAATCACAACTAAGTATTGCGTGGAAAGAGTTTGGTACCATACAGACCAGTGGAGTGGAGAGAAATTAAAAAGCAAGTGAACTCCCATGGTGCGGCAGATGGGGCTGTGCAATGGTGTAAACCCCCTGTTGCCCACATCAGAAGTCGGTGTCAGCCGTGTGGTCACAGCAGCGGCAATCACACATTTATTCTGTTTTAAGCGACTGCATATAAAATACAGATTCAAAGGTCTTCATCCAGCCAGTGACCATGGGAAGGATACATGCTAGGATTTGTGCTTTTTGGAGGACTTGCAAACAGTCGTATTTGTTTAGTTTTAACCTCTTGCCTGATTAATCCATTTTAGCCTGTTCTTCAGCCTTCACCTATTTTCTCTTTGATTTGTTCTGTAAGTCTGATTTCATTTGGTGTCCTTAACTCTTAACCTAAGTTGTGGGGTTTCTTTAAAAGTGTATTTCTTCCTTATTTTTAGCTTTACCTCCCTAGTGTCAATGGATTGCTCACAACCTAAGCTCAGCCTTGATGAAAACAAAAGAGACTAACTACTGCTCATGCCCCAGGGTTTGCCAGACATTTACAAAAGCTTCACATTGTTGGCTTTCAGTCCTCCTAGTGTTTAAGAGGATTTCAGGATGTTCTCTAATGAAAAAAGAAAAAAAAAAGACATCAGGATGTCCACCTTGAACAGCAAACCCATTCTGTCAGCTAATAAGGACTCCCGGCTAGTTGTTGTAATTATGCTCTTCCCAAACCTTGCATGAAGTGTGTGTTATACAGACAGGTCATTCCTTGCAATGACCAGAAAGGACTTGCAAGCGAGAGAAGTAATGTTTTGCAGATGGAGATTTGACACAAAGAATTGGGTCCGCACATCCACAGATCCCACTGAAATCTGTGAGAGCTGCAATAGCAACAATGAACTCAAAATCCTCTGAGACTGGTTCTAAAATACCCTCAGACTATCCTCTGATGTGAGGATATCAGAGAATCAAAGCAAATATTAAGTTGTAAAAGATTTCTAGAGGCACTTTGGTCCAACCCCCTTTCAAAGCTGCTGTTGGAAGTATAATCTATCGGGGATATTTTAGTTTGTCTTTAGATACTAAACTGAGGGCGTGCACTTGGGCCATCCTCTCAGTCTTTCCAATGAGACCGGGAGAGCTTGAAAAAGACTTTTGAAGGACAAATTGCGATTCTTCCCTGACTTCATGCTTCAAGAAAGTGAAGTTTTACAGTATTTACTAAGCTGGGTAAGAATCACCATAAAACCCTGAGGCTAGCAATGCTGGATTTGAGAACACTTATCTTAAGAGCTTAGTAGATATTTAAGTTTTGTGCTTTGCTGGATGGAAAAATCAAAATTCAAAAAAAGAAAAAAATGCTTGGAGTCAATTTGTTCTTTTTGTTTATCTGTTTCTCTTGGAGAAGTAAATAAACTGTGGACATACCATGGGAGTGTTTTCCTTGGTTTGATGCAAAATGAGACATGTTATTTTCAGGTATTGATAGCCCTCCTTTCAGAAGGCATGACATCACTCTTCAGTCTAAAACATTGCTTGGAAATGAAACTTCTGAATGTTCTGACTGGAGAATTCAACACTTTATATTTCTATGTTTGTCAAGCGAAATTATTGACAAATTTTGAGCTAGTGTTTCTAAGGCAGTCACAAGACTGTAGATGGATTTAGAGAACATGAAACGCATCTGGAATGGGAAGGGAACTGCTTCAGCTTTGCTAGGGACCATTGGGTCCTGCTGAGCATCAAGCTCCTTTCTCCAGATTGCACAGTCAAGCAGTACAAGAAGGCAGAGGCTTTGCACTGAGGCTGTGAATAAGAAACAGGAGCCAGATTTCCACGTCTAGGACTATCATGCTTGGGAATGCCAGGCTGCTCTATAGGGAGAAGCATCCAGCTTTGCAGAGAACCAAATGTAACAAAGAGAAAGGCCACAAATGAGCTTGAACATAGCGTAGAGAAAGTTAAAAAATAGACAAATGTCATGTGGGAAGTTGTCATGGTTATTTTAGATGAGGCCGAAGTGTGTCCAATTTATTAATAGTCTAATTATCTAACAAATTGACCAGCTGTCTGTGTTTGCCCTCAGAAAGCAGAGATTTCCGTATCTGGATGTTTTATGAGGACAAGGAAGAAGTTCAAGTTGTTTTATCTAGTCATCTCAAGAAGTCAATCCATAGCTAGAAAAAGAAGGTTAATTCCATTAAACTGATGGAAATTATAAAAAAATCATCATGTTGAAAGAAATTTATTTCATCAGTAGTATATATACACATGGATGTAGATAGATAGACAGAGAAACCTGCCAAACCTGTCATGTTTCACAAATGTTTTGTGTCCACCACTTCTCAGTGCAGTTTATCCTCTCCCTCTCACCTACCTAACCAACTTCTTATCTCTGAGTTACGTCTTGACTTTTCTGCTACAGACAGTTTCAAGAGTAAAGGCCAACCTCCTTCAAGTGATGTGCTAGAGTTATGGCCTTTAGGCACAGCTACATGGTAAGATAAAGAGTAACAAATGCATTGCTTGAGAGGGAGCTTCTAGCCATACCTGTAGATTTTATTTAGGCTGATAGCTTTTGGCCAACTGTGAATCTTAATGTGTAGAGACATTTAGACTGGACATCAGAAAAAAATTCTTCACAGAAAGAGTGGTCAGACACTGAAATAGGCTGCCCAGGGAGGTGGTGGAGTCACCATCCCTGAATGTGTTGAAGAGTCGTTTAGATGTGGTGTTGGGGGATATGGTGTAGGGGAGAACTTTGTAGAGTGGGGTTGATGGTTGGACTTGATGATCCCAAGGGTCTTTTCCAGCCGGAATGATTCTATGATTCTAGAGGGAAGGGGGCGCAGAGGGGCAGAGACCTCCTGGCTGATTGCCCAGTGAGGTAGCACATCTACCTGACAGCCTGCCCTATGGAGGACTGAGGCTGAAGATACAAACTACCTCTCAAGAGAGTACCTGAGAATAATCGGTTTAAAACTTTATATAATTGATCATTTTATTGGGTCCCCTTAGCTCTTTTGCAATTAAAAATAATTATTAATATCCCTTATCCACTTTGCACAGTTGTCTGTCAAGTTCAGTGTTCCCAGGCTGTCCTCCTCCAGAACCTGTTTCCCACTCTCATTTTCTCCATCATATCTCAGGGTTTTTTCATCATCTTGAAAATACTGTAACACAACCTGTAGTTTGTATTCAGGACGTAGAATCCCATAGATTTATAAAGCTGCAGAAGGGCATTTTGCTTTGCTTTCTGTTCTTGATGTTCCTACCATTCGTCTTGCCATTTTGATCACAGCGAAGTCCGTAGCTGTCATTGCTAATGTGGGGCATCACATTTTCCCCATCCTCATGCACTCACTGTGCTTGTTACACTGGGGTTGGCTCAAGCATGGGAAACAGCAAGGTGAGGGAAGGAACATAAACCCACTCAACACCATCACAACCCCAAAATTCCATGTGGAATTACTCCTTAAATTATATTTTTCTAAAAATTGTGACCACATAATATTTATAAACAGTGTTTGTTGGCTTTTTGCTTTGCAGACTTTTACAGTTTGTCATATCAAGTTTTCCTATGTATTTTTGAAACTTGGAAATTAAATTAAATAAAATGGAATGAAATGAAATATGAAAGCTGAGGTTCCCAATAAAAACAGGACTCTTGAAGATGAGTTTTATAGAAAAGCAAACCAAAACAAAACCAAAGTAAACTCAGGAAATATACAGCAAGATTTTTCTTAAAGTTCATAGCATTGCACATAATAGCTGTAATAATGGACACAGCTCATTATGGTCGTCATTCTACTGAGGTTCCCAGGCACAAATTGGCGGAATGTCTCTGTACCACACCGGCTGAAATCTTGATTTCAGTGTTACTGCTGAAGGAATGAAAAACCATAGCAAGACTGAAGTCTGCTCCAACCAACAATCTAGCATTTCAAATAATTTCATTTTTAATTGCATGATTCAAAGAGGTTACTTTTAATAACAGAAACAGAGATTGTTCCAGGAGGATTAGAGCAAGTGTTTACAAGATACAAATTCTTTCATAAAGCAAAAATAAAAAAATATTCCTGACAAGTCGAGTGGTACTATAACATGCTGCCACATTACCACATGGGGAATAAAGACTGTGGCATGAAAGAAAAACTGAGCACTCTGTGATATAAAAGATCTTAATCACCTCATATTACAAGCAGGACCAAATCACTGCAGGATTTGCTAGTATTTGAAAATATTTAATGAAAAAAATAAAAGCTCAATAATGCTTTACAGAGATCTCTCTCTTGCTAGTGAGGAATCTGAAAGTACTTAAGGAGGCAATGTTGTACCTTACATTTGTGATGCCCATGGGCTCTCCTGATACTGTGTCTTTTTCCTAGATGCAGGCTTGAGCAGGAAGGTGTCCAGTCCTGTAGTCTGGAGTCAAATTTCCAAGTCTTTCTCATGCATGACCAGCAATGGTGGCAGCTGGCATCCAGATACAGCTTCAGAAAGCCACTGGGTTTGGATCACTGTCCTAGAGACAGGGCCATGACACGCTTATGAGTGTCAATTACATGTGTTGTGCAAGTACTGATGATGTCCCGAGCTTCCTAGAGCTATGCAGACAGTCAGCAAGGGTTTGCCAACCCATTCAGACATAAGTCTTCAGGTCTTTGGGTCTCAGTCCTGTTCACAGCCATCTTTAGCATCTCAACAGCCCAGGAGGAGGTGGTTGTCCCCACACCTCCTGCCCTGCAAGGTGCTGGTGTGGTCCTTCCCCTTGCCCTATGCAGACCCCTTCCCTCCATGAGCA
The DNA here is from genome assembly GCA_013400135.1 of Rhinoptilus africanus. Taxonomy (NCBI): domain Eukaryota; kingdom Metazoa; phylum Chordata; class Aves; order Charadriiformes; family Glareolidae; genus Rhinoptilus; species Rhinoptilus africanus. The sequence goes on along the minus strand of VXBO01009787.1, from coordinate 138,428 downwards.
CAATCTTACTCCTGGAGTGTGCTCCCAGGCTCTGACACAGGCTTTTCTTTGCTCCATGCCTTTCTTTCCTGTGGAGGTCCCCGTTTCCCACTCTCCTGGCATCTCTGCAGAAAGAGAAGTAAGAGTTCACACTTCCTTGGAAACTGGCCATCAGTTTCTAAATGGCTTACTGTCCACCTCCATTTATAATAGTTTATTAAATTTAAAATAATTGAACTGGTTTTCCAAACTGGAGAATAAAAACACAGACTTAAAAAAACCCCAAACCAACAAACAAAAAAAACCCCACAAAAATCACAGAAGCAAACTGTCTTTGAAACTGTTTTCTCTCAGTTCTAGTAAAGCTCAAGGTATTCCAGAGTGAATTTCTCGTGAGATGTTTTCCTGCCGTGAAATGCATGCTGCAGGCTTGAGATAGCACTTCTTAAAAAAGGAGGAACCAGCTCCTGATATATTAAAACAGTGTCAGGAAACAGATACTGTTTTAAAAAAAGGTCTTATATCTACATTCTGATTCTGCAAACACCTATCTCAGTACTCCATTGAAGGCAGAGCAGCCAGCTGGGATTTTGTGTTTGTTTGGTTGGTTTTTTGCTTGCTTGCTTGCTTGTTTTTTAAAACTTGATAATGAAAAATAAAACTCGTAAAAATGAAAAGAGTGCACATTTTTAATTCCTCTGCAAATCGTTCATTCTGGTAAGACAGGCTGCTCGTATTCTAAGTCTGCTTGAGCCCATTGCATGCCAAGAAGCCTTTCTCATTCTAGTACAAGAGTTTTGGACTCAGCAGGTTTCTTCCCTCATCCGGGTGTGAAGGTAATACACATGTACCTCACACCTCCGCACCACTGTGGCTCTGCTGGCGGTCGTGGCACAGTGGGTCATACCACACAGCAACTGACCCCTGGGAAGTCCTGTTCATTTCTTTCTGAATCTCTTTATGCTTTTCCTAAGGTTCTTACTTTTTTTTTAGAGAAATGCTTTTCTCTTTGCTGCCCACAATGCCTTCTTCCTGCACCTGCCTGTTTGTCCCCCTTTTTCTGCCTTACCCAAGTGTGTCTGATGCTGCAGTGGAGCTGGTACAAAATCTGGGTACCTTTTCCTGCATCGCGATGCACAACTGCCTCTGAACAGGGAATGTTTCCAAAGGGAAGTTCATGTCTCCTCAGGAGGCTTCCCTCTGCCTCAGGGCAAGGCTCTGTTCAGTCTCAGAAGTTCACTGTTGCCTTGTATCAGATGAACTTTTCAACTGGGGCTCTCCCAGTAAATCTGTCACTCAAGATTCCCACTTTGCTTGAATACCCGGGCACAGCAAAACCCAGTATTTTAGGAGAGGGACTGCAAAGAGGCTCTGTCAGCCTGGCATGTGTCTTTGGTAAGCTTTTCCAGGTCACTTTGACCACCAACTTCTGCTTGTCTTTGCAGCAAATCCAAACTTCTCATACACAGAATATGCCTATGGCAGCTCCCTACCATCTCCATTGACATGTACAATACACTGCCAACATCTGAGAAAGGGAAAAACAAAACCCTCTGATTATAGCCCAGAATGGCACAAGCAGGGAGAACGAGCCAAGAAGAGAGACCACACATACCTTCTCACACATGCTGTTTCAAAAGGTTTTCCCTTAGGAGCTTCCTCTTTGCCCTTCAAATCTACTATTTGCTATAATAAACAACTTGGCCAATTCTCAGCTGCTATGTCCAGGAGCAAGTAAACATATTACCTTATAGTTATAAAAGAAAGATTTTGCTGAATGTGGATTTAAATCCTCAGTCTTTTCTTAGTTATCATCTGGAGAAAAATTTATTATTTTCAAGTTTTCTTATTGGCTTCTATAGACAGCACAACTGACCTTCAGTTTCGTCCTTCAGAGATATCTAAGAGATTCCTGAGTGTATAAAGTCAGGTAAATCCTTCTGCTATCAGTTCATCTTAAAAAGTACTTTTAACTGATACAAATTAATCCAGTTCCTCAAGAAAAATAACAAAATCTGCTAAAAGTATATCCCCCTCTCTAGCAGTGACATACCTCCAGTAAAGTTTATCCTAAAATGCGGATGCAATTAAAAAAATAAAAGCCACCCCTCCCTGCCCCATTCATTTTTTTTCAAAAGCAGGGAAAAAAAAAAAAAAGATTAAATCTGATCTCACAGCGCTTTAGCGTTTTGCATCTTTATCTCATGTAATTGCTCAGATAGTGGGTTCTCAGCGACACATGAGAAAATGTGACCTTTGAATTTTCTGTTGTGACTTTTTAATCAGTCAGCTGAGGACACCTTGAAAGAGAAGTTATCTGAGGGGTTTTTTTTAGCAGGGCCCTCCTGTGGATTGGAAGTTATCGGCATCTTCCAACAGATATGCCACAGTTTTGAAAATGTTCTTTCTTAGGCAATTGCATCTGAACTTTTAGGGCTTTGCTGATGAAAGGATGACTCATTTACAAGCATTTTACAAGATAGCAGCAGTTCTGTTCTTAATCAGTTGTGTGCAAGGAGAACCAGGGAAATTTTAAATACTGTGTTTTCATTATAGTGTTAGGTTTTATTCATGAGATTCTCATTGACCTTTTAAGTAATCTACACAATTTCCATGCCAGAATTTCCAACAAACTGAGGAAGTTTTACTAAAACTTTCGTAACTCTTTTTCCAAAAAAAATCCTCTTTGGCTTCAAGTGGGTTGGGAATTAACCGTGAGTGCTTTTTATTCTGACCTCTGCTCAAACAACGCTATATTTAGGTAACATTTCCACTTATACTTCCTATGATTTTCCTTCTCTTTAAGTGTGGGACACAGACACATTCCTCCATTTGACAGACAGGGAGGTGTGTCTGTTGTGCTTCTCTCTGGAAATGACCAGAGGCCACTTGGCAGCTGGGCAGACTTTGTGCTTTTGGATGCAATACATGTTTTGCCACTCTTTGGTGTTCTCCACCTGCACAGTGCGACCCACACAAAGCGTCTGATCCCCATTGCCCACATACTCTTTTAGTATAAATGGAGCCTTAATCTGATTTAAGACATCCCTGAGGGATTCTGGAAGGACCAGCTGTTTGTAATAAAAAAAAAAATTCTGGGAAAAAAAAATAATTCCAAAACTAAGTATCCCAGACTAATACTCTTTGGGCTGACCTTACCAGACTTTTCATTTTTTCCTACTCTGTAAGACAATTAAAAGGATCAGGGTGGCAGTAAGTGTCATTGAAGGTGACAACTGATTTCCTGACAATCAGAAGGTGTCCTGCTAATACTAATTTGTGTCCTGCTAATTTTATGGGTACTGTACCAAAGTCACAGACCAGATTGACAGCCACTCACTGGGACTTTGCTGGAAATATTCCAAATGTAAAGGATAGAGGGAGTATGAAAGAATGCATTCCACTTAAAATCAAATTGTCGCATATACAAGCCATATGAAATAGTCTCCCTTTAAAAAGAAAAAGGAAGATTTTGCCTAGTTGTTTAAGATAACACTAGTATTAGTAGAGTTCAGGGAAGTTATACGTGCAAAACACAGCACTTACCCATCTAATGAATTCTATTTATTTAAAGAAAACTGGGAAATGCTGTCACAGTACCTGCTTTATGTGTGCGTGCATATTGGCAATTCATGTAAGATAGGGAGCAACTACTCTGTCCTTGTCTGTTGCAGAAATTCTGCCTCGTGATTTCATTTGATGCTCCCAGGTTCCTCTCACAAGGGAAGAGAGAATAATCATTCCTTATTCACCTTTTCCTGACAGCCACTATTTTATATAGCTCTATCACTTCTTTTTCCAGTCACCTCTTTTCAGAGTTGAAGATTTCTAGTATATTTAATCTCTCCTAGTATAGAAACCATCCCATGTCTTTGATTGTCTTTGTTGCCCTTCTGTGTATCTTCACTAGTTTTTTTCTGTTTCATTTTGAGACACGGTGACCTGCAGTGCATGCAGTATTCAAGATGTGGGCAAATCTTGGGCTTATTCAGTGGCACAGTGCTGCTTTCCCCGCTGCTCTTGGTTGCTTTAATACCTTACCTTCTATTTACCTTTTCAGACTGCTGCAGGGCAATGAACAGATGTTTTTGTTGAGCAATCTGCAGCGACTCTATGATCTCTTTGCAGAATGGTAATAGCTAATTTAGAGCTTATCATTGTATATGTGTATTTAGTGTTGTTTTCCCCATGTGCATTACTTTGCATTTATCAACACTGAATTTAATCTGCCAGTTTATTGCTCCCTCAGAACCCTAAGATCAGTTTTGGTTTTTTACTACCCTGAATAATTTTATACCATCAGCAAAACTCAAGATCATCCTTAGGGCTAATCTTATTTAATTTTTTCATTAATATCTGCAAACAGAAAAAAGTTTCAGTGTGCAAATTTAATTTGCTAATAGCACAAAGTTGGGAAGCCCTTGCAGAAGATGCTCAGCATATTACAGATTAAGAAGTAGATGACTCTGGGCACTGGAATAATGGAAATGAAAATAAATGCAATAGTGTAAAGTGCAAAGTCATTCTATTTGTTATGATATATTAACATTTTAAAGCCGTTATGCACATTTAAGAGTATATAACAAGAGTTCCTGCTGGGGTGCGAGAGTTCAGTAGAGGAAAAAAACGACCCGACACATTAATCAAACTGCAAGTGGACTCTAAGCCACCGGTGTTATACGGCTATAAAAAGCCAAACCTAATCTTTGGAGATAGTAGAACATGTATATCCTGCAGAGATAAAGAAGGATCAGTATTATTGTGTGGCGTGCTGGATTGCTAGGTGTACTTCTGCTCACTCATGTTCAATGAAGATTCATTCAAGTTGGAGATGTGCAGGTCAGATAACTTGTGGACTGGGAAATTTGTCTACAAGAAGCATTTCAAAGAGGAAAACTGATTTCCCTTTATAAATGAACTGAGGAAAAGAACTCTGCAATCTAATGATGCCACTGGCACAGGAGCAAAGAAGCATAAATTGATCATGAATAGATTTAAGCTGGAAATAAAGTGAAGCTTTTTAACTATCAAATGGGTGAGAAGCAATTTTAAAATGGAGCTTGAGGTCTTTGTGAAGGAGTTGGATTACATGATTATCCCCCTCAACAGCAGGCTGGTTCTGCTGGCTGAGAAGCCATCTTCCCAGCAGGAGTGAATTCCTCTCCTTCGGCATCGTGCCAGCAGGATTTCATCCCCTCATCACTGGAGGATGATTCAAAAGGTGTCTCCTTGCTGCTGTACACGCCACTGACTCCAGCGAGCAGCAGGGGACATGTCCTACTCTCGAGGAAGTGCTGGATAATGCTGCCGTGAAGCTCCTGGCCATGATGTCAAGAGCTGGCAACTAATCAAGCTCAGATGATTTTCAAGAAGCTATTTCTCATTAACATTTCTACATATGGATGAAAAATACTTAAACAGCAGCACTGAATGCTGGAGTCCTCTTCCTATGAGACAGCCCATGCGATAAACACGAACAGTTTCCTTACTGGCTATTACAAGGTCTTGAATGGTTTACAGTGTGAGACACATTTTTAGGTCTCAGTTTTTGGGTATTTCCTCCAACAGTAGCAACTGGTTTATGCCAGTCATAGAGCTAAGGGTTTTGTATAGTGGATACATGAAAGTCAGGAACCAAAGAAGTCAAATATTTTGTTTTCAAAGCACATATTCCTCTAACTCTTGAGCCCACAGTTGTTGTCTTGACTATCTGAAAGTGATTTAATATAATGAAGAACAAAATCACTGTTGCTTAATCTCACTGTTGGTTTTTTCGTTTGTTTTGTTTTGTTTTGTTTGTTGTTTTATTGTTTTTACATGGAGCTCCTTTACTTACACTGACAGATTTCTTGCCTTTGCATGTGGCACTTTGCAAAACCACAGTAAATATAAAAAGAATACTAGTATAATGACAAACGTCACGGAGAGCTCTGAACAGAAAACACTCCAGGGAAAAACATGCTTGGAAGAAGAGTGGTGACCATAATACATTCAAATCAAAACACATTGAGCATTTTTCTTTTATCTTTTGTTGGAGTGAAGGGTTCAGTGTGCTTTCTACCAGCTGACATGAAGAGGACAAAGGCTACTTGAAATCACACTTTCACTAAAAAGAAATGTTTGAGTCTTCTTTTCTTAGAAGTGACCTTTAGGACAATTTTTGTTCAAATAGGATAGGCTGAAAAGTAAAGTAGGAAGTATTAGAGGGGATTTCTGTTGGGTTTTTTGCTCTTTGTTTCTATTTCACAGCATGGTGAGTACAGGGTCTTCAACAGAGCCCTCCAGCCCCGGGGCTTACTAAGATAACATCACTTTCTTGTCTAGCTAGGCATGTAAACCATTCACGTGCTGGGTTCACGTGCTTTGCTGAAAGTACAGATAATAATAAATTGGTGCTGTTTCAATGGACTTTATGTACAACCTGAGGCAGAGATTAGAGCTGGGCTTTTTTTGTCCTTTTAGTGTAACCCTTATTGAGAAACTTGCTGTCACGCTTCATATTCCATTTATTTTCTTAACGGTTCATAAGAGATTACTAAGTGAATAATAAATGTTTCAATTAAGCACACATTGTTATCTAGGTCAATAAAATGCTTTAAAACTTTGTTAATGTCTGCTGGTGATGTAACAATTTTGGAACAAACATTATATATGCTTTAAATACATATTACTGTTTACTAACTCTCTATCAACCTTTGCAGATCAGTCACTGCTTTTATAAAATGTAGTAAGAATTCATTCAATTGGGAGTGCCTGATATTGGTAACATCGTTTTGCACTACTGAATTCTCCAAGTAAATCAGGAAAAAAATGGCCATGGAGTATCTTAGATAAGTAGGAGAGAAATAGACATTTATATCAATCTAACAATTTTTTATGGAGTTAAGGTGGGATATAGGGCTTGTTCCATTATCAGTGGAGAGGATAAGCATGAGCAGAGAACAATTCATCACACCTATCTTACTACAGGATTAATTTTCTTCTGTACTGAATATAAATTGCCCTGAAAAAAATAATTTAAACAGAACTGGATATGAGCACCGTATCTGGCCAGAAAACTGGCTGACTGGTGGTAAACAACGGCTAACGATAGATTTTTGAAGCATCAAATTGTCAGCTGTAGCTAAAAAAGATAGTAGAGAAATCTGTCTTAAGATTGTTCTTATTTAACATCACCTTTAGTGATCAGGAAGAAGGCATGAGAAGCATATTAGTTAAATAGGCAGATGGTGCTGCCTTGGAAGCCAATCAAACTTTAGAGATGACAAAAATATTGCAAAAGATCTGTAGAAGTCAGAAAAAGAGATGAGGGACAAAAACAGAAGCATTTTGAAGTAGTGGAGATCAAAGTAGTGAGGGGAAAATGTCCCAAAGCACTGACAATGTAATGGACACACTGATGGAGAAGGAGCAGTGACAGCCAGAAGAGATGCCTTCAAAACAGTACAGCTAATGGTGCTGAGGTATCTGTGATCATGAAAAATGTAAGTAATATGCTCTGTTATGTACATTTTTCTTACAAAATGTCACTGCCATCATCATCTTCTAAGCACATGTTGTACCCCTCTCAGCCCCAGATGAAGAGCTAAGGCTGGATGTTATATTTGCTGTCAAAATGGCCAGACAGGACCATCCTGAAGCCTCACAAATTAGCATTGCTAATTAGTGGGTAGATTGGCACGCTTCCAGCTCTCCCCCATGTCAGTAAAAACAATGAGTTACTTTTAGGTCAGATGTTTGTGCAGGTCCATGGGGACTCCATCAGCCCTTGCGCCACAGTGAGCACACAGCTCACCAGGGATGCTGGTGGATTATCAAAGCACCCAACAACTGTCCTTTCTTTAAATGCAGAGATCTAAAATCCCAGTAGCTGAAAGGAATGCTAATGAATTCACTCTATCACTTGCAGCTACAGCCGTGGAAGTAGCTGACGGTCATCCTGACAATCTCTGCTCCTATCATTATTCTAATCATACCAGTCTATTTATGTATATGAGCCACACATACTCTGCACAGCATATGTGCTTTCTTCTCGGCTAGTCTGGATTAGGATGAGGGTCTTTATGAGGCATGACTGTGATGCAGCGTTGCTCCTGCAGCCTTCTAATCTGGAGCAGTTTCCTACCCACGTCACCGCGGCACTCCTGGCGGCCGAGTCTGGCAGCAGCTTCCACTGTGTTCCACCCCGATAGGTTGCCTTCTATGGCTCCATTTTCCCCACAAAATATGAAGATTTGGGGAATCAACAGACATATTATACATTTGAACTAATATTTTGAAGTTGTTACAGTGAAATTTATGGAGCTACTAGTGTTTCTAACCTAACTGATAAGGCATTTAAGATACACATGGAAATGCAAGTGCAGAATAAAGGGATGACCACTTTGGATGCCCATCCCACAGGATACCATGTAGAAGCAAATGCATGGCATCCTTCCAGTGTCTAGGGTAAGGAAACCTTAAAATGCACAGACTCAAGGCACAGGAATCCAAAACATAAATCAGATACCTGTTTGGATGGTTTTGTGGGTTTGTGACACAAAGATTACGTTGACCAGTTAACCATTTACTCAGGGTTGCTCTTTTGCAGATTAAAAATGTAGGCAGTAAAGAAGAGACATTTTAATTCAGACTCATGATCTTTGCAGTTAACAGGGAAGAAGCTTAGTTAGCAAAGCATTGCAAGGACTATACAGGGAATGAGTAATAGATGGATGTAACAGTGGTACAACATTGTCGATGGAAAAATACCAAAGATTTCAGAAGAGCTGGAAAGCTTCCTGTGTGTTCCTTTAAACACATATATTGCCTGGATCCAAAATCTTTTCATGCCTGAAAATGAATGCAGTGATTTTTGTGAGGCAGCACTAAAAATCACATTCCAACTCCCAGTTGAAAATGAAAGGTTCTAATATTTCCTATTAATGGCATCTACCCAAGACAACAATGAAAGAGTGTTTGTTCATGTGAAACCTCCCAATGGAGTGTCAATTGCATTTAGTTATGGAAAAGCTAAATAAAACACATATCAAATACAAATAAATACAAATCAAGTTCTTAATCAGGGAGTTGATACAGCAGTTTCCATCCCCTGCAATCAGCTCTGTAATTGCCTCACCTGGAGCTGAAATGCCATCTCTCCAGAGAGGAGGAGGGCTATTGTCTTCTCAAAAGATGATAAGGCATTTGATAGAATATGATTCAGAAAGGCATGGTAGATTTTCTAGTTTTCTTGCATGGCATATTAGAGAAATTTTAGTGACATAAGTGAATCCCTTATAATTGTCCTTGAATGCAGAAAAAAAAAAAAGTGAGAAGTGAATTGAGAGCCAACTACAAATGTTCTTTCTTATCATGACAAAGACAATGTCCTGTTCTGCTGTTGTTTTATTGAACTACCACCCACCATGCTAACCCTGACGTCAGAGAGTAAATTTTGTACTGCTGTAGAAGATGTGTGGTTCTACCCACTATGAGAGAAGGAGCCCCTTGGGAGAGACATTCAGTCATGGCCTCAGTGGCAAGAATGTCATCCATCTTACGCTATCTCCCAGAGAGGAGTCGAATCTTGCTTATCTCACTTATGTGGTAGCAACTGTAAGATGAAGTAAGGCTCTCCTGAGTCTTTTTCTTCTATCATCATCTATTATAATGTTAATTTCATAAAGTATCTTTTAGGACTGGAATTGTTAAATGCAAACAGTGTTCATCATGCCCTCACATCTTGCAGGTTGCTTGCTTTGAGAAGGCAAAGCGGTTACTTAAATTGTCAAAACCTCTTCATAGAGGAGATATACTTCCACCACCCAAACATCCTATGAATCCCTACTATTCCTCAAGTGTATTTACTGATGCACGCTGTTAGGATATGGCATGCATATCTAGAAATTCTAGAATATTTTCCATTATCCTTGATACATACTTTTACGGTCTGAGTGAAATCCCACTGCCTGACAGCGTATTTATTTCAGTTTCACTGTTGTCATCAGTGTCCTACATGTGACTCATGTCACGCTGACCAGGATGGAGAGAGTTCTCAAAGTAGTGCAGAGATCTTCCCCAGCGACTCTGGTAAGAAAGCAAGAAAGCACAGCAAGAGAAGAAGCTCTAGCATAAGGCAGAAACTCAAATCTTTCCTAAATTACAGTGCCCAGAGGAAATGCCAAGTCCCCATGCGTGGGGACATCAGTCATTTTATCTTGGCAGAGTAAATAGATTGCGTACCAGGATCTGCTTCTGACAGCTCCTCAGTGCAGATAAAACCAATAATTACTCTGATAACAGATTCACTAAGATGGAAGGGTTTGTGTGGGGAAAAGCCATGCATATTTTTGAGACATGCGGCCAATTTAGTAACTTTCAAACTGTTTGACTAAATGTAAATAGCATTCCTGATGTCAAGTGCAGCTCACTAAATACTAAACAATATGGTAATCAAGCATGGAAAATCAAGTTAAAGAAACTGTAAGGCTCCCCACTTGGCAAGCTTTTGCTTATACCTTAATATTTAGTAGCAAAACTAATATTTTTAATTTTTACCTGATGTGTCTTCCAAAAGGAATGTACAAATAATCTACTGGCAGATTAGACAGATACATATACTCCTATTTTCACATAGGAGGAGTGTATCTGTGTCTCTAGAAGGACACATATGTGAATTCAGATGCATGTCTGCACATTTGCTAAGGTATAACTTAAAACGTTAAAAACAAAATTGCAAATTCAAACCCAAAGAAACACTTTTCCCCAATGAGTCAAACTAGTTTTCGTGTAACTCTGTGCATACTATACATAGGTAAAGTAGGGAATAAGTAACAGCAAATTTTTGATGGATCCAGCTACTTGCAAATGTAGGAAAGAAGTTGAACGTTTAGGTCATTATTTAGCAATACCCCAAAATAGTCTGCCTAAAGGTGTTTAGGGTGATAGAATTAAGCAACCTGGATACGCACTCTGTTTCCTAATGAGAAATTCTGTGGGGCTATTATATATTGTTACAGAAGACAGAAAAAACAACTCCCAGGTAGGAAATAATGCCAATTGACCAGCTCCTTATGTGCCCAGGGTAGTGGCAGTGATGATGAGAGACAAAGCCCCAACCCCAAGCACGTAGGACTCACGCGGGAGGAGTCAGCTACCATTGCCCTTGCCACAGCCCGTGCAGCACGCACCAATGGCTGCATGAAGCTCCCAGAACTGATCTGTTTTCCTTCTTTTTGCCCCTTGTGACCTTCCATTTTAAGCTAGCTTTTTTTTTCAGTTTTCTATCAGATCATCCTCAGTCAGCAAAGGCAATACTTGTTTATTCAAGGATGAATTGTAAGAGCTATGTAACCTAAGTGAAGCAATGCAGGAAGCCTTGTTTGTTATGGACATGTGTCTTTTAGATTCTCTAATATCTAACAAGATGTAAATGCTAAATTAAACTTTTTCTTACATTGTTGTTTCTTGTAGATTGTTTGATGTCTGGTAGGAGTTGAAACGGCAGCTTCTCCCTGGTAATAGCATCTCTTTACTCTCTATGACAACCTACTTTCAAAGGACTTGTAAGAACTCAATATATTTAAGAATTTTCCCAGCTGTCAAATTTGCTTTAAGTTGGACAGCAAGATCAAAAGTCATTAAGAGAGTACAGGCAAAGAAATGAACAGGCATATGCATAAATACACAAACCACTATGCAGGATAAAATTCATGGAACCTCTGTTGAAATAAAAATACTTCAGCATGTTTCAGATGACTGTAGGTTTATCAGTCTGAATGAGGAATAAGGAACAGGTACAGATGAATACTACATAAATAAATATCCTATTCTTCTGCATTTATGAAGATCAAAGGAGGAAAAAAATGAATAAAGTGACATAATTGTCATCAGAGAATTTAATGATCATAGAATTGTCTCAGAAGGTACCAAGACAATATAGGCAGATTAGGCACTAATCTGGATCTAAATGCTTCTCACATGTCTGATACCAGTTAAAGCTTGCAAAAGATTCCACCTCCTCTGTCGATCATTTTGTTTACAGATTTGGCTAGTAATGATTATAAGGAGGGGTTATTGGCTGTCAGACAAATCACCAAAATGGATGAGAGAAATGTATTTTTTTCTGATTTTCTCTAAATTTGAGAATACTACCAGTCATCAAATTATCCATCGGCATTGCAGTGAAGTTCATTAACATGTGCATATTTTCTCATTGTATTATGACACATCAATCAGAAAAAGAAGGCACAGGTAAAGAAGAGGTCCTTTCTATAATTGGCCACTACGTTGTACTCCTACACTGCATATGATTTTACAAGGTGGAAGGCTGTCGGGAAGTAGGAACATGATCCAGACCTTTACTTGCCTACAGAGAGGAGGCTATTGCTGATAATTGCTAATTACAGCTCCGTAAACCTAATGGATAGTCAATCATCCTGCTGCAAGATGGAGAAGCACATTGTGCATTAATAAAGTAACTTAATTTCACCATTCTGCATTTGCCACACTGCTTGCTTTGATCTCCACTAAATTGGATCATTACCTTGTTAAACTGAAACCAACTAATTTTCCCAATTGTCTTTTATGAACAGAAAGAAATCATCCTGCTGCCATGGAGAACTAGGAACATGATAAACATGAAAAATTAAAATCCAGCTTTTCTTAATGCCCTTGTGCCCTGCTGTTTGTGAATGCATACTGTAATGACTGATTAATGACATGCCAAAGATGGGAGATTAGAACAATAAGGTGACAAATGCCTCTCAAGGAGACAAACCCGGGAGAGTCGGGAATATGCTTTTCTCATCAGACCCTCGCTTTTACTGGACAAAATGTGCAACATGGTGTTCTCATGGGAGGAGGATATGCAAAAAATAGGATTATGCCATTATCTGACCAGGGGATAGCGTGTGCTAAAACCCCATTAGAAGGCCTTGCTTCAGGCAGGCTTCTTTGTAGCAGGGGCCTGGAGGAGATGTGGTACCTTGCTGAATACCCCCTGGTCCTGCATCCTTGCAGGGCTGTAGCTTCCATTACTTGAGTTTTGAATAGAAGCAACATGGGAGAAGAAGCTTTTGTTCCAGGAAAATAAATGGGATCCAGTAGGATTTTCAGTCAGAAAAGTTTCTAGCTGCCATTTAAAACCATGACCCAAGTGGTGTGAGAGTGGATCAGGCAGAGACCATCTTCTCTAATTTTAACAGTGAAAAGGAAATCAGTTTCCCTGCCTCTGCCCACAGCGCCTGTGCTCTTACCTCTTAAGAACTTGACTGAGTCTTCACTCTGGGGGGAAGCAGGACTTGTTTTACTGTATTTACTCACACCCATGTTGAGCCAAGCGTTTAGCAACACCATGCCTCATTGCCTGGATGTGTCCTTCCTTTTGAATAATAAGCCTCAGTTGCAAAAAGCTGTGCTCATGTGATTTATTTCAGATTACTGCCGCTCGTCGGACAGCAGCTTGCTGACTAGTGTTCCCCAGAGTTTGAGGCGTCTCAGAATTTCTGTCTCCAATGCCTTACTGGCTGGCGGGGAAACATTAGATGCTCCACTAAGTATGACAGCAGCTCTCTGCAGAGCTGCTGGGGAGAGGCTGGGCGTTTGACAGCGGAACCGCTCTGCCCGCCGCGCTGCCTTCGGAGGCTCCACAAGCAGCAGGGGAGAGGAGCCCATGTCTTCTGCTCACTGCCTGGAACAGATTAATTCGCAAAATTTCTCCAGGCTTGCACTTCACCTACTTAGCCACTGCTGTGAACCTAAAATCATCAGGATGATATTCAGCATGATATTCCTTGAGGGTAGCGGGAACCCCAGTGACTGATCAATGTGGAGGGTGCTTGGGTCTGGCTCCTTGGGACAGAGCAGGTACATCCCAGTCGCTTAATTTTAGAGGGTTTTTTTTTACTCAGACAACTGAGCTACTGGTGTACCAGATCATGTACTACCATAGAGACTCCAGGAGGACACTTTTACCTCTGTGACCCCTGACAGGTCTTTAACAGGCATGAAGACACCCCTTTACCGTGTTATTGTAGCTTTCTGTAACTGTCCACACCTTGCAGCCGTTATATGAGAGTGCAGAAATGTGTGCAGCACTGTGTCCAGCAACACTATGCCAGGACATAGCTGTGGCAGAGATTATGCCTAAGGCATATGGACAAAAATTTGATGGGGGGCAATAAATCTGGACAACTGAGCATTCTGGTCCTAGCTCAAAATACAGATGAGGGCAGGATATCTATACCCTTAATATACAACTCTATATAAGCTTGAGCAAGGACTGGATGTACTGCTTGAGTACCGTGTCCCCCCAGTCTGATGCCACATCTCTATGTGGACATTTGTCAACTCCTGATTTTTTGTGTTTGCCTGCAAGGAATCAGATTTTGGTTAGAGCTGGAGCCAGACTTGAAGAGGTGCCAGGAGCTGTGGCCACTAGCTAATTTGGCTCTCTCTGGGGAAAACAAATCCTCTACAAGTGCCTGTTTCCATCCCATGTGGGTAAGCAACCAGTCAGGTTTTACATCCAGGAATGCCCTGTGCCTTTTGCCTTTTACAATCCCTTCCCCTGTCATGGTTTCGTGTGACATCTCCACTTCATTCTTAATTAGTTACGGGCCATCTGTGTGTCTGTCAAATGTGAACAAGACAAATTGAGGATAAATCAGCAGAGCTGAGGAAATATATGGCCTTCCAGATTCCTCCACTTTCTGCCTCCTCTGAGGCTGCTGACGCTGGAGCTCACTGGTCCTTGCTGCCGGGTCTTCTCCAACTATTTTCCAAAAGCACTGGGACATCCATTTTTAATTTGCTTCTTGCAGTCGCCGAGGCAGGATGAAACCAGAGTCCCCAGCATTGTCTTTGGTAACTCTACTTTACAGGAGCCATCCAGGAATGAACAGCAAAGGCAATGACTTCTGCTCTGCTGAGACACGCTCGTGCAACTCTCAGTGCACCCGGAGGCAGTGGTACAGATTATTCAAAGCACAGAGCCAGCTGCTTAATTTTGTGCACGGATTCATTCTGTTGTTGGGCAGAGAGTTTCACTGCCTGTTTTGGTTCAGTGCATTCAAAGCATATCCTTCCAAGAGGACTTTAAGTGGATCCTGTGTATTTACTTCAGATTCAATGAAGGTAACTTAAGCAGCTATCTCCATTGCATTGTGATATACAAGGTAATAAACAGCTGAAACAATTGATTAAATGCCATAGCAAAGCCATTTATAGAATGCATACCACAAAGCAGCAGAGACACATCCTATTACCAAACATGCTCTACAAGTGGCTTCTTTTCAAAGCTTTCTCCAAACACAAGAGGACAGTCAGGTGAAAGAAGTGCCCCTCTCTGCTCAGAAGGAAGGCTTTGGAGGCTGGGTCTGCTGGAAAGCAATCAGAGGGACACCACAGTGCTTTCATAAGAATGAAAGAGAAAGACCTTCCTCCTAGGAGGCTTTTGAGCTTTGTAAAGCTACTTCTGAATCTCATCACAGTGGGAGCCTGGGCTAAATGTCCCAGAAAAGACTTCAGGACAAGGGGAGGAGCACAGATCTGCCAGCTGGATCGTGACTCTGGATATTCTTCTCTTTGAGGTCAAGTCCACAAGCATCTGAGGAAATGTTGGTTCTCCTGTTTTGTTCTTAAACTTTTGTCCCTGCTACGCCACTGAAACCCCATGAAGAGTTCAGAGGACAAAGTCCTGCAGCCTAGGTCGAATTCAGCCAATACAGGGCTCCAAGGGCATGGAGGTAAGACCTTAAATTAGCCATTACAAAAAGTCATTTTGCTTTCTCCAGCTTCAAGGAACTCATCCAGCTCCCAAGCCCTAACCTCCCCCACATTCTTTTCATATTAACCCAGTTCGGGGACCATCACAACTTGGATTTCATATCTATAGAAAAATTAGAATTTTTAGGGGCCATGGCAGCAAGAACATGCAGCTCCATGGCTGTTACCACCTCCCTTCTCTAAGAGCACATGCCCCATGCTGGTAGCACACAAGGAGATGACTTCAGCCCCCTCAGACTCATTAATCTCCACCTTCTCATTCTGCCTGAGCTCAGGCAGCGTGTTCTCCTTCCTTGCTTTAGCAGTTCAACATTGCATAATAATTCCCTTTGCCCATCTCTGTGGATACAAGGAAGCGTTCGAGCTTCAGGGAAACAGGGAGCCTATCGGCTGCACAGAGACACAGTGAAGACACAAAGATATTGAGTTCTGTTTTTATTAGCAATGGAGTGGGTGAACTTGTGGGTGGATAAGAGATTGGGTATAAATGATGGAGAAAGCTGAAAACAAACCGGTTTTGACTGTTTCTCAGAGTTTCCTGATCTGAAAGGTCAAAGGCTGAAAATTGTTTTGCGACAGGTTAAAACCACCGAGATTGTTTTCCTCTACCAGTAGTTTTTTCTATTTATTAAAATTATTTTTCATCTGCTGAGTGGCCTGCCCAAAAGCAACATGCATTCTTTAGCTGCAGTAGAATTAGCCTGGCAGGCAAAACAGAGCTAAAAAGACTCATTATAATTCAGGGAAGAAAATATTTATAATAATAATAAATTTTGGGTTTAATTTGCAATATTTTATTTTGGAAAGAATGAAGGACCAAAATAGCAAACTTAAAAAAACACCAAACTGGTTTTGGTATTTCCTCATTTCAGCATCTCATTTGGTTAAATGAAAAAAAAAAAAAAAGGAGGGCTGGAGGCATAAGGTGGAAAACAGGGAGAATCTCACACCTCTAGATGTCCATAAAAACACTAATAAAAGTGCTAGGCAAATGAAAGCACATTCCTTTTTTTAAAACTGTGAAACAAAAAAAATTCCCTAGCTGCTCTTTTTGGAGAGCGGGTGGAATTTTGCTCTTTTCAGGTTCAGCATTGGCAAAATAATGAATCAGCAAACAAAAACTACAAGTGAAATACATCTGGTTCTTAAGTGCTCTTCCTTGAGGTATGGTCAGCCCCTCGGTAACTCAAGCTAAAAGGACCTGCTGCACCGATTTATAGGCAGACATCCCCGTGTTTCTCCAATAGTGAAACAGCACTGCGAAAGGCTAAAAATATAGTTCCACCTTGTTTTGGTTTAGGAGCAATTAAAGCCCTAATTCTGCATGCTGCCAACTGATTTCCTATTGCAAGCACCCCTTTGGGAAATCAATAGCTGTTTTGTAGGTTACTTTCTTCATTCTTAGCTGCTTGAATCATATCTTGAGCAAAATTCTCATATGGTATAAATTTATACTAGAGCATACTAGACATCGATTGGTCTGTTACACACAGGAGCTGTTGACTTCAACTCCACATGTCATTCTGGTAAATGGCAGGGACTTTCTTGCTAATGAATGAAACAGGGCACCCTCATGGCTGCATTTGCGTAATCTGTCTTCCTAGTGAAAATGGGAGATGGAAAGGCTTGAAATTTTTGGTATGGTAAAAGTTTTTTTTCCTATTTTATTTGGAGTAGTTTTCTTGTACTTGAGAAAAAAAAATGATTGAAATCAATGGTTATGCTCAAACTCAAACATTTGACCATTTTGAAATTCCTTGCCTGAAAGAGGTGTCTTTCTGGGAGAACCAGTGAAAGGCATCATATTTTATTTTTTTTTTCAATGAAGATTGTCCCTGTGAATTTGCAACTGTTACCTTAGCTAAGTTTGTTGCTTCCTCCACTCTGCTGATTTTGTGGGTTGCAAATGATAGCAAATATTACTCAGCACTGCTTTGCTTAAGGTGCTAAAGCTCAGAGTAACTTACTGTATAAGATCCGAAGAGTAGACATATGACTCCCCCTTGTGAGTTACGGTCTGGAAAAAGATTGCTTAACAGCCCGGCATTTGTGTACATCAGACCCTTCCCTTCAGGAGAAGCACTAAAGGATGCGTGCAATGTTTTGTTTGCATTTTGTGATCTAATCAAAGTCCTATCCATTACAAGATAAAAGGCCTATTCAGTAATGTATTTATTGGGTTATTCTGAAGCAAAAAGAACAGAATGAATCATCTCATGAACTTGAAGTCCAAAAGGCAGAGAAATGTCACTGTCTGCATTAGAACCAAAACCACAAAGAAGAGACAATGAGGTTAGCCCTGGGGGACGTTTCCTCCTCCCAGGCCGGCTCTGCTGGCAGGCAGCTATGGCCAGCGCAGTGGCATTCAGGGAACACCACACGCCAGTCACTTTTGTCGCTGGCAGGTTCAATGCCACTGTCCCTCCAGTGGTTTAGGGCACCTCAGTTCCACTTTAGTTCAAAAGGGCACAACGCTCAGCCATCCCCATGAGACACCATAGTCCAAGGTCATCTCACTGTGAACTTAAGATACTCACATGTGTTAAATTGTCTTAGTCTCCCTGGTCCAATGAACCCTGAATTCTCCTTTGCACAATAGCTCAGCTTCACCAGGAGAGAGACCGAGTGTCTGCGTGCCTGCCTGCATGCCCATCTGCTTTTCTATTTCCCCAGCCTGGAACGAGTCGGAGCTGCTTCCTGGGGTGCTGGAAAGCACTAGGTCAGGGGAAACAGAAAAATTTAACCCAAATTTCCCGCTTTCTGAATGAAAAGACTGACTCTTGGGTTACAATTTTAGCATAACAGTCACACCTACGCTGTGAAGAGCAGGTTATAACCCAGGACACTTCAGCTCCAGGAAATGTCAGGATTCAATGTGTCTCCTCTCAGCCACCTCCACACAATGCCCTGCTCAACCCTACTGCCTCTTTAAGGTCCTTACTCTCTCTAGACCCTATGGCAAGAGTATCGGCTCACACTGGGAGTGAGACATTTGCTGTGGAGGCATGGAAATCCCTCTAGACCTTGGGGACCTCGGTGCCAGTGGCTCAGGTGGGCTGTGGGAGGATGTCTACAGCCCGAGACAGGTAGACACGGGTAATCTGTAGGAGCATTTGGAAGTGTTGTGTCAGGTGCAGCCCAGTGGTGAATTGAACAAGCAGGATTTGGATGAACATAATGAGATGCTTGACAGGTAATTTTTGTTCTATGTTGTGCTATTTCTGCAGTGGCAACTGTCACTGTGAAAACTACCAAGTTTGTTACCATGACATTTGTAATAATTACATCCCACTCTCTGCAGTGAAATGGGGCAGAAATATCGATTGAAATTCTCAGCTTTCATGGGGCTTGGGCCAGTGACAACTCATTTTTAATTTTCAGAGCCTTGGGAGTGAAAAACGCATAAATACCTCAAGTCTCCTTTGTCTCAGCCTCAACTGAGATCCAGCAAAAAAAAAAAGAACTGGCACAGATAGAGCAAAGAAGGATTAGGCCTAATATAACTGGGTAGAGAACAACTCATTTGTTAACAGCTGCAACATTATAGCTCAGCAGCAGGCAAATGTATAGACCCACTGATTTTCCAGCTCCATATGGAACAAGCTTCCATGATAAGAAAGGTGGAAGCACAAAGGTGCCGTGCTGGCGTTCATTAACCGTCATTAAAATCTGAGATTTTCGCTTCACAACTGCACAATTTCTGGTTCCCTCCCTCCCCAAGGTCGCATTAGCATCTGTGATAACATAATTGCTCTGCAGACGTTCCTCGGCAATGGGTAGGCGATTCTAAGGGAATTACAAATACTGTACAAATATGCCCTTAATAAAATGAGTTCAGATAATGGGATCTGAGTTCTCCTTCTCTGTGCCTCTTCATTTCTAGTGCAGTTCTCTTCATTTCCAAGATTGCCCATTTGCCTCTCTGTCCTTACAGCCTTAAGTAGAACTAATTGCGTGGGTGAGAAGAGGAGGATTTGTACCTAAATACTTGAGACACATAGGCTTATACTATGCCTTTAATTATAGAAGTCATTAACATTGCACAAATATAGCCCAGAAGAGAATTTGGCCCTGTTGGTCCTTTTAATACCATTAGTCTATCCCCCCAAAGTACTCATATTCCAATTTTGGTACAAAACCATTAATAGTAGAAATATTAAATAATTATTCTGGCTTTATAAATACACAGACAACTCAAGATCCCTTGAATTCAAAGTACTGCCTTGCACTGTCAGTACACGTTGCCACAGCTGAATTCAATTTGCCCCACGTGTTGGTATTTTTCACTGCCCTGTCCCGGGCTGGTACCTCACCCCATTGCAAATCCCTGGTGGACACAGACACCTCTGCTCTCCACGGCCCACAGACACGGTCACTCCTGCGGCTGAAAATCTGCTGCCACGTTAATGGCAGAACATCGCTGGGCTGCCGGCAGAAAGTGTGTCTTCCGCAGGGTGCTGCCCTGGCACGGCAACCTCTGCTGGCTCTTTGGTGGATTTAGGGGTGATATTTTGTGTGTTGATGTGCAGCATCCAAAAAAAGCAGAGAAGCAGCAGGACCACCCTCCCCGGGGTGGGATGCAGGCACTGGGCAGCACGGAGTGAGGGTCGAAGGAAGGGAACAGTTTGAGGCCAACCAGTGCAGAGACTGGTGTAGAGCAAGTGTAAATCTTAGAAACCACACACGCATGCACTGTGTAAGCGTATAATCTACTATACTTGCATGTCAAAGTGACAAGTAATCTTACATAAGTTTCTTGCTGTCATGCTATAGTTAGGTTTTGAATATGGTTAACAGCTTCTGTTAATACCAGATGTCCTACTATAGTCAGGCCCCAAATAAAATTGTGGTGATATTTCCTGTTGATTATCAACAGCAAAACTGCTGAGATAAGGAGTCTTCCTTGCTGTAGGACAGGTGGAAAGGAAATCCTGCCAATCTGCCACTGGGGGAAAAATACAGAACTAATTTGTATTTTTTTTTTTTTTTTATTTCAAACAGCTTGTCCATAAAATTCCAGAATTCTAGACATTTAACATAACCTGGAGACCAGATCAAGTTTTTCCCTAGTTCACAAAGAGGAGATGTCTTAAGACTGCAGCCTACAAGAAGTAAAAAAAAAAAAAAAGTTGTTGACACTGAAAAGGAAAAACAGTGAAGAGGTAAATGGCTGAAAATACCACATGGCACTTCATCAGTCAGGACTGTCTTACGCTGTTATAAACAGATGTAACTGAATGATGCTTTTTTTTACAGCTGAATAAAACTGGGGTGTTGCTGCCAGTGAATAGCTATTTAAATGATATACTTCGAAGTGACTTCCATTCTTGTTCTAGGAGGGAGGAAGCCGTCTGTTCACATTTGCCGTGTGACACTTGACAAACCTGCTTAGATGACAAGATGTTACAAATATCTCTCCTGTAAACACACTCTTGAAGCCAGTCATTATTTGGAAGTATCTCCTTTTTAGAAAACTTGTTGGAATGAGTCAGCAGGGCTGTTGAGGTGATGAGAAGAGGGCAAGGGGGGGCTGGCCAGAGCCAAGGCAAGACCCCGTCCCCATGCTTTCAGAGGAGGGATGCCCTGGCTGAGGATGGAGCTTCCTGGGAAGCTTCAAAGTCAGCTGGGGAGGAGAGCTGCCCTTTTTACTCATAGACAAGCTGTTGATTTTCAGAAGAACTCCCAACAGGCGATACACACACTTACCCCTTTGAAAAATTCAGGTCAGATTGTCTTCTTATTTATTACAAATTAAAATAAAAAAGACACCTGCTTTATTTCAAAGGACTTTGGGTCACTACTGCTCATTTGGCCTAAAAACCTAGAGATGAAAGGCTTTGCATGCCATTACAGGCTCCCAGGAGATGCTCCATCCCCACCCTCCACCCTCTTCTCCTAATAGTGGAGTTTTGTTAAATCCTTACTCGCAGCAACCACTCCACCCAGGAACTGGGGTGGGAGACCAGGCGGCTGGAGCAAGAAGGGGCACATAGAGCTTGGGGATGGAGCAAGACACAAGCAAGAAGCTTTGCAGACTGCATGGCTTTTCTTAAAGTCAAATTCTGGTTTGAGGATTACATTTAGTGCCCGTCTCTTGATGAAGTTAACAACAGCACCAGAACAGAAAGGTCTTGTGTAAGAAACAACAGGCAGGAATCCTGCTTAATTACATTTTCTACAGGCCAGTAAGTGCCTATGAAAGTGCCAGATGTGTAAAAAACAACTTCTTTTTAACAACATTATTATAAACTGTACTTGCAGCTGTAGACCAGAAAGAATTGTGCTTTCTAATTGGCCTAGGACAGTGCTCAGACCATCCAAAATCCCTTTTCTTGTATTTTTGTTTGTAAATCCCACTTTATAGTAGCGGGAAGACGCTGCACCAGGCACTGCAAAATGATTATTGCCTCTCTCAGGCAGTTAAAAGAACACAGTGCTGAGTCTTCTAACAGCCCCTGAGGGACTCGCCCACAGCCGTACAGCCCGTCATGTCCCGTTGCACATGCACTGTATTTGTCAGGGTTCTCCCAAATAGGTGGTGCTGGCAGGGTTTGAGCTGAGATGCAAATCAGCACTGCGAGGACCTTTCAGTAACAATTGCCACTCTTAAAATGGGGTGTGTGGTGGCAGCTTGTTTCCAAAATTATTACAGTTCACTGCAGTGTGGAGCCCTGATGTATTCCCCTCTTCCAGTCTCCATTTCTTTCTGCTTTTCCTCTCTAGCTCCACTTCTGCTTTCAATCTGTGCATGTGGCAAAGAAAGTATGTGTGACTGCCTCTGAGTCTGCTCTGCATCAGGAATTATGATTGTTTAAAGACAAGAATCAAAGTAGACAGCCTGTTTAGAGCTAAGGTGGAAGCTGGTCTCACCCCTGAAGTCATGTAAAGATCCAATACATTTTTGTTGTGTCTGACTTATAAAAAAAAGGGAAAAAAAGTCTAACCCTGTGTCTTCCTCTCCACCTGCTGAAAATCCAGCACGCAGCACCTAGGTGATTCCTGCAAGCATCATGGACTGTTCCTATGCTCTGTTCATAGGGTAGATAACAGAATAAGCAATGGCAGTAGGCTGTCATCCTCTACGTAGGCCAGCACTGCTGGCACAGTTTGCCAGATACCTTAGGTTTTTACTGACAGCACAAGCTGCATCCCTTGCACTGCAGGCACAGGAGGTCAAAGTCCTTTCCTTCTGCTCCCTGTGTCCAGGCCACAATGCTACCGAAACATGGAAAACAGTGGAGACTGGGGACCCTCTTTACCCAGCAATGGTACTTCACCTGTGAAATCAAGCACATTCCAGATCTCAGCTCCTTTTCAAGCGGCGTTCAACACCAGCGATGGTGATGAATGGTGTGGAGTCCATCCCCATTCCTCTGGCTGGCTGCTCTGGGCAGTGGCATTTCACAGCACTGATCACGCCATTTGCGCAGGCACTGTCTCATGGAAGAGCTTGTGATGGTGCTCCATGCTCGAGGGTACAGCCTGGAAGGGACCAAGAGACCATGGCCATGGACAACCCATGCCAGCACTGTGGCCACGGATGAACCATGACAGAGTGGGGGCAGCAAGAAGCACTGTTACATACAACCTCAGTTCACCACCCATTGCCTCGCCAAAGGTCTGGGACAGGCTGAGTGTAACCTGGAGTGGAAACATGAAAAATTCAGACTGGGTAAGAGAGAGGAGAGGCATTTGCCGTAATTGGAGGGTGTGGGAGGAAAGGTGTTTACTTAAGTGCTTTTTTAATAGTTGATGCTTTCTTTTTCTCAATATACAAATCACTGATGTTAACTGGCAATAAAATAAGTTAAGTAAAAATTCCCCAAATCGAGGCTGTTTTGCACATGACATACTGGGTAAAGAGAATAATCTCTAGAGTCTTCATCGACTCCAAAGAACATGACTGGCAGGTTGGGACAGACCCTTCAGCAAATTTAGTTGCCAGACTCTAGCAGTTCTGTTAATAGATTTTTTTACCCCTGAGGTTCACATTCTCTTATGTTCCTGTTTTGTCTTGTTGGTTTTTTTCCCAGTAATAATGTCAGGGAGATGGCTCCTCTCTCTTACCTTCCCCCCAGTATGTGTCAAGTCCTTGATCTTGAATTTGGGAGCAAATGAGGATGTACTGCAAAACGATGTACTTTTTCTCTTCTTTCATTCTCAGACTGAGTTTTACACTGATTTAACAGATGCTTTTCTAGAAACAACAAATTAATTCAAAAAGCCTGCAATACAAATTCTCAAAACTTCTTCAAGTTGTAAACAGCTGAAAGCAGATCTTATAATAGGAAGTTCTGAGCTGCTCTAAGCTCAAACATTGGCTCCAGCTATAATTACTGAATTAAAATTCAGATTCCTCTATAGCCTTTAAAGCTTCCCTGAATCCTAAAACTCAAATAGTTCAGCTTTGGAGATGTTTACAAATATTGAAAGCTATCTGAAGCCTTTGGCTTTGGCTCCCATTTTTTTACTAATACCAGAAACGAGGCCAGTGTTTAAATTTTTCAGGGTTTGGTCCTCAGCAGCAGCAGTCAAAGCCCACGATACTTAATTCGTTTTCAAATGTAATTCAGAGGCTTATTCACAGGCAGGACAAAACCAGCAATTCAGTTCAGGGTGCATGTACTTGAGTTGTCTGGAGAAACAGCTGCTGAAAAAAGATATTTGCCATTAAACCTAGGGTTCACCAAGAGTCATCCTGCAGCTAATAGAGAGGAGAATTCCAGTAACGCAGCCTATCTGCACTGCCATTACCTGCCTCTGTTTATCATAGCTCTACAGGCTGAAAGTTCCTGAGTGTGCAGAGCCATTACAGACGAAGGGACAAGTGGATTCAGATAGGGGTTGGCAGCTTATCTGGCCATGGAAAATTAATTAGCAGGATGGTTTAGCTTCTATTGTTCTCTTCAGGGAGAAGAAGACCTTTTCTATAATGAGCTTTGCAGCGTACAACTTCTTCAGTGAACAGCAGAAGGGAACTTTCTTCACCTGCAAGAAGGATCCTGCTTGCAGTGGGCTGGGGGAAGAGTTTGCTCTTAAACCAGATGAGGGAATTAGATGCAATGAGAGGTATATACAGCCCGAGGATCCAGTGTAGCCCCTTGAGCTGGAACCTGGAGCTGTCTCTGGGCTGTAAGGTCCAGTTGATGATCTTTGTACGAGGATCTGCTAAGGGATCAGAGCTGCTCCTATTTCCACAGCTTTCCTGCGATGTAACGCCAGGCTGACTGCTTCATCCTGCTGCGGCCTTCACATCCCACTCTTCCTGGATTTTCCTACTTGACCAGGGAGAACAACCTTGGTGTCCACATTACAGGAAACGGAGAACATGTGGCAAAAGAGAAAGGCTCAGTGCATCCACATCTCTGCTGACATACAGCCTGACAAATTGCTTCTGCAAAGAGGTAAAATTTGTGCATGGTTCCTAGTTCCTACATCACTCTGTGAGCAACCCTTCACAGTTCTGAGCATAAAAAGAAAGAAACGGATCTTTGGCAACTGTGGAAAACGTTGGTCCTTTTTTACTTTATCTCCACTCAATCATCCAGAATATTGTCATCCACGTGGCTGAAGAGAACCCACTCTACCAGAGGATCGTCCTTACCTAACAAAGTCTAGCCCTGAAGAGAAATCTGAAATATTTCCAGTGAATTACAGCCCTTGATGACAGCAAACTATCTCCTAGAGCGCTGAAGTCTGGAGATACATTTTTCTGTACTCCTTTCAGAGTACAGTCACTCAAATTTGGGGAAAAGAAGTGTTTCATAAAGGAGAAAATGAACACCACGTTATAGGAGAGCCATCACAGCATCGCCCACATTTTGTAAGATTAATTAAAAGGTTATTACAGTAAGAAATTAAAAGTCAGAATCAGGATTCTGTAGAATTCTGAATCTACAAAAGCAGAATAACACAATTGCTCATTTAGCCAGTTGATATTGTTTAAACAATGTTCTTACACTTGGGACCAAAATACCCCTCTCTGCCTCTTGCTGGAGCCTAAGGGATAGATATAATATGTACAGACCTGACAGTAACACACATTTTCAAGAGATTTCAACAGCGTTTTTTACTCATGGCTGTTCCTTTCTTTTTGCTAAATGCCTGGCTTTAGCTCATCTGTCACATCTGAAACACTGTTCTTTGCCTGACCTACCCTGGAATCCACTTTTTTTTTTTTTTTTTTCCCCTAACTTGTGCTGCACAAATATGTTACTTTCTTGCCAAGAAATATTATTGCTAATATGAGGAGGTGTTAACTGGGAAAGGAACACCAAAGAGCACTCAGGATCCCCCCCAGCTTCTTCTGTTCTCCGGCTCCTTTGCATGAGCTGGCGGCTGCAAAACAGCTGCACGATCCTGATACCGTGTACTGCTGAAGGCGGATGGAAATAGGCATTTCTGCCTCGGCAAGAGAAAGAAATCCTGCAGCTGGCATTTTATTTTGTTCCGGTTTGGGACAAAACAGTTCTGCGAAAAGAGCTAGTGGCAGAGAAATTGGGAAAGGAATTAGGTGTGGAAACATCAGAAATCTTTTCTTTAAATTATTTCAGCATATTTGCAGTTAAAACTGTGGTAATGAAACACGATAGGATGATGATTTTTGCAAACATATGCTGTCTTCATAAAACCAAAACTTTTAATTTGCTTTAACAGAAGCTAGGTGTCCACTCTGGCAATTACCATCCTTAGCTTAGGGTTTGGGGTTAGGCAGTGGAAGAGATGGTGGCGAGAATACTGTATTTTTTTCCACACCCAGCAAATTAATTGCGATTGAAGTACTGGTAATGCTCGTTCTCTGACTACAAACACAACTTTTGTCTTGCTGTTCTAGAATAGTTGGACTTAGAAAGGGGGGAAAGGGGGGCAGAAGGTAACAGCTCTTTAAGTGTTCCCTCCCCTGATACCAATCCCAGCACTGCAGTCTTATTTGTTTTGTGGTTACATCTCTATTGGCACACTCAGTGTCTTTTAATATGTTTTATAGTTACTGCTGCTCTGATTTAGCTTTACTCCTCCTCATCTCAGCAAGCTTAAACTGTCAAAGATGGCCAGGTTGGTCTATCAGCGCGGAAGCAGATATGCTGGTAAACATTGGGGTTTCGGTGTGAAACTGGTGTTCACACACCAGCCTGCAGGTTGGCAGGAGCTGGAAGAGTTCCCATTACATGTGTAGCTTATAGGTCACATAACAGTCACAACTTCTACTTGGTGGTACAACTTCTCACTATATAAAAGCCGTATAAACAATAAGATGGTTCAGAAATTAAGTGCTTTATACTTTACCTTGCTGGTTTTGCCCTGTTCTTCCTGTGGCCAGACACCAAAGCAACATATGAATGATAAAGGACTATAAAGGAAAAGACACAGTGCCTTCGGTGACCTCCAAGCTCAGTATTTCACACGGAATTCCTGCTCACGTTCTGCCTTCATTTGACGTGGAGCAATGTAGCTGCCGTTCTTATCTTCCATCTGCTGCATGGGGTAGGTACCAAATTGCTGCTTGCCTTCCTCCCACACTGTATTTTTTTATTGAAGGAAACGTGAATTAAATGGGATGCAAAAATTAATGTGGTTGATATCTGCAGCCTGAAGGGTTGTCCATCCCAGCTGTCCCCTGTACCACCACAAACAGAAGCCACAAGCTGGCTAGGTGCACCAGGAAAAATCACAAAGCCATTTGCTGCTTCCAAGCAGTCTATCGCAATGAAAACCACTGGAGTAATGTAACCGCTCCATTATCCTCCTGACTACCCACCTAATGTGCTCTGTCCAGGAAAATTGGACTTAGAAAGGGCTAGTGAGAGATGGGGCACCAGTGATTTCCAGCAGCTTCAGATGAGAATCACAGAAATTAATTTAAAATTAGAGTCATTTCTAGTGAGAAAATGCAAGGCAAATGTATAGATAGCATCATCATTATGGTAAACCAAGCAGTCCACTGGGCATCATTCCTTAGAAGTCTCATCCCTCTATACTCAACATGATTATCATGCTGGTCTCTGCATTCCTCACATTTTCTCTGGTTCCAGAGGTTGCTGCTGTTTGATGTGTTTTAGCTCAGACGTATCTTTGATGTATTTTAGAAGGAAACACAAGTACAGAAGCAGCCAGAGGAGGACTAGGATTGGGCAAACCCAGAGGAACTTGGCTATATTTGATAACCACTCAAATTATTTATTTTGGGTTCAAAAAATGAGATTGAGTTCATAGACCTTTCCCCTGTAATTTAAACCAGGATTTTTTTCTTCCAAAGAAGATTCAATTTTCCCTTTTGTCACTGAAGAAATATGTTATCCTAGCTAAAAGGAGGCTTGTAGACTGACACTAAAAGGTGCTTTCTTAGTAAAATATATATATTTTTCTTTTCTTTTCTTTTCTTTTCTTTTCTTTTCTTTTCTTTTCTTTTCTTTTCTTTTCTTTTCTCTTCTCTTCTCTTCTTTTCTTTTCTTTTCTTTTCTTTTCTTTTCTCTTCTCTTCTCTTCTCTCTCTTCTCTTCTCTTCTCTTCTCTTCTCTTCTCTTCTCTTCTTCTTCTCTCTTTTCTATATCAGGTCTTCCTGATGTTACATTTTGCTTGTATTTTTCCACTCTAACTATCTGATTTCTCCTTTTTCCTTCCCCTTTCTATTCTTCCTCCCTTCACACACACCAAGCAATGTGCAAACTCATTAATGAGCATGAGCAAACTTTCCACTCAAGGATGCTTGACTGAATTTGTGGTTGACTGAAAGAAATTTGTCCTTTCCTCTTAGCAGAATATAGAGGTCACATTTGTATCACTATCAGGAAAAATTCAAGACATGATCACTTCTACAAATGATACTTGGAGGGTAAAGATACGGCATAGGATTTTTTTGGCTTTGTTCACAGTCAGAATATTTACTTTCTGGTAGCCTAAGCACAAATCTGTTGAAGTAGCTTCAGAGAGTTTAGAGCTCCCCTTTGTTAAGTTATCTACTTGGAGAATTAGGGGAATACAATACAAGTAAAAAAAAAAAAAAAAAAAAAA